>CM065131.1:29427500-30027500 GCA_033026305.1 Cirrhinus molitorella | reverse complement strand
GGATCCTCATAAATAATGCTGACATGCGTTATTAGAGGTGTGTTGTGTGTCTGACAGCACATAGTCTAGAGTGAGAGTGCGTTTTGGTCATCATGTGTAAGAGTGTCTACACAGGCCCAGGATATCTGCTCATGCCATTAGATCAAGTGAAAACTTGATCGCATACTCATGCTTGAATGCACACAAGACACACACATACACACAAAGCCATATATAACATTGTCAGATCAGCTGAGATGATAGAAACACCTGGTGTGGTTGGCTGTGAGTCCCAAAAGATCTTTATATTGGATTTTTTTGGATATGTAGGCCAGATGATATAGTTTACCTTCATGTTCCAGATGAGGGAAGCGTTTTAAGATGTTTAAATAACACCACAAAAATCTGATCAAATAAAACCGGTTATATCTAACAACTTAAGCTAAAAACCATGGGCGGACTTTAACCGCAATCAGTCTGCATTACACAAATCAGTCTTTCATTTTCCTCATCAAATTCCCATTCCACGTGATTTTTTGCGTGACTTCATCGGCCGTGTGTAATCACAGATGTAATTTTAGCTGTTTCACTTTCTGCCACTGATGTAATGAAGTATTTTCCCTTCAGCTGTGTTGGTGGCACTCGTGACCTCTTTTGGTGGGGCTTCCTGTGAAATCATGATTTATAGAAAATGCAATTTATGCGCAGTTACATTGTAAATCATCTCACAATAGAGACCTGACTATCAGATAATACTGTTTTTGTAATCTAATCTATGAGAATGTGGATGGGAAATGTTTTTTTCTTCTCTGGACCAGCGGTCTTAGTCTTCGTTATCTAATACAAAAGAATATAACCACTAATAAATTCTGAATGATATACTACCACAGTAATTGTAATGTTTTTACACACCGTGTCTCAGATTGCCTAAAGAGACATTTATTTAAAAAGACATTTATGCATAAATATAAGTTCAAAATACAAAAATTGTTATTAATTTGTAAAGTTTAAAACTAGACAACTCTAAATTAAAGATTGTTTGAACCATAATTGTAAGATTAAATTATAACAATGACAATTTATTACATTTATATTGTGTTATTATTATTACAAGTACAAGGATTACAAGTATTATAATTCCAGAAAACTATGTCATGGCATTTAATTTAATTTAATTTAAAGATTATTTAAAATAATTTATTTACATTTTTTAAATATTTTTTAAATTAAATATTAAACAAAATATTAAATAAATTAAACATTGAACTCACTAAATAAAGTGTTGTTTTGAACATAATTGTAAGACTAAATGATAACAGTGACAACTTATTTATTGTTATTGTTGTTGCATGTAATGGCAATTATGGAATTCTATTTTATTTATTTAATTTTTAATTAAGTTTAATGTGTTGCAATTTTATTTTATTTTATTTTAAATAATTTAATTTCAAAATTATTTAAAATCATACATTTTGACTTTGAATTACTATAATGATTTTAAAATATAATTAATTAATTAATTAAAAATACAAAAATGATCTTTGATTCATAAGGTTTAAAGCTAGACAACACTCACTAAATTGAACACTGTTTTGAACATAATTGTAAGATTAGATGATAACAATGACAATTTATTGCGTTTGTTATTATTGTTACAAGTTTACAAAGAATAATTCCAGAAAACTATGTTAAGCCAATAATTTAATTTAATTTAATTTAATTTAATTTAATTTAATTTAATTTAATTTAATTTAATTTAATTTAATTTAATTTAATTTAATAATTTGTACATTATTTTATTAATTTTAAGATATATTAAATATTAAACAAATTTAAAGTAATTAAAATGTATACTGTGTTATTATTGTTATAAGTTCACAAAGAAAAAATACAAACAGCTATGTTATGGCAACTATTTTATTTTATTTTAAATGTAACTTTCTTTAATTTCTAAATTTAATTCAGCTTAATAAAGTAAAGTTAATTTTCCTTTTAAAAAAAATGAATGTCAAAATTATTTAAATTATTATAATTGAATTTAATTAAGTATTAAGTATTTATTTTTTATTTTAATGTATTTTATTACTTTATTTCAGTTTAAAGTTAAAGTTTAAATTCATTTAAAAATAATTTGATTTCAAAATTATATAAATGATTAGAATTTAATTATTAAATACATTAAATATTGAATTAAATATTACATTTTTTAAATATTAAATGTAAAATGTGAACTGGGTCCATTTTAACTTCCTGTTGACTGCATGCACCTTCTTCAGTATTATGGCTTATATGAATCTTGGTTAGAGCTATGATCTTTCACCTACAATTGTAGTCAGATCTTTATCCGCTGTGGGATTGCACAACTGTGAACCCCGTGAAAACACACTTGGTGTGATGATGTGGTCAGTGTGTGAATTGATTTGTCACGTTTTGTGTAGCAAGTCACCTTGCAGAGCTACAGAAGGCCTAGTTTCACTTTCTAGTGGGTTGTTCTTAATCAGAATATTCTACAGTGTGAACTATAAAGCATGAAAACTGGGAGCATGAAAACAGGTGACACAGGATACCTTTGTTGCTCTAAGATGCATGAGGAGCCTTTCGGTAAGCTTTCCAATAAGCTCAAGGGCAGGTTTGGCTTTCGTAAAGTGGGTTTAGACGCGTATGTGATGCCGTTCTGTGAAATTCACACTCTAGTGCAGAATGCTGGCCTCCACCTTGCCCTGTAGTACTCCACAAACACATGACACATTGACAAAAAGTATTTTTCCTGCCTGGGTTTTCTTCTAATTCAGCTTAAAGAAATGGAGAGACGGGATGAGTGACACCACGTCTTATTGGCAAAGTTGTGTGATCTTCAGACGCTCAGGGAAAGTCCTGCTGGTGTGTCGAAGTGATTTATTGCGCTGTGAAGTTCTGAATGATGATGTCGTTGCAGGTGCTACCGAATGTGAAAAATGCAAGTGCCAGATCTTCATCCATCAGAGGAGATGGTGAGGAATGGAAAAGTTAAATAGCTGCCGCAGATGTACTATTTTCCATTTTCCTTTAGTTGAAAACTGCAGTTTATCTCCAATCAGCAGCTCCCAGAAGCTGCTAATGTCATGTGAAATATAACCACAGATTCTCTTCTGCAGTAAAGTAACAATGATATAACTTTGGATGACTAGTAGGATATTGTACATTCTGTAGGCGTTTAGGCAGTGATTTGTGTATTTATGCATGTGCGCAATTGGGTTTTACAATCCCAAAGAGATAAACCAAATTTCTGCCATTGTATGTTTCCAGGGTTGGAATAATGCCTGATGTGTCTCAGGAATATATTTCTGTTTCTATTCATTTGCTGCTTTTGACTTGTAAGCAAAACCACCACTGGATGAGCCTTTTTGGAGCTGCTGCTTTTGTGAAAGATTTTCCACACTTCCTTTGTGCCACATGACCTGGAGAAGATGCTGTGGTATGAATGTGGAAGTATGGCTTTGTAAATATTTAGTTGTGTTTGTTTTTGGAATGAGTTTAAGCTCAAATTAATGAGAAAAGAATCAGCAAGCGTTAAAGCTGCTGAACAAATGCTAATTAATCTCACACTAATTACATAGACCACCTGATCCTGTCTAATCCGATCATTATTGAGTTTGTGTGTGTGTGTGTGTGTGTGTGTGTGTGTGTGTGTGTGTGTTGTACATGTAGTTTGTGTCTAGATCCCATATGTCTTTGATTATTATTTAATTAATTTCTGGTCATTTTATTAAATTATCTTTTTTAATTAAGGTCTTCCTCTTCTTCTTAATAATAATTATAATAAATTATATTGCAATAAACACTGTAACAATAAATAAAATTATATTTTATTATTTTGTATTATTTAAATAATTTAAATTGCATAATTTTAAATAATTTAATATAATTTTTGTAAATAATTAATAAAATATTTAGGGATGCAGTATGGGACCTTACTGGTTATCAGTTGATATTTGTGATTTCAGTATCTATTATAGTCTTTTTTTTTTTTTTTTACCTATACAATTATGCTCATTTTTATTTATTTATTTATTTATTTATTTATTTTTAATATTACAATAAATAAAATAGAGTAAAAAATGAATGCATTATTGAAAATTTAAAAATAGGGAAACTATAAATAAAATTAAAAATCAGCTGATATTAGTGTTTTTTTAATTGATGTAAAATTGATATAAAAACTATTTTCACTCAGAAATTTGTAGTTAATTTCACAATTGATTACAAATAAACCGCCAGTAACACATTGAATTAAACTTGAAATTAAAATTTTAAATTTTTAAATGTTTTATTTTATTTTTACAAACACACTTTAATAGTTTTTAAGTCTAATATTCAAAAATTAGAAAAGCATTATAATGTATTTATTTTAATATATTTTTTTTTTTTTTTGTACATTTTTTATTATTACAAACATACTCTAATAGTCTTGTTCCAGTAATCAAAATAAAAAAAATAGATATTTTATTTTGTTATTTATTTATTTATTTATTTATTTTTTTACAGATATACTCTAATAGTTTTTAAGTTGAATACTCAAAATTTAGGAAAAAAAAAAAAAAAAAAATATATATATATATATATATATATATGATTTATTTGATTTGATTATTATTTTATTAGTCTTTAAGTCAAATAGTTAAAATTTATATTTCATTTAATTTTATTTTATTTTGTGCAAACATACTCTAATAGTCTTGGTCCAATAATAAAAATTTTGAAAAAAAAAATAAAAAATAAAAAATAAAAAATGAACCAACATTTTTTATATATATATAAAAAATACAATTTCTTGTGCATTTAATGTGAACATCTGGCATAGTAAATGTGCATGTGTTCGTAAGCATCTTTGTTCATGTGTATGTCTTATTAATGTGTGGTGTAATCAGTGCTCCTAATGAGCATCTGTAATTAACAATCAACCAAAGACAATGAGATTTTTTCTGTAATCTTTTTTTATTCAATTCTCTGCTTTTGCCCCCCTCTGTTAGACCAATAATACAACCACCTCATCCATCTGTGTCAGGTGAAGTTCATCTATCAAGCTGTGAAACAATAGCCCATCAAATTTGCAGACGCCTTCTAAACATCTAAAGCGAAATCAGATTCTCATCTCGCGGCAACAGCCACACATGGGTTTTGATCCGGTTCTGATGTTTACTTTCACCAGGCGTTTGAAATGAGCACATTTGGTCCTCTGGCAGTGGTGTGGAGCGACCAGAGAACCCCACTTGAAAGAGTTTGGTTAGACCCAAACGGTCCAAGTCCAGATGATTCTGCTTTGAGAAGGGCTCATTGGCCCTCCTCTTCCTCACCGCACGGATTGTTCCGGAACAGCTAAATCCAAAGATGGCTCGTAAAAGGCCACAAATAGTACTTTGAGTTCCTCTCCCATGGTATGGCGTAATTTGTCCTGAAATGTTTGTCTGAAGGTGATAAATGACCTTACGATGTTGCTTTGTTTGACCGAGCCAAATGAACATGGCAAAAGCTGTTTTTTAATCACATTTCACTGCTGTCCAACTCCCTTTTTTTTTACATGATGACTAAATATATACTGAAACCCAAAAATGAGACACAGTTGAGTGTAAGCGATCCTCTGTGGTGGGCTGCTAAAAGCCTTCATATTTCACTGGCTGAGTCATTGGGCTGCTCGACTCTTTTTAGATGCCAGTGAGAAAAGGGCCACACCATCCAACACACATGCCCAAGAGTTTAAGAGTTGAGTGTGTTTGATAACTGACAGCTTTGTTACTTACTTGGAAGTCGATGCTGAAGCATGAAAGCAAGGATGAAAATGTATTATTCTGAAAGTCTGTAAACATCCTCCCATTTGTTGTAACTTTGAAATCTTATGTGAACTTGATGCCCATGAAAGGGTTCATGTTTTATTGCATGCATACATTGCATTTTCAGCAAGTAGCAGCCTCAATTTCTGTCTGTTTCTGTCTTCTCTTTGAATATATTTTAAAATCTAATTGATTCCAGTGATGCAAACTGAATTTTCAGCATCATTAATTCAGTCTTCAGTGTCACATGATCCTTCAGAAGTCATTCTAATATGCTGATTTGCTGCTCAGGAAACATTTCTTATTATTGTCAATGTTAAAAACTGCTGTGCTGATTAATATTTTTGATATTTTAGGACTACCAGATTAATATGAAGGTCAAAATAGCAGCATTTGTATGAAATAGAAATGTTTCTTAGTTTTATATATGAATCATAATATATATATATATATATATATATAGTCATTTAGCCCTCTGATTTGTATGCTCTGTCAGAAGGGCGTGTCTGTTGGAAGACTTGTAAATGTAAATGCTAAATGCTCACGGCTATGATTGGCTCACATCTTTACATACTAAATGAGCATTACAATGAGGAAAAAAAATATTTGGATCCCCTGCTGATTCTGTACGTTTTCCCACTGACAAAGAAATGATCAGTCTATAATTTTAATGGTAGGTTTATTTGAACAGTGAGAGACAGAATAACAACAAAAAAAATCCAGAAAAACACATTTCCAAAAAGTAAAAAATGTATTTGCATTTTAATGAGGGAAATAAGTATATGAGCTCATGATTTGGTGGCAAAACCCTTGTTGGCAGTCACAGAGGTCAGATGTTTCTTGTTCTCCTCTGAATGTTCCTCAGATGTTCATTGGCAAACTTCAGACGGAGAAGCCTGTCCATGTGTTTTCTTGACCTTGCAGGATTGCAGTCCTTTATGGCGTAGTGTGTTACCAATTGTTTTCTTGTTGACTGGTCCCATCTTGATCTGATGATCATTGACAAGGTCCTCCTGTGTAGTTCTGGGCTGATTCCTCACTGTGCTCATGATCGTTGAAGCTCCACGAGGTGAGATCTTGCATGGAGCCCCAGGCCGAGGGTGACTGACAGTTATTTTGTGTTTCTTCTATTTGTGAATAATCACACCAACTGTTGTTACCTTCTCACCAAGCTGCTTGGCGATGGTCTTGTAGCCCATTCCAGCCTTGTGTAGGTCTACAATATTGTCCCTGACATCCTTGGACAGCTCTTTGGTCTTGGCCATGGTGGAGAGTTTGGAATCTGATTAAAATCTGATCGATTGATTGCTTCTGTGGACAGGTGTCTTTTATACGGGTAACAAGCTGAGATTAGGAGCACTCTCTTTAACCTGTTTTTTTATTTGTATAAAAGACACCTGGGAGCCAGAAATCTTGCTGATTGATAGGGGATCAAATACTTATTTCACTCATTAAAATGCAAATCAATTTATAACTTTTTTGAAATGCGTTTTTCTGGATTTTTTTGTTGTTATTCTGTCTCTCACTGTTCAAAATTATAGACTGATCTTTTCTTTGTCAGTGGGCAAACGTACAAAATCAGCAGGGTATCAGATCTTCTGGGCTGATTCCTCACTGTTCTCATGATCGTTGAAGCTCCACGAGGTGAGAACTTGCATGGAGCCCCAGGCCGAGGGAGACTGACAGTTATTTTGTGTTTCTTCTATTTGCGAATAATCACACCGACTGTTGTCATCTTCTCACCAAGCTGCTTGGCAATGGTCTTGTAGCTTTGTGTAGGTCTGCAATCTTGTCCCGGACATCCTTGGACAGCTCTTTGGTCTTGGCCATGGTGGAGAGTTTGGAATCTGATTGATTTATTGCAGGTAACAAACTAAGATTAAAGATAGTGGTCCTAGTCTCAGCTCGTTACCTGTATAAAAGACATCTGGGAGCCAGAATTTTTGTTGTTGCTGTTGTTGTTGTTTTTGTTATTCTGTCTTTCACCGTTCAGATAAACCTACTATTCAAATTATAGACTGATAATTTCTTTGTCAGCGGGCAAATGTACAAAATCAGCAAATATTTTTCACTGTATATATTGAACTCTCTCAAAAACGTTTACTGTGTTTTTACTATAACAGCCGTCAAGATGTTTTTTGCACCAAAAAAGCTCTTTCTTCACTTAACGTTGTGCATGTGCATCGCTTACCTGGGGAACTCATGGCACGGCAGGAAACATTGTTGCAGAACATATGCACATTCTTTCATGGAAACTGTATTCCCTGGTGGCTGTGGCCTCTTTCAGCAGGAGAATGCACCCTGTCACAAAGCAAAAATGGTGTTCAAATGGTGTTATGCCTGATCAGTGTATATTTTAAATACTGCTTTCTCAGAATTCATATTCAAAATTCATATTTTACACCGGGGAGTTTTGAATTCTGAAACTTGTAGTATTATTGCAGAGTAACCTATCATATGTGGAAACATTTAGATTTTTTAATCAAAACTTCTTTAAGCTATACCTGCTTTTGAATCAAGCTGTGGATCTTGTTTTATATAGGGAGCAGCAGTTTGGAGCTCAGAGCTGAGGACTACTGTTAAATCAATCAGCCCAGAATGAGAGCTACTGTTCCAAAACGCACACCATGACTTTTTCCAACACACACAGCGCTGTTTTATTTCAGTGTTCCAGCACTATACATTTGAGGCTTTGCTGATGAATCCCTTTTTACACTTGGTACGAACATCCGTCTTAGATGATCTGATCATAAGTGCAATGTTTCTAAGTACAAAACCTTTTGGAGAGGGATTTGGAAAGGTGCTTTCCTAAAAACATGAAATTTTGAAAACATTTGTAAACAAATAAAAATGCATGAAAACCATTGTATTACACTATTTAAATATACTTTTTAAATAAATGGTTTGCTGCTGTCCTGAATGAATAGAAGGAACAACATTCATTTTTTTTTTTTTTTTTTCAGTGTGAAAGTTATTGCTGTCACTTTTGATAAATTTAATGCATCCTTGCTAAATAAAACTATTCAATACTTGAAAAAAGTTTTGCTTACCCCACACTTTTGAATGGTAGGGTATATATCACAAAAGGTTAAACCAAGTTAAAAACAAAAATTTGACATTTTGTGGTTGTAATAATGTGGAATATTTCTGAGCATGACGTATGTGTCCAAATATTTTTTGGAGCCACAGCACATGCATAAAACTTAGGAATATGCCTGCAATCACTTTACACATAATTCACATTAAATAAAAGTATCTGGCAAATGAAAACATTTTAATTATTTAAGTATTGGTTCTTCCAGCCATCTCTGCAGCTCAACCTATGCACTGTGTTTTCTATCCTTGTTCTTCAGGATGCAATCGAACACCACAAGGACAAACAGAGACAGAGAGAGAGTAAGAGAGGAGAGAGCGAGAGAGAGAACATTCGACAGAACCATGACTCCGGACCCCTGGGATGCCCTCCTGCTGAAGATGTGAGGCTGTGAGGTTATTTTAAGCAGCTCGTTGGACCTCATTCTGAATGCAAAGAGAGCCCAGGGGTAAAGAGACGAGGTGAGAGGACAACGACTGCAGGTGAAGAGAATAACATTTCAGAAGGGAGTTTTAAATCAGCTTTTTCCAGCTGTTTGTCACTGCCGGCCCATTGACCAGAATAATTTCCACCCTTTTCCACAACCTGTTTTTGCTGGAATGGAAGCTTGTTTCTGCCAAGGAATAAAAAATAAGAAAGGTAATTGCAACGGTTAATCTCACAATTCTTGTTTTTTGGCAGTTTACAGTTCAGAGTTTTCTGTTTTCAAACTCAGAATTGCAGATGTAAATTGCAATTCTGAGAATTGCATCTGAATTGTAAGGTGTAAACTTGCATTCGTAAGATTTAAAGTCACAATTGCCAAAAAAGTTCCAGTTGTGAGATATAAATCTATAATTGTGAGATAAAAAAAGTAGAAATTTATAAGATTTAAAATCACAATTCTGAAAATTTTAAAAGTTTAAATTGTGAGATATAAACCTACAATTGCGAGGTAAAAAAGTCGGAATTGAGATTTAAATTCACGATTCCGAAAATAGTATAAATTTTGATATGTAAACCTACAGCTGTGAGGTAAAAAGTCAGAATTATGAGATTTAAAATCACAATTCCAAAAAAGTTCCAACTGTGAGATGTCAACCTTGAATTGTGAAATAGAAAAGTCAGAATTATGAGATTTAAAGTCATAATTCCAAAAATTGTTCAAATGGAGAGATATAACCCTACAATTGTGAGGTAAACAAGTAGGAATTGTGAGATTTAAAGTCACAATTCCAAAAATAGTTCCAATGGAGAGATATAAACCTATAAGTGTGAAATAGAAACGTTGGAATTATGAGATTTAAAGTCAAGATTCCAAAAATAGTTTGAATGGAGAGATATAAACCTACAATTATGAAGTAAAAAAGTCAGAATTATGAGATTAAGGCACAATTAAAAAAAAAAAAAACTTCCAACTGTGTGATATAAACCTTCAATTGTGAGGTATATGTCAGAAAAACAGAACTGCGAGATATGAACTCGAATTCTGAGGGAAAAAGTATTATGAGATTTAAAGTCACATTTCGAAAAAAAAATTGTGAGATATAAACCTACAATTGTGAGGTGCAAAAGTCGGGATTGTGAGATTTAAAATAATAATAAAAAAAAAAGTTAATTATGAGATATAAATCTACAGTTGTGAGGTAAAAAGGTCAAAATTGCGAGATTTAAAGTCACAGTTCCAAAAAAAAAAGCTCCAATTGTGAGATATAAACCAACAAATGTAAGGTAATAAAAACTTGGAATTGCGAGATTTAAAGTAAAAAATCTGTTATAAACCGAGTTATAAACCTACAATTGTGAGGTAAAAAGGTCAGAATTATGAGATTTAAAGTCACAATTCCGAAAATAGTTCGAATTGTGATATGTAAACCTACAATTATGAGGTTTAAAAAGTCAGAATTGTGAGATTTACAGTCACAATTCCCCCCCAAAAAAATCCAGTTGTGAGATATAAACCCATAATTGTGAGGTAGAAATGTCAGAATTACGAGATTTATGTCAAATTATATAAACCTACAGTTGTCAGGTAAAAAAGTCAGAATTGTGAGATTTAAAGTCACAGTTCCAAAAAAAAGTTCCAACTGTGAGATATAAACCTACAATTGTAAGGTTAAAAAGAAGGAATTGTGATATTTAAAATCACACTTCAGAAAAAAAAAGTTTCAATTGTGAGATATAAACCTACAATTGCGAGGTAAAAAAGTCGGAATTGAGATTTAAAATCACAATTCCCAAAAAGTTCCAACTGTGAGATGTCAACCTAGAATTGTGAAATAGAAAAGTCAGAATTATGAGATTTAAAGTCATAATTCCAAAAATTGTTCAAATGGAGAGATATAACCCTACAATTGTGAGGTAAACAAGTCGGAATTGTGAGATTTAAAGTCACAATTCCAAAAAAAAATTTCCAATGGAGAGATATAAACCTATAAGTGTGAAATAGAAACGTTGGAATTATGAGATTTAAAGTCAAGATTCCAAAAATAGTTTGAATGGAGAGATATAAACCTACATTTGTGAGGTAAAAAAAGTCGGAATTGAAAATCATGAGTCCAAAGACCAAATTGTGATATGTAAACCTACAATTATGAAGTAAAAAAGTCAGAATTGCGAAATTTAAAGTCACGATCCAGCAATAAGTTCCAATTGTGAGATATAAACCAGTTGTTAAAAGTTAAAAAAAGTTAAAAAAGTCAGAATTATATGTAAACTTGCAATTCTTAGGAAAAAAAAGTCAGAATTTTGAGAAACAAACTTGCAAATCTTAAAAAGTATGCATTGTGAAATTTGTATTCTGTGACATGAAACAGAAAAACAGAATTGCGAGATGTGAATGTCAAAACTGTGAGATATAAACTCAGGGGAAAACAGTCTGCATAATTCTGCAAGAACAGCAATTACCTTTTTAGTAAGCATGCATATGCTACTGTCCCTTTAAGACTTCTAGATGTAAAAGACATGTTTTGACAGTCATATCAAGTGTGGTTTATTTAAAAGAATCTAGTAGATTAACAGAAAACCATTCCCAGTCTTTAAATAAAATGAAACCGCAGCACAGTCTACATTAGGACACGTCTCATTAGAGGAAATCATTCATATTTTAAAGATGACTTCAAAGGGACCTGACATCAGATACGCATTGTTTGAATTGCCTGCTGTGACATATATCGAGACTCCAGCATGATTGTCTTGCACTAACATAGCATGCTTCTGTGCATCTCTTTGTTGGACGCCTTGCAAAAGGTTTCATTCCTGGCTCGCACTTCTGGAGCACAAAGGGAAAAGAGGAATCTTGCCCTCATCCGTCATGCCAAGCCCTGCCACAAAAGAGCTTCATTTAGGAGGGTTTAGACCCTGCCAGCTTGAAGGTTGGTTGCTGCAGCCTGTAATTTCCAGCCATGCAGATACTGGAGCGCTTTTTCTAGCCGGTGACGTCAGTGTGAGCGCCCAGACCGAGCCTTGTTTTTCTCAAGCGTGGAATAATTGTGTTTACCGGAACATTTAGCATGTGGCACAGATGGATTGTTACATTAGCTGTAGACGAGATGTTGAATAACCAAATGACCTTTGTTTTTTTTTTCTTTGCAGAAATAAACAGGGAGAAACTGGCACAAATAAACACACAAAAGAATGAGATTTCAACTAAATTATTTGTCAAGTTGTTATACTGTGCCTTAATTGTTCACTGTTATGTAAACCACTTTAAAAGTTTGTAATTCAAAAGGTTTTCAAGAACTTATAAAACAATAATTTAAAATTAAGAAATTAAGACCTTTTTTTGCTCATCAAGGATGCATTCATTTAACCAAATATACAGAAAAACAGTAATATTCTGAAACAAATAAATAAATATTTAAAATAAGTACTTTAATATACTGTAAAATATAATTTATTCATGTGATGCAAAGCTTTTCATCAACCATTACTCCAGTTTTCAGTGTCACATGATCCTTCAGAAATCATTCTGATTTATTAACAATATGCTTATTAATTGCTGCTTAATAATATTTTTTTTTTGAATCTGTGAATCTTTTTTCAAGATTCTTTGATGAGTTTAAAAAATAGAAATATGTTCTAACAATAAAAGTCTTTACCATAACTTTGTATTTAACACATCCTTAATGAATAAATAAAAAAAAAAAAAAATAAATACATGAAAATAACAGAAAAAATATTACCGAATCCTAACATTTGGACACTAGTGTATTTTTTGCAATTTTTTTACTTTTTTTTTTTTTTTTTTTACTTTTTATTCATCAAAGAATCCTGAAAAAGTTTCTAAAATTGATAATAAATCAGCATATTAGAATGATGTCACACTGAAGACTGAAGTAATGATGCTGAAAATTCAGCTTTGATCACAAGAATAAATTATGTTTTAAAGTATATTAAAATTACTCTTTTTTCTCTATTTTCGATCAAATAAATGCAACTTTAATGAGCATAAGAGACTTCTTTAATAAAAAACGTTCAAAATCTTTGAACAGTAGTGTATATAGTAATATTATAATTAATAAAGTTTTAAACTAAATACATTTTTGAAAAACAGTAATAACATTGATATTTTAAAATATTATTAGAATTTAAAATAACTGTTTTCTATGCAAATGTATTTAAAAAAATTTATTCTTGTGATGTCAAAGCTGAATTTTCACCATCATTACTCAGTCCTCAATGTCACATGATCCTTCAGAAATCATTCTAATATGATGATTTGCTGCTCTGAAAATATTTCTTATTATTATCAATGTTGAAAACAGTTTTGAAGAATAAAGTTCAAATGAATAGCCTTGAAATAGAAATCTTTTTTTAACATTATAAATGTCTTTAGCGTCACTTTTGATCAATTCAATGCATCATTCATTAATAAAATGTATTAATTTTCATTCAAATATATTAAATATTCATTTAATTAATATTACTGACCCTAAGCATTTGAACAGTAGTGTATTTTATTATTTTCATTCACAACAAAAAAATTACATTTACATTTATTTTTTTTATTAATATTCATATATATATATATATATATATATATATATATATATAACCACAAATACAAAATACAAAATTATATTTATTTTTGAGTTTAATATTAATTGTTTCTGTATCAAAGCGACTTATTCTATTGTAAGTCGCTTTGGATAAAAGCGTCTGCTAAATGACTAAATGTAAATGTAATGTAATGTAAATGTATCAAAACTCAATTGCACTGAAGGATCTGGCAACCCAGAACACTCTAGTATCCATTTATGAATACTAAAGCAAAACAATAAATACTTCGAACTCCTCAGTAACCATATAGCAAAACTAACATCTCAAAAATCAGTGCTTTTATTTAACCATTGTATTAGACTTGAAGAAGGAAGCATCTCTGTATTCATGAATAAGAGCATTGTGTTCAGTATTCAGGTGCAGAGGTGTGTCTAAGCTAATAAACAAACAAACCTGAAAATGATACAAGCTCAAAGCAGATTGAGCTTCATATCCAATAATGACAGTTTCAAAGAGTCATAGGCAGGCTGTGGGTGTATTATGGCTTACAGTAGTATTTATAAAACAGAGTTGCATTTCATAGATGCAATAAACGAACAAGATATTCATGGCCTTGTTCTTTATAAAGGAATAATTCACATAAATTACTGGGGCAAATTTGCTAAACAATATAGCAGGGCTTCAAAGTCTCACAATCCAGTTTAAGCAACCTCAAAGTGAGCTTGAATAGCCCTCCATTATGAGTCTTTTTTTTCAGTGGAAAGATGCCTCTTTTCTATGTAATTTAGGCTTATTATAGAAATATAAAAACCATCAAAGTTGTCCATACAATATTACAAGTCATCTGACTAACAAAAAAAGCTTTTCTTACATTTTTTCTCGTTGCCAGACAAAATATTGAAAAAATTCTTAAATCAAGAAGGAATAAAATGTATTGTCTTGTTTTCAGAAAAAAAATACAGAAAAAAATGTATTTAATTTATAAAAAATTAAATAAATGAATGAAAAAACAGAAAAATATTACCAACCCCTAACATTTGAACATAAATGCTTTTTTTTTTTTTTTACTTTTTATTTATCAAAGAATCCTGAAAAAGTTTCCAAAATTGATAATAAATCAGCATATAGGAATGATGTCACACTGCAGACTGGAGTAATGATGCTAAAATTTTAGCTTTGATCACAAGAATAAATAATGTTTGAGCAAACCATTATTTTGAATTGCAATAATATTTCATAATATAATTTTTTTTTTCTGTAATTTTGATTAAATAAATGCAACTTTGATTAGTATAAGAGACCTCTTTAATAAAAAAATACAAATATTTCTGATCCTGATGAACTTTTAAACAGTAGTGTATGTAGTAATATTAGATAATTAATGAAGTTTGATAATAAATTAAAAAATATATATAATAACATTAATTTTTTTCAATATTATTAGAATTTTTCTATGTAAATGTATTTAAAAATATATTTTATTCTTGTGATGTCAAAGCTGAATTTTCAGCATCATTACTTCAGTCCTCAATGTCACATGATCCTTCAGAAATCATTCTAATATAATGATCTGCTGCTCAAAAAATATATAATCAATGTTGAAAACAAGCTTGAATAGCCCTCCATTATGAGTCTTTTTTTTCAGTGGAAACATACCTCTTTTCTATGTAATTTAGGCTTATTATAGAAATATAAAAACCATCAAAGCAGTCTTACAATATTACAAGTCATCTGACTTGTCTTGTTCCCAGCCAAAATATTGAAAAATTCTTAAATCAAGAAGGATTTTCTAGACAAGTAAAATTTATTCTTGTTTTCAGAAAAAAAGTAGTCAACATTAAGTTAAAACAAGCAAAATAATCTTATTTGAAAAAAAATATATATATAAATTAAAGATAAGATTTTTTTGCTTATCACATTGGCAGATTATTCAGCTTGTTTCAAGCAAAAACTCACTTAATTTAAAGCAGCAAGTTGCATATTTAAAGCTAGTGATGTGAGACAGCAAACTGTGTTCATTCAGCCGCATCACAGAGCACTGTAACAGAGTTTTACATTAAATACATCATATCTGTCCCAAATCGATGTAAATGTACATAAAGACTTCACCATGGGCTGGAAGATTGTGTGTATCTCTAATAAAGTCTGTATGTTTCATATAAAGAGCTATAATATAGGTTGCGCATTATCTTTCCGTTTGCTCTGTTGTTTTAAACACTGAACTTCAAACTCATCTATCTCTTTTTTGATCACTCTTGAAGTAAACTTATGTCCGTTTGTTGAATAAATAAACAGTTTTAGACCACTGTTTGAACTGAACGCAAAGCATTTTGCTCGGTTTGGGCTTTTGCTCGGTTTGTAACTAAAATATTTTGTTATTTTGATTAGATATTCATCAAATGCTCTAGAATAGAAGCAGCTAAACTGTGAGACTATACATACAATATCTATATGATTTAATTTCAATACTATGGCTTTTGTGTAGATGTTTAAAGACTGTTGATATGAAATGGTAACACTTCACAATAAGAGTCCATTAATTAAGATTAATAAAATCTGAAAGAGTAGAGTATTGTTCCTTGTTAGTGTGTTAATTTAAACATTTACTGATATTTTTAAATATATAATTAATATTAATACATTAATTCTTTTGCAAAGTATGGTTGAGTCCCTTTTTAAAATAGTAGACCACTGTTTTAGTTTCCATTCAGTATCCATTTTAAAAACTATCAGTCGATTAATCGGTATCGCCCAGTGTGGTCCAACCTAACTATCGGTATCAGTAAAATCCAATAACCTCTAATTTTTAGATATTTTGGTTGGAAACAAGACAAAACATCTAAGTAAGAAAAGCACTGTTCCCATCAAATAAACACCCAAATCAGCTATCAGCATACTTATTTGTAGATAAGACAGGTTAGACTTAGTTATGTCTTTGAGAAGACTGAATATGTTTGCTGAGCTGAAGTGTTTTCACAGGTGTCCCGTCATTGTGTGTTTGTTTGCTGAGGGACACCCGCACATGAGTATGAGCAGACATGTTTACTCAACGTGACATTACACTTCTGTAATTCAAACATATTGTGATCTTGAAAACAAGATAATGAGTCACACAAACAGGTCAGGTCGAGCTACTCTGCATAGATAGACTGCATTTCTTCTGCCGGGGTTTATTTACAGGAAGTGGTCGGGTTTGTCCCGTGTGTTGATAAGAATCTGTCAGATGGAAGCACTAGACTGGTCATTGTCTGGCGGAGAGAGTTGCGAGGAAGTCATCAAGCCATAAGCACAGCGGGGGTGAGAGACACGAACCGATAAGGAAATCCAGACAGCAGCATCTATCCCGATTGACCTTGTCTGTGTCTCGGCAGAAGTGCGTTACACCTTTTCACACTGTCTGAGAGGGTCTGCTTGACTAAAATGGCAGGCTTGTGATGTATGATTTAGTGAAAACAACACCTGAGGTTCATGTGCTCATGATAGGTTTATTTAAATGCATATTTAAGCAAGTATTTAATGCTTTTGTTCAGTTAAATTGACCAAAAGTGACAGTAAAGACATTTATATTGTTATAAAAGATTTCTGTTTTAAATCTATCTATTTATCAAAAAATCCTGGGAAAAAAAAAAAAAAAAAAATCATGGTTTCCACACTTGTTTTCAATATTGATGATAATAAAAAATGTTTTCTGATGTGAAATGATTTCTGAAGGATCATGTGACACTGGAGACTGGAGTAATTATTTTTTTTAAATATATTCAAATAAAAAACAGTAATTTAAATATTTATAATAATATTAATATAATAATAATAATATTTTATGAATAATATTTTATAACATTGCTTTTTTTTTTACTGTGCTGTATCAAATAGCTTTGAATTACAAAAAAAAAAAGACTAAAACATAAAACAAATATTGCTAATTTCAAACATTTGGATGGTAGTGTATTATAACCATTTTAAAATGGTAATATTACTGTTTAGTATTATAAAATAAAATAAAATATAACCACTATTATAATGTAACCATTTTATTGGAATTGTTAAAATAAAAGTAAGTTCCAGTTTTTATTTGTTTTATTTTTTTATTTTCATTTTATTTTTATTTTAAAATTTGTTTTATTTCATTTGAATTATTTTACTTAATTTTATTATATATATATTTTTTTATATTTTGTTTGATTTTAATTTATTTTATTTGATTAAATCTTTTTTTTGTTTTATATTTTTATGTTTAATTAGATTTTATTTTTAATATTTTATTTTATTTTAGATATTTGGTTTAAAAGTCTGGTCCATGTTAGTTTTCCACTCTTGACTGGTGTATAAAATTACCAAAATGATCCGATTTTGCTTTTTGTGATGATAAAATGTGGGTAAGGGTCACTGGAGAGAAAAAAAAAAAATAGAATTGTTAGAAAGTTAGTTACATTTTATGTATCTTTTTTTTTTTTTTTTTTTGTATTTTATTTAATTTATTTTTTATTATGTATTTTATATTTTTTATTTTAATTTTTATAATTTAATTTTATATTTTAATGTATATTTTGGAAAGCTAGATACAGTTTTTCATTTATTTTATTTGATCTCATTAAATTGTATTTTATTTTAATGTACTGTTTTATTTTATTTTATTTTATTTGTATATTATTCTGAATGGTAGTGTAACTAACTATTATAATGTAACCATTCAATTAAAATTGTTGGAAAAATTAGTTCACATTTTATTTTATTTTATTTTATTTTGAATGGTAGTGTAACTAACTATTATAATGTAACCATTTAATTAAAATTGTTAGAAAATTAGTTCAGAATTTAATTTAATTTAATTTAATTTAATTTGTTTTTAATTGTAGTTGACTATTATAATGTAATAATTTTATCACAATTATTGGAAAGTTAGCTCCAATTTTTATTTTATTTTATTTTATGTATTTATTTTTTTAGATAATTGGTTTAAAAGTCTGTCCAATGTTAGTTTTTGGACCATCCACTCTGTCTGACTGGTATATAAAATGACTAGAATGATCAGATTTCGCTTTTTATATGTTGTTAAAATGTGAGTAGAGTGCTTGCTCACTGGAAAAAACTCTGATGAGACACTTTTTTTGGACTCACCACTCAGTTCTCATTGGTCAGTGTATGAATGAGTGCCAGATTGTTTTGCAGCAAAAGCTGAGATCACATAATAAAGAATCACTCATGCAAACTCTTGCACCTTTTCCTCTGCATCGATTACTGGGTTTGCAGCAATTTGTAATGCAGCATTATCATTAGATTCAGTGTCTTCAGTGATTAACCCAGTGATTAGCTCTTCCTCAGACTTCCTCGCAGCTTGGTTTCTTGTAAATGTAAATATTTCTTGTGTACTCTTGACTTCTGGGTATTGCACAACACAAACAAATAAGTTTAGCAGCTTCAAGTTTTAGAGGCATTTTTGTTACAATTAATCAGATATCAAATTGTCACTTCCGTTTTCATATAAATTTCCCTAGAATTTGAATCAGTTCCATTACTGTAGGCAATGATGCAACAGAATGCAAAACAAAAAGCCATAGAAATGTGTGAGCATAGCATGGTCGTGACTCATCATGAGCAGATCATTCTGTCATGAACGTAAATGTGATCTCAGTATGAGAGTCATTTCTTTGTGGTTCATTTGTTTATCTTTTTTTTCGTCGCAGACCCACGTGAGGAACGTACACTACACAGAAACTTCTTCTTCAGTTAAGTGTTCTGCTAAAGATCACGAGAAGTGTGATTTGGGATCAAACCCACAACATGACATCATCCCAACGCCTGAACCATTAGAATTACTACCACTAAACTCGTGTCTTCGATCCGGCAAGTAATTACCAGAAACACACAGCATGTAAAAGCCCTTCTGCACTGTGGATGACCACTGACACCATGTGATACCTCAAAGAGGAAATTTTTTCATTTATTGACTTATTTGTTTGTGCTTTTTATTTGTTGCCACTTTATTTATTCGTTTTTTGCTTGCATTTTACTTTGTGCTTTTGTATTTATTTGTGCTTTATGTTTGCATTTTTATTTATTTATGCGTTTATTTAGTTTGTTTTTTGCTTGCATTTAATTTGTGCTTGTTTATTTGTTTTTGCTTAATGTTTGCATTTTATTTACTTATTTATTTATGTTTGTTTTATTAATTTGTTTGTTTTTTGCTTGCATTTTAATTTGTGCTTATTTATGTGGCTTTTATTTATTTGTGCTTTATGTTTGCATTTTTATTTATTTATTTGGAATTGATTTAGTTTGTTTTTTGCTTGCATTTAATTTGCGCTTGTTTATTTGTTTGTTTGTGCTTTATGTTTGCATTTTATTTACTTATTTATTTATGTTTATTTTATTAATTTGTTTGTTTTATGTTTGCATTTTAATTTGTGCTTATTTATTTATGTGCCTTTTATTTATTTGTGCTTTATGTTTGCATTTTTATTTATTTATGTGTTTTTTATTGATTTGGACTTTATTTAGTTTGTTTTTTGCTTGCATTTACTTTGTGCTTGTTTATTTGTTTGTTTGTGCTTTATGTTTGCATTTTATTTACTTATTTATTTATGTGTGTTTTATTAATTTGTTTGTTTTTTGCTTGCATTTAATTTGTGCTTGTTTATTTGTTTGTTTGTGCTTTATGTTTGCATTTTATTTACTTATTTATTTATGTGTGTTTTATTAATTTGTTTGTTTTTTGCTTGCATTTTAATTTGTGCTTATTTATTTATGTGCCTTTTATTGCTTATGTTTGTATTTTTATTTATTTATGTTGTTTTTATTTATTTGTGCTTTATGTTTGCATTTTTATTTATTTATGTGGTTTTTATTTATTTGGACTTTGTTTAGTTTGTTTTTTGCTTGCATTTAATTTGTGCTTGTTTATTTGTTTGTTTGTGCTTTATGTTTGCATTTTATTTACTTATTTATTTATGTGTTTTATAAATTAGTTTGTTTTTTGCTTGCATTTTAATGTGTGCTTATTTATTTATGTGCCTTTTATTTGTTTGTGCTTTATGGTTTAATTTTTTATTTGTGCTATTTTATGTGCTATTTATATTTGGACTTTATTTATTTTGTTTGTTTTTTTTGCTTCCATTTAATTTGTTGTTATTTATTTATTTATTTATTTATTTGTGCTTTATGTTTGCATTTATTTATGTACTTATTAATTTATGTGCATTTTATATATTTGTTTTTTGCCTGCATTTTAATTTGTGCTTATTTATTTATTTATGAGCCTTTTATTTATTTGTGCTTTATCTTTGCATTTTATTTTATTTACTTATTTTTTTATTTGCTTATGTGCTTTTTATTTATTTTAACTTTATTTGTTTGTTTTTTGCTTGCATTTTTAAATTGTGCTTGCTTATTTCTTTATTTATGTGCTTCTTATTTATTTGTGCTTGCATTTGATGTGTGCATATTTATTTATGAGCCTTTTATTTATTATGAGCCTTGCATTTTATTTTATTTACTTATTTATTTTGTATTTACTTACTTATGTGCTTTTTATTTATTTGCTGTTTATTTAATTGTTTGTTTTTGCCTGCATTTTATTTGTTTATTTACATGCCTTGTATTTATTTGTGCTTTATTTTTGCATTATTTATTCATTATTTTATTCATTAATTTACTTACTTATTTGCTTATTTATTTATGTGCTTTTATTTATGTGTGCTTGCTTTAATTTGTGCTTGCTTATTTATTTGCTTGTGCTTATTTGTTTGTTTATTTATTTATGTGCCTTTTATTTATTTCACCATTATTTTGAGTTTTTATTTATTTATTGACTTTTTTAAATCTGATTTTTATTTATTTTCCCTTTTTTATTTTGTTTTTTGCTTGACTTGTTATCAATTTATTTTTTAACTTATTTTTTTATGTGCTTTTTATTTATTTGCAATTTATTTATTTTATTTTTGCTTGCATTTAATTTGTTCTTATTTATTGATTTACTTTTGTGCCATTTATTTATTTGAGCTTTAAGTTTGCGTTTCTATTTATTTATTTACTTATTTATTTGTGCTTTTATTTATTAATTATTTTACTTACGTATTTACT
The DNA here is from genome assembly GCA_033026305.1 of Cirrhinus molitorella. Taxonomy (NCBI): domain Eukaryota; kingdom Metazoa; phylum Chordata; class Actinopteri; order Cypriniformes; family Cyprinidae; genus Cirrhinus; species Cirrhinus molitorella. Next base: position 30,005,561 of record CM065131.1, on the reverse strand, counting down.
TATTTATGTGCCTTTATTTTTTTGCGCTTTATTTATTTATTTAGTTTTTTCTCATTTATTTATTTGTTTGTTTTTGCACTTTAGTCATTTATTTTTGCACTATATATATGCAGTGTGTTTATTTATTTACTTTTTAGGGGCTTGCATAGCAAGAAACAAAAATGTAATGTTTAATGAACAAGTGAGATTTTTAATATCTCTTTAATATCTCCATTGTTTCTCCTAAACAGCAGTGAGATGACATAGAGAGCAAATTGAGACGTCTCCTTTAGATGTTTTTTTCTGAGAAACGTACGCCAGTAATCTTACATCTCCTGTTTCAGACGAGGTCTAAACATCATCTCAAATTATGCTTACATGTTCCAAGATACCTCGAATCAAAGATTGGAGATCTCAGTATAATACATGGATTATGACAAAGAAACTTAAAGAAACCTAATTAAACTCCTTGAAGTATCATGAGCTACTGTTGAGAGAGTAACTGTGGAGTTCTTCTAAAGTTAGCTTTCCTCGAGTGTGGTGAGTGACTTTTGTGGCACAAATCCTCTGTGGTTTGTTAAATTTCAGCAGAACCTTGTTGAGATCCCATGAAGCCAGAACACGCGAAGCCCTTGAAACAAACACGTTAAATGTCCTGCTGATGTGTGATTCTGGCAGGACATCTGTCTTTATTCTGAGGATGAGCAGGTTCTGTTTTTCTATATGAAATGAATACACCCTAATTTCACCCTCCAGTCGACAGAATCAGATGAACTTTGTTTGCACGAATGTCTTTGAAACGTGCCTTTGTAATGCTTCACTCTTTATCTAAGCTGAGATGAGAGGAACCTGAGCTGACAGTATTTCAGTCAGCCGTGTCCCATGTTCCTGTATGATCATCACAGCTGCTGACTGAAGAACCTCCATCTGAAGGACATTGTCTGTGTTTGGTAAGTCAAGCATCACTGCTACTACTCAGACTTATGGTAAGCGATTTAAACAAACCCCTAACCCTAAGTATTAAACTCTAATGTGTAACTAATCTTACACAGTTTATGCCTTGGACAAAAATTATAAATTATGCTAAATACTATTTTGAACACATAGTGAGATGCTAACAACAGCTTAGAAGAACCTAAAAGAATGTTCCAGCAACTGCACATATCAATGTGCTAACAGCCATTCAGAACACCTTATAGTGACATGCTAAAAACACTCAAAACACCTTAGCAACTTCAAAGGAATGTGCTAACAACCACTCAAAACACCCCAGGATCCACATGGCAATGTGTTAAACACTACTCAAAATTAGTAGTTACAACCCAAAACAACCACCTAGCAATGCCCTAACCAATCAGAGCACAATACTAACTGGATACCAATCCAAAAATGAACACTCAAAACGTCTAGAAACCACAACCTAGTAACAACCCATAACACCCTAACAACGACCTAGCAATGCCTTGACCAATCACAGCACAATGCTAATTTGCAGCAACGCACTAACAAACACTCAGAACATCTAGCAACCACAAACAATCTAGTAACAACCCAAAGCACCCTAGCAACCAGCTAGTAATTCCCAAGCATCCACACAACACATTAGCAATGACCTAGCAATGCCTTGACAACTAATCAGAACACTACACTATTTGCGTAGCACCACACATTTAGAAAATCTAGCAACCACCAGCAGCCTGGAAACAACCTAAAACACCCTAGCAACCAGCTAGTAATTCCTAAGCAACAACACACCATACCCAGCAATCATCTTAAAAGTAGTAGAAGTAAATGTAACAACTAATTAGAACACAACAGTAATTGCATACAAACAAACACTGAGAACGTCTGGCAACCAGTCTAGTAACAACCCAAAACACCCTAGCAACCAAGTAATTCCTAAGCAGCTACAAACAACACCTTAGCAACCACCTAGCAATGCCTTAAGAACCAGTCAGAACACAAGACTAATTGTGCACTAGCAAACACTTAGAATGTCTAGTAACCACGAACAGCCTAGTAACAACCCAAAACACAGCAATGCCTTAACCAATCAGAACACAATACTAATTGTGTAACAATGCACTAATGCTGAGAACACACTACACGACTGTCATGCCGATTATGAATGGAATTTAGCCTTAAGGACAGATCGTGCCTAGTTGCACCGAGTCTGTTCCAATCGGGCTCAGTCGCAGTTTGTGGTCGGCAGAAAAAAAATCACATAGTGTGTGTTGTCTAAACTAAAATCTGTTCCAGTCGTTGGAAACAATCGTCAAGTGTGTTCCAGTCAGTCTTAGAATGTTTAAGCTAGTCGTGTAGTGTGTCCCCAGCTTAAGAAACAATCAGGATGTCTAGCAACCACCTACAGCCTAGCAACCAGCTGGTAATTGCCAAGCAGCCACATAACACATTAGCAACGACCTAGCATTGCGTTAACAGCCAATCAGAAAAGTACACTAATTGCGTAGGAACATTTATAACATCTAGCAACCACTAACAGCCTAGAAACAACCTAATACACCCTAGCAACCAGCTAGTAATTCCTAAGCAACCACACACAATACCCTAGCAACCATCTTAAAAGTAGCAAAGTTCTAAATGTAACAACTAATTAGACCACAACACTAACAAACAACAAACACTGAGAACATCTGGCAACCAGTCTTGTAACAACCCAAAACACCCTAGCAACCAGCTAGTAATTCCTAAGCAGCCACAAACAACACTTTAGCAACCACCTATGCCCTAACAACCAATCAGAACACAAGACTAATTGCGTAGCAATGCACTAACAAACACTTAGAATGTCTAGCAACCATGAACAGCCTAGTAGCAACCCAAAACACACCAATGTCTTAACCAATCAGAACACACTAATTGTGTAGCAATGCACTAAGAAAATATCAGAACGTCTAGCAACCACTTACAGCCTAGTAACAAGTCGAAACACACTAGGAACCACCTAGCAATGTCTTAACCAATCGGAGCCTTAACCAATACTAATTGAATAGCATTGTACTAACAAACACTTAGAATGTTTAGCAACCACAAACAGCCTAGTAACAACCCATAATACCCAAGCAATGCCTTAACCAATCGGAGTACAATACTAATTGCATAGCAACACAGGGTGTTAAACAACCCAAAACACTCTAGCAACCAGCTAACGATTCCCAAGCAACCACACACAACACCCTAGCAACTCCCTGGAAATGCCTTAACCAGTCGGAGCACAATACTAATTGCATAGCATCAGAATAACAAACACATAGAATGTCTAGCAATGACCAACAGTCTAGTAACCCAAAACACCCTAGCAACCAGCTAGCAATGCCTTAATATGATACGATACAATAGAACTGGAGTACAATACTAATTGCATAGCAACGCAATCTGGAAACCACCAACAGCCTAGTAGTAACCCAATACACCCTAGCAACCACCTAGCAATGCCTTAACAACCAATCAGACCACAATACTAATTGCATAGCAAAGTCCTAACAAACACTCAGACTGTCTAGCAACCACAAACAGCTTAGAAACTACACAAAACAGCCTAGCAACCACCTAGCAATGCCTTAACAAGCAATCAAAACACAAAACAAATTGTATAGCAGCACACTAAAAACACTCAGAACATCTAGCAACCACCAACAGCCTAGTAACAACTCAAGACACTAGCAACCAGCTAGCAATGCCTTAACCGAACAGAGTACAATAGTAATTGCATAGCAATGCATTAACAAACACTCTGTGTCTAGCAACCACCTACAACCTAGTAACAACTCAAAACACCCTAGCAACCTCCTAGCAATGAGAAGAGAAAACTAATTATATAGCATTTTACCAAACATTAAAAGCACTCAGAATGTCTAGCAACCACCAACAGCCTAGTAACAACCCAAAACACCCTAGCAACCACCTAGCAATGCCTTAACCAATCAGAGAATACTAATTGTCTAGCTTTTTAGCACACTCTAAAAACACTCAGAATGTCTAGCAATTATCAACAGCCTAGTAACAACCCACAACACCCTAGCAAGCATCTAGGGAAGTAGTAAAAGTTCTAATTATATGTTTCAGCTGCGATTGTAATAGTCTGAATTTAGTGATTAAATTGGGTTGGCAAATGCATCAAAGGGAGAAGCACCTCCAGCTGATCTTTAATGTTTAGTAAAGGTCTTTGAGATTGACGTCATATGTACAGATTATTTCTAATAGTTAGGCTATTATGTCAACTACGTAATTCTGGAGAAGTTGACAAAACCTATAAAATCCAACATAATTGTGATTTAAAATAAAAACTAGATGTCTGCACCGTTCCTCGATGATGACATCTCTGCGTTCAGATCTTAGTCATGTCTGATTGAATGAGGGGAATTCTGCACTCAAAAATCCACCCCTTCAGGTGCTGTTTATCAAAGCCAGGAGGACTTACACCTTCACGTTGTGACAAGAATATGATAGGCCTTGCTCAAACGCTGTGTGTCATTCTAATTAATGGAATATTCTCGGAACCAGGGAAAAAATGGCAGCGTTACGCCTCCTTTTTTACGCCTGGAGCGGATTGTAGACCACCGTTTCCCATGGAGGCTGATTTTGGTTGACAGGAGGGACTGTTTGATGTCATGGACCCTTTGTCAAATGGACAGATCATTGTCAAAGAAACACAGTCCAACAAAGACACTGTAGTCATTTGTTTGTTCTTATGATGTGTGTAATTATAAGATTCCATAACAGTGAACTATAATTAAGGCAGTTTGGGGTCAATAAGTTATTATTTTATTTTTATTTATTTATTTATTTTTTGGAGCAGAAAATCAGCATATTAGAATAATTTCTGTAGATCATATGACACTGAAGACTGGAGTAATGATGCTGAAAATTCAACTTTGCATCACAGGAATAATTTTAATTTTAAATGATATTAAAATAGAAGTCAGATATTTTAAATTGGAATAATATTCTCAATATAAAAAAATAGTGAATTTTAATCAAATAAATGTAGACTTGGCAAGCCAAAATTATAAAAAGAAAGTTAATAATAAAAAAAAAATCCAAGCTCAAACTTTTGAGTAGTTTATAGACTGCAGGTGATAACAGCATTTCTTGCTTATTTTAAAACCAAAAGTGAATCTACAAGAAGTTCACAATGGGACATAAAGGGTGCTTTCCATTAAGTGTGTGATCTGATATGTCTTGCAATGTCAGAAGAGAAATTCCCTTCATTAAGATCAGAGCAGATTTAGTGTAAACGAGTAATCTGTGAAAAATCAGGTCTGAGGGTTTGGTTTCCGTAGCCTTAGGGCTGTGATTTAGTCTCAGGCAGGTATGGGCAGGTCTCCCACAGGTGTCTGTACTACAACCAATTTTATCTGGAATGATCTTACAACTTATTAGCAAACAGGTCAAACAAGGTTAAAGCTTTAAAGTCCCCACATCAGTAGCTTTCTCTGCCTGTTATTTGTTAAACAACCTCAGGAGAGACTCACATGTGAAGGCCGCCTATCTGTGAGTAACAAAGCAAGCCGTTTTCTGTTTGAACTTTTCTGAATGAACTTTTGAATCTTTCCCTTCTCTCTTTGGCAGAGAGAGTGATTGCTTTGAAGTCTCACTTGGATGGAAACAGGTGAGTTTTGGAAAAATATGTTGGGTTCAAACTGCAAAAAATAAAAAAATAACAGCACCATACAAATCACATCTAGTAATCCATGCGACTTTAGAAGCCTTTTCACAAATCAAATATGGTACCATTACAGTCTTTGCATCAGGTTTAAGTTGAGCTCTACAGTGAAGATTTCTATTAATCAATGGATTATATTTTGAGCTTTTCATTCTCAAAATCGTATGACTTTAGAAGATTTCTAAAAGATTCTCTTTTTGCGTTCTCCAGAACTAACTTATTAATTAAATTATGACATTTTAATTGAATTGAATCCTAATTTATTTATTATAAATAAATATTTATTTTTTAATATTTATTTATTTTATTTATTTATTAATTTTTTTAAGAGCATTACCTTGAACTAGAGCAGTGGTTTTCAACATTTTTGACTACTGTAGTTTTTTCCTCTGAGCTAATGAAAAGCTGATTATATCGAATATAAAATAAATAAAAAAAAATAACAAATTGGGCTGCACAATAATCGGAATTTAGCTTATTGCAGTTATTAAGGGCTGCAATTTAAATAACTAATGCACTGCACATTTTAGGGGCCATTCACACAGAATGTGTCTTTGTTATCCGGACACTATGAGCGCTTCCTCCACCATGTTGGCATCAAATAAAACAGTTGTCATGCCAACTTGCTATGCAAACAGAAGATTGCAACGTTTGCCCTGCCTCCGGGTTCTTCTGATTGGTCCACTGCTTTGAAACTGACATTGATGAGCGGCACTGCGTGTAAAAGTTGAAATTCTTTTACTTGACACGCTGTCTTAAAAAAACGGCGCTCCTGTGCGAGGCGCTGCAAAAGACAGGAGACGCGATGGTCATGCACAAGTGTGTTTACATAGAAAAACAATGGAAAAGTAGCGCTTTGGAATGGAAAAACGCGTTTGGTGTGAATGGCCCCTTAGAGTGAAGTATGCAGCACATTTATTGTAATTATCTTTTTTTGTTTGTTTGTTTGATTTTGCACTACATTTGTAAGTTACAACAATTATATACTTTTGTATTAATTTTTAGGATTAAATTTAAAATATACTACTTAGCTGGTTGTTTTTCAGCTGGGAGAAACTGGGAGTGTTGAGATATTAATTAACCACAGTTGATTCTGTGATTTTAGAAATTTCAAGAACTGTAAATAAATTTAAAAACTTGATTTTGTATGTTCCAGCATTTAAACTAATTTAGATTAACATTAAAATATAATTTAAATATTATTTTCAAATAACTTTAAAAAATACTTTTAAAATCAAGCCCTTTAAAGCATTTAAGCACATATGTATATACACATTACAAATGTAAATATATATAATTATTGATCTAGAGAATCCAGAGAATTGTACTGCAATGCTTTTTTTCAGATTGAGCAAAAAAACCTAGGACTAGTTCGCAAAAGTTTGATTGACAGCAGTGTTCGGAATGAGGAGGTCTATCGTATAATATAAATATTGTTAGTATGTGTAAAAAAATAGGCTACATTCGCTACAGCGGCTGATTTCTAAACTAATAGGTGCTCAAAGTTCATGGGCCTATGGCGGCCATGTTTTCTGAGATACCCAAATGTCCTTACTTTGGACCAAGACCGGTTTTTATGAAAATAGGAAAAAGGGTTGTGTATAGTTATGGCCATGTTTTTGTTGTTTTCTCTTATAGCGCCACCAAGTGGCAAAGCTCTGTAACTTTTTTCATGTGACCTCAGATTCAGCTCTTAGTGTTGTGAGCTTGGCAAAGATATCTCATTCCGTTCAAAACTTATAGCCGTTTTAGTAAAGGCCCCCTTGCGATGGACAGTCGAAAGTTCAACTTTTTAAAATCATTTTTGATATTCCCTCTCCAGAGAATCTTCTTGCACTGGTTTGGTTCTGGATCGGGTGGAAAACCTAGGACTAGTTTGCAAAAGTAGTTTTTTCAAAAATGCAAAATACCCCAAAATTTTGCCAGGGTGACGGATGAATCCGTGCTTTGAATTTTGTTCCAGTGTCGTAAATCGCTTGAGCCTGTGACGAGTGGTTTAGGATTATGAGTGATTTTATACTTTTGATCACTGTAGCGCCCTCGTCATCCCAATTGGGGTGAGCCTTAGTGACGTTGTAGACTAGATGAAGTTCTACCATCCCTTCAAGTTTCAAGTCTCTACGACAAGTCTCTACAGTTTGGTCTGCCTGATCAGTTATACATTGAGATTGCTGATCCTTAACCATTCTAACAATTACAAAAGGAAAAAAAAATTCTGTGCTATGTGCTTGAACCCCTAACTACAACTTCAACTTGGAAGTTTTCTGAACCTCTAAAGCCCTTTGAACCAAAGTATATGACAATGAACCACCAGCCAAAAAAAAAAAAAAGTAAAATGAAAAGGGAAAATTTAGGCTGATGAATAGGCCCTAGTGTCATGTTGCATATTCAGTGGGGTCTGTGGTTGTGACTCAGAGTTGGACTTGATTATTCTAGTGAATCGGGTCACTTTGACAGCTGTGACATTCAGATGAGCTGCCAAAAACGTGAGTCACCTGATGAAATAGAAAGAGCACAAGAAACAGACAATGTGAGGATCCAGAAAATTTACAAAAAGAAGAAGAAGAAGTATGAATGGATAGATACATCACGCTTCCAGCCATGTCACTCCCTCAGATTCAGTTACACATTAAGAACAACCGACGCACATTTAGTATTTCGAAGCATTGGCTCATTGGTTTATTCAGACACATTCACACACCTGAGGCCATTCTGATGAAAAGGTGAGAGCGTTTACAGTCAGACAGTAAGTTTGGGCATTGCACAAAAAGACTATTCACATAAGGTGCAAGAAAAATTTGCAACACCACACATATTAAATATATTCCTAATCACCTTTTTCTTCCAATAAGAGTGGGCACCGCCATTTGTACATTTTATGAGGTCAGGATTCCGGTATCATCCACGTCCAGCTATTTTTAGCTGTACAAAACAGCTTGTTTTGCTGCTTGATATTGCAAATTGTTGTGACTTACCATATTATTTTAATGTATTATTTTAATTATGAGCACACTGCTTTGTAGTGCAAACAGTTTTACTGTTTACTGCACTTTGTTATTTTTCTTATTTCCCTTCACTCTTAAAAATAAAGGTTCTTTATTGGCATTAATGGTTCTGTGAAGAACCTTGAACATCCATGGAACCTTTCAAATGCAGAAAAGGTTCTTTATAGTCGAAAAAGGCTCTTTAGATTTTTTAAATGTTCTTCAGAATGGTTCTTTTAGGAAGACTGTTCACTGAAAGGTTCTTTGGTTAACCAAAAATTGTTCTTCTATGGCATCACTGAAAAAACACACTTTTGGAACGTTTATTTTTAAGAGTGTATAGCGGATAATGAACGAGAGGTGTCACCTATAGTCTTTCTTCTGCGTTAAAGAAAAAGGTGGTATGTATGGGTGTGTATATATATATATATATATATATATATTTATATATTACTTTGTATTTTATCGTATGACCTACGATGCTTCTTCTCTAACTGTAAACGTACTCCGATATTACAGAGATGTTGGACACTGGAAAACTACTGGGTCAATCAGTACAATGTAAGTTCACAGCGCCATCTGCTGGATAACGTGAGAAAGAACAAGCTTTTTTGCTACATGGAATTTTCCATGAGAGAAAAGACGCATGGAATCTCATAGTAAAGAACGATGGTTATTTATTTATTTTGCCTTTCAGGATGCCTCATTAAATTCAAGGCTGAAGAAACCACAAGGGAGAGGTGTGTCTGTGATATGCAAATCACATGCTTGTTTGTTATGGTAATTTGTAGCTCTAACCTGACCAAGACCAAATTACTCTCTGTACCATTAAAGATAAATGATAAATACATTTTGCAAGTAATGAATGGTGTTAATTTATTATCCACATCTTATTTAGCAGCAAAGCACTTTTTGTTCTTCATCTGCACAGCACTGAGTGATTGATAGCCTACACTTTACTCAGTGATACTGAATTAATTTGTGTCGCTTTTAAGTTTGTGACATGCAGTCCCACAATGCCTTTAGAAACACACCCTTCAGCGCTTTTAGAGGAGCTGGGATTTCTTCACAAAAGGTCCAGTGTCAGGTGTTTGCCTTCAGACTATTTCATCCAGTCCTTTGGTGTGGTGTCCTCTCCTCACGTGACCTGCGATTCGACCATTATTTGATATCGTTCCTACAATGGAGTGTTTACAATGAGAAAGCAGAAGCTGAGAGGTTTGGGTTGGTAAAGTAATACAACAAGCGTAGGATCAAATGTCAGGCTGATAAATAGTGGAAAAATGATCAGGGTGTGTGTTTGAGGAACAGAAGCTGCTCTGCTTATGGCACTGTCCCATTGAATCTGATTTTTTTCCCCGTTCCGGGAACAGCTTTCATTGTCCTCAAAAACCAAAACAAAAGACTTTTATGTTCAATATTACAGATGAATCAATAGACTTAATTGCATCTTTTCTGATTTTTGGCCTGACATATTTCAGTGCTTTGGTACATGTAATAAGTGTAGGGAAAATATTTAAGCCTATAATGTCTTCCACAAAGTGACAGAAGCTTACGAGAGCTTCTTCAGTTTCTTTATGAAATGTTCAGACATTAATATTACTTCTTAATGTCTATGCTTCCTAGGCGACATTTAAATTTAAACCCTGTCAAAACCCTGTCCTAAAATGGATCTGTTTTATTTCACAGGATTTTTCCAGAGCTGCAACACCTTATCTCACTCAGCAGGGCAACAGCAAGAAGAGACGAGACTAGTAGAAAATATTCTAATGCCGTTTCAACAGTGACAGTGAGAAATCCACCATGATGATGATCAATTTAAATAGTATTCTGTGGTTAAATGATATGTGGTATGTATGGTATAACAACAACATCAATAATAATAATATTAATAATAATAATAATAATGATAGTTATCATTGTCATTTATAATAATAATAATGATAGTTATCATTGTTATTTATAATGACATTATAATTACATTTATAATGTCATTTATAATGATATTAATTATGATATAATTAATATAATAATTTAAATAATTTAATCTTAAGTAGTAAATTAATATTTAAATGTACAAAGACATATTTTATATAATTTAAACTATCCATAATCTTAACATTATTATTATCAATAATATTAATAACATTAAAAATTAATGTTTTATAATTTTATTTTTTATATTGTTTTATATTGAATATATTACTACTATTATTTTTAGAATTTATTAGTATTAAATATTTGTTTGCTATTTAAATATACAAATGCATAGTTTATATATAAACTGGTTTAATTTAAACTATGCATAATTAAAATAAAATGTTACTATCAATAATATTACAGTAAAAATTGTTGTTTTATTTTTCATATTATGATATTATTTAAAATACATAAATTACTAAAATATTATTATCATTATTATTTATAATATAATTGTTTATTTTTATTTAATATTAAATATTGAATTGATATTTAAATATACATGTTCATATTCTTTTATAATAATCTTGATTAATTTAAATGATCCATAATCTAAACATTATTATTATCAATAATATTAATAACAAAAAAGTTATTTTTTTTTGTATTGTTTTATATTTAATATTGCATACATTACTACAATTTTTTTTTATTGTTTAGTATTAAATATGTAATATGCATAATTAAAGTATTTTTATCAATCATATTTATAACAGTAAAGTTTATTTTTTATATTATGATATTATTTAACAGTATTTAATTACTATTTAAATATACAAAGTTCATATTATCAATAATATTGACTTTTTTAATATTAATACATTATTTAACATTGCATAAATTACAAAATTAATATTATTATAGAATTACTTATTGATAATAATGAATAATAATTTAATTGATATTTAAATATACAAAGTCATATTGTTTAGTATAGATTATAGAATATTATAGAATCTGGATTAATTTAAACCACGTATAATCTAGACGTTATTATCATTAATAATATAAATAACAACTGTAAAAAAATACATTGTTTTATTATTATTATTAAAATATTTTATCATTATGTAGTATTAATATTTAATTGCTATTTAAATATACAAATTCATTGTTTATATTACTTGCGTAATTATAGTGTTATTATCAATAATATTTATAACAATAAAAAGGTCGTTTTATTTTTCATATTATGAAATCATTTAACATTGCCTAAATTACTTCTTCTTCTTCTCTCTCTCTCTCTCTCTCTCTCAGTTCAATACAAAATGAATTCAATTTATATTATTCATTCATAAACTGCTGTATTCGGTCGTAATATGAATGTGACGTTCACCCCCCCTTTAAGAGCGCTGCGCCTTTAAGAGCCATGCAGAAGCGCTGGCTTGTGTGTGTGTGTGCGCGCGCGTGTATGTGTGTGAGTGAGCGAGAGTGTGAGTGTGTGCGTGTATGTGTGTGTGTGTCAGCCGTACCCATCATGGCCCCTGAGCAGCAGCTGATCAGACGGACCGCCGCTCCGCCATCCTCCTCCAGCGAGCAGCGGCACCGGTGAAGAGGCTCCATGTGTCCCCCATCCTCGGTCAGATATCTGAGAAAGAGGGCCGCGCTCCAGCCGCCCAGCGCGAACATGAATAAGGATTATTCCATTAATCTATCGGTGCAGCAAGTGCTCAGCCTGTGGGTCCAGGGCACGGTACCGACCCTACAGCACTTCACAGGTACGTTCACATGAGGAGAAAGAGCCGGTGAAACGGGCTTGTGTCTCATCCAGCCGCGGGCACACGCCTCTCCACACCGGCCAGTCTATTGTACCGGCAGACGCACGATCAGCTGCGCGCATCCCATCTGAACAAGGTCACACTCCACATCACACTGTGTGGTTATATGCCAAATTATTAATATGCAATGTTTAGTAATGCATGCATTATTACTTAATAGGCTACCTATTATATTATATAGTAAGTGTGTATTACCAGTTCCTTACTGATATAGCAATACTACGGTACTTTAATATAGCCTACTATGATACTGATTACCATGTTCATCTTTTAGTATTGTAAAAGATACAGTATTAGATATTACCATAGTAAAAACACGATTTTACTTTGGAACATGTTTATAAAACATGGCAGCTTGCCAAAGTACTTTTTGTAAGATTGACAGAGTTTGTAAATAACATAGTACTTGAATATAAATAATTTACATGGCACAGATGGTAATACCATGGTACTTTGATATATAGGCAATTATAATGCTGAATAACTACCATATTCATCTTCTGTGCTATTTACATCATAGTAATGTAAAAATACATAGTATTAACATGGTAAACGAGGGGGAAAGGACACGGTAATGGTAATACTGTGGTACTGTAATAAGGACATTTAGTAAGGGTAGTAATGGTAATCATTCAGTATTTTAATAGATTATGTGACCCTGGACCACAAAACCAACCAAGTAATATGGGTGTATTTGTAGCAATAGCCAAAAATACATTATATAGGTTAAAATTATTGATTCATTAGGATATTAAGTAAAGATCATGTTTCATGAAGATATTTTGTAAATGTCCTACCGTAAATATATCAAAGATTAATTTTTGATTAGTAATGCGCATTCCTAAGAACTTCATTTGGACAACTTTATAGGTGATTTCTTAATATTTAGATTTTTTTTGCACCCTCAGGTTGTAGATTTTCAAATTGTTGTTTCTCTGTCAAATATTTTCCTATCCTAACAAACCATACATCAGTTAAAAACGTAGTTATTCAGCTTTCATATAATGTATATGTCTCAATTTAAAAAAAATGACCCTTTTTGATTGGTTCTGTGGTCCAGGTTCATATATATAAAAATATATCAAATATAATTTTCATATACTGTACTGTAGATACTGTAAAAGTTGTGCTTGTCGTAAAGAAGTGCACTAATGCATGCGGCCGGTCTAAAGCGGTGTCACTCATTAATCTTTAGTTAATCTTGAGTCATTGCATCGTCTCTGGCGGCTCTCTGCTTGTGTAGTGGAGTAATCGTTAGTAATTACTGTCACCATATTGGTCTCCACATGATACCGTGCTCGTGGGCTTCTTTTGTGCACCATTATACAGTCTTTTGCCTTGTAAATTGTGTGCTTGCTCGGATCACGCCACAATACTGGTGACATACAGTCATATTTGAGTTAGAGCAGGCTGTGTTAGTCAACACCAACACTGCGTAAAAACATCTATTCAGTGTCAAGGGTGTAACCTGCTATTGAAAAACCACCTCATATCTTCCAAAGTATAGTTCATTTCCTTTTGAAGCATCCAGATAAGCTAGCTACACCCATAATTGTGTGAACAACTACAGCAATAGTATTTTCTTTTGTTTTTAATACGTTACGGATGTTTTCTTTGTTGAGAAAAGAAAATGCATATATATAGTTTTATATATGTGACCCTGGACCACATAAATTGAGGGTTATGCATCATCTGAAAGCTAAATGAATAAGCTTTCCATTGATGTCTGGTTTGTTCAGACAATATTTGGCCAAGATACAACTATTTGAAATTCTGGAATCTGAGGGTGCAAAAAAATCTAAATATAGATAAAATCACCTTTAAAGTTGTCCAAATTAAGTTCTTAGCAATGCATATTACTAATAAAAAAATAGTTTTGATATATTTATGGTAGGAAATGATGTGGGAAATGATGTAGGAAAAAATGTGACCTGGACCACAAAACCAGTCTTAAGTCGCTGGGGTATTTTTGTAGCAATAGCCAAAATATTGTATGGTCAAAATTATTGATGTTTCTTTTATGCCAAAAATCGTTTAGGCTATTAGAAAAGATCATGTTCCATGAAGATATTTTGTAAATTTCCTACCCTAAATATATTAAAACTTAATTTTTTAAAAAAATAATATGCATTGCTAAGAACTCATTTGGGCAACTTTAAAGGCAGTTTTCTCAATATTTGATTTTTTTGCACCCCCAGATTCCAGAGTTGTATCTGTCAAATATTGTCCTATTATAACAAACCATACATCAATGGAAAGCTTATTTATTCCACTTTCAGATGATGTATAAATCTCAATTTTAAAAAATTGACTATTATGGTCCAGGGTCACAAATGTCTTCATGGAACATGATCTTTACTTAATATTCTAATGATTTTTGGCATTAAAAAGACAAATTGATAATTTTGCTACAGATATACCCGGTTTTGTGGTATTTTATATAATAAATACTCGCAATTAATCCCACCTAACATTAAAGTTTTTAAATATACTTTGCAATACTTTCACATTTAATCTTCAAATTAATGTAGAAACAACATAAAGGCAGTATATTTTTATATCTGTTAATGTTTTATTTATGACTGAAGGCTAGTATCACTAATACCATTATTACTAATGTCTCTAGGAAATTTTTTTTTTTTTTTCCTAATATTAAACCATTGACTATAGCCTTTCAACAGTATAACTGACCCTTCACAAACAGCTTGATTGACACGCGATCTGACCAGTCATAACTGTCCGACAAATTAATCAGACAGGAGAGTAGATTAACAAGTTAGATATTTGAGTTGATTCAACGTACAATTTTAAGGCAGCCGAGTAACAAACACAGCTGTTAAGTTTAGCAAACAAATTTCTAGTCAACTCGAATATCCAAGTTGTCACTTAGTGCAACTTAACATTTCAACTTGAATAAACTTATTTGAGTTGACTGAACTTAAAATTTTAAGGCATCAGGGTAACAAATTATTTTAAGTTGACTCAACAAATATTTTTTTTTTTTTTATATACAGTGTAGTAGCACTGTAAAAAATAAAACAATTTGCTGAGTCAACTTAAAATAATTTGTTACCTGGCTGTCTTAAAATTTTAAGTTGAATCAACTCAAATATCTAAGTTATAACTTAGTATCACCTAATATTTCAAGTTGACAAAACTTCTTTGAGTTGACTGAACTTAAAATTTAAAAATTTTAAGGCAGCCAGGTAACAAATTATTTTAGGCTTCTGCAATAGTTTTTTTACAGTGTAACTGCACAGTGGTAATGTGTCAGAAATGTGGATATTTAGATTTGTGTCGTATTTTATCATATTATATTGAAGGAGGAGTAATGGGATATCATTACAGTATTTTTTATTTATTTTTGATTAAGCTATAGCGTTTATGCATTTATGCTAACTGTGTTTAGACTACTGTTTTTCATACAAAATACCTTGGAACCATATTAAATTTTTACCATGATATTGAGGTGCTATATTTGTGCAATGGTTCAAAAAAAAAAAAAACTCAGAATAATTACATTTCACCATATAAAAATGAGATTGCTAAAAATTTTTTTTACAGATATTACTGATTTTAATAATGAACATAAATCTACATCTGATTTCTAAATCAAGCTACTACCATATGTGTATTTCTAAGAGACAAAATGTTATTATTATTATTATTATTATCAGGTAAAACAAACATGTTTCTTAATTTGAAACAATATTACTCATTAAAACAGAATTAAGAATTTATTTTTTCTGTTAAGATACTTATTTTGTTAAGGAAAAATTACTGGAAAAAGTGTGAAGAATTCAAAAAACACGTGTTTGTCATGTTTTGACCATAAAGAATATTTTAAAGCCACATTTAACTGTCTGGTTTTTACATTGTAGTAAAATTCTGCCTTTAAACTTAAAGGGAAAAAAAAGACATTTATTGTGATAATTATCGTTATCGATTTATATGAAAAATATAAGCCCTAAGTGGGTGGTACTGGAAGTCATCATGAAGCATTTCAAGGGAACTAGTTTAGGCCGGGTTTAGGGTGCATGAGGCACAAGACACGCCTTTCATTTCCGAGATTTGGACAGATTATAATTTCTGCAATCTCGTGGACATCTGGCGTGACACAACATATGATGCAACTTGAGAGAGAATTGCGAGATAGGTAGCATGTGAGGAATGATGAAGTAATTCAACCCCCACAAAAACCCTCTGTCATTATTAATCACCCTCATGTCATTCCAAAGAAATATGCTCTATTTTTGTGTCATCCAAAAATAAATGTTGAAAAAGTTTTTTGTACCTCTAAATAAAAGCAGTTCAGAGTGACCGTGACAGTCAAGCTCCAAAAAAGTACCACACATATATTTGTAAAGACATAAAGGGTGAGTAAATAATGATGGAATATTAATTACTAGCTGAAGAACCTGATAGGATGAGGTTGCACATCAGCTGTGGCTTCAATCCCCCATCAGAACAGACCATCAGTCAGAACATCCACCTCAAAAGCCCCCGTCGCTGACAGAGACAGCTGTGTTCAGATGGCTCTTATGCAGTAGACATCTCTTTGTGATGATGTGAAGGAACAGCACAGGTGCAGAAGCACAGAGACTCAAAGAGAATGCATGAGATTATGACAAACTCCCACTTGGGAGGAAAGTTAATGGCGTTTCCTGTTTTGGCCACTGAAACAAGCCTATTTAGTCATTTCATTTCCTTCTGCTGTTTAGGGAGGAGACAGACTTCTGCCTACTTAGCAGTTGTTTGTGCCTTTGGGTGAACAGTGCGTTCTTAGAAACTTCCAAAACATCATTATAAGGAAGTGAATTAGATGTTGTTGTATTATAACTAAATGAACACTGTAAACACTATTGTTCAAAAGTTTAGGGTTGCATTTAATATTGTGAAATATTATTACAATTTAAAATAGCGGTTTTCTATTTGAATATGTTTTACATTTTCATTTATTCCTATGATGCAAAGCTGAATTTTCAGCATCGTTACTCCATGTCAGATGATCCTTCAGAAATCATTCTAATATGCTGATTTACTGCTCAAAAAAATATAGTTTTATCAATAATGAAAAAAGTGCAGGATTACTTGATGAATAGAATGTTCTAAAGAATAGCATTTATTAAAAAATAAAAATAACGCTTTCTTGTTTAATGAAAGTATTTATTTCATGGCAGTGTGTGTTACAAGAATATATATTTCTGAAAAAACTTGAGTTGTGCTTTCCTGTGAAAGACTTGTTATTACAAAGGGGTTGTGGGCGTTTAAAAGGGTTCTTTCTCAAGTCTGTGGGTTTTTTGGTGTTTTATCATCTGCCAGACACTGCTAATTATAATATGTCATTCTGGTATCATAATAATCAGTGGCTGAGTTTCCTGTGCGGGTGTAGAAACTTTTCACTGTCATGAAAACTAAGTTTAACTAAATTAGCAGTGGAGATCTGTGACGTTGCTACTTGTCATTTAGTGATCATTGTCTCAATTAGCATCTTGTTTTTTTTTTTAATTCAGTCTTGTTTATTGTGGTTCACCACAGGGTTAGATAGTGCTTGATGATGGTAGGCTTGTTTATTTGTATGTTTGCTTAATTAGAATAAGAGCTTAGGCTGTTTGTATGTGCTGTACATCATTATATGCTGATGCTGAAGAACATTGTTCCTCTCTGTGACCGTTGACAGCTTGACAAAAGATTTTTTTTTTTTTTTGTCACCTCGGAAACTGCTTTGTTGACACGATCAGTGCCCAGGGTGTTTAAAAAAGCTTTTGAACGCTTTACATTGAACCCTCCCACTTTTTCCTTGCAGCAGTATCTCTAATATTTATTGTTTTTTGAAACGTGTAGATGTATGTAGTAAATGTGAACTTACAAAATTATGACATAATAAATAGTTGCCTGGTTTTCCATTTTCGCATGGTTAGATTCAAGGATCAGTTCACTTCGTGATCATTTACTAGTCCCCATGTCATCCAAGATGTTCATGTCTTTCTTTCTTCAGCCGAAAAGAAATTAAGGTTTTTGAGAAAAACATTCCAGGATTTTTCTCCATAGTAGACTTCAGTGGGTTGAAGGTCCAAATTGCGGTTTCAGTGCAGCTTCAAAGGGCTCTACACTAATAGCTAGCGAAACAATCAGTCATTTTCTAATAAAAAAATAAAAACTGACATACTTTTTAACCACAAAGGCTCATTTTGTACCAATTAGACTTCATGTATAATGTAGTCATCTTGGAAAGGTCAAGTGTGACATATGAAGAAGTACCGACCCAGTGTTTACAAAGTGAATTTGCAAAGAAAGTCAAACGGCCTTCACAAAAAAAAGGTAAAACAACGATGTTGGATGATTTTGAAGGTGGAGGTTTATGAAATGGGGTTTTACACCCTTCCCTACCTTTTAGAACTGAAGTTCACAGATGAACTAACCATGCGTGGCTTTTCCAATAAGTTGCGCATCACAGAGCTAGTGCAAGGCATTTATGGTTAAAAAGTATATACATTTTTATTTATTTTTGAAAATGCAGGTCATTTTGCCTCACTCTTAAGAAAAATGGTTCTAAACAGTACCAGAAAATGGTTCTTTGGCATGTAGCAATAACGGAACTAATATTATTTTCATTAATATTAGTATATTAATATATTTATATAATTATTATTTGAATATGCTATTTATTAATGCTTTTGACTCCTCTATCTGACTGGGATTACAATATCTTGTAGTGTCTATCGGGTTTAACATAAAAACAACAACATCATGTGTCAGTTTTTTTTATGATGTGAATTTGGAGCAAAAAGTGACAGTGGTATAATACCAGTTATTAGTAGAATACATTAATAAATGACAATTGACATTGAATATAAATCAAAAATAGAAACAGAAATAGTTAAATGAAGACCAAGTCCCAGTGAAATACTGTATTTTCATAATCCTCTATGATGCCTGTAATCCATCATTATGTGTATTTTGATTTGATTGAGTGGGTTGTAGAATGTGACAGCATCTGAAATACACAACTGAGTTTAGATTTACAATCCATTTAGATCCACTGAGTTTTGATTTTTCCATTTGCTTTTGTAAAAATAATAAAAGGACAATAATTTAAATATTTGTGTCACTTAGTGGTGAAGAGGAAAGAAGTATTCTTAACTGAACAAGGCTGGTCACACTTACATGTTTGTTTAAACTGAAAAGAGAAAAATACATTATTGGAAGTCAGTTACAATTTAAAAAGTTAAAAATTATAGACATTATAAGAAATAAATCATTTACCTGATGAGAGTGTGTTGACAGTCTGTGTAGTTGGATAACTGAACTCCACAAGATCAGTAATGAGCAGTGAGTAATCTTTTTTTTTTGGAGTGTGGCCTTTATTAGTAATAAATAAATAAGTAATAAAACAAACAAACAAACAAACAAACAAAAAAACTAAGAATATGGATTATAAATTCAGTGTCTAGGTTACTTATTGGAAAAGAGGAGTATCCTCGGCTGAACAGAGCTGCTCACACCCAAAGGAACACTCCACTTTTTTTGGAAAATTGTAACACTCCTCTAGAGTTAAACAGATAACTTTTACTGTTTTCGAATCCATTCAGCCGATCTCCGGGTCTGCCATTAGCACTTGTAGTATAGCTTAGCATAAATCACTAAATCAGATTAGACCATTAACATCTCGTTCAAAAATGACCAAAGATTTTCAATATTTTTCCTATTTAAAACTTGACTCTTCTGTAGTTACATTGTGTACAAAGACTGACGGAAAATGAAAAGTTGCGATTTTCCAAGCTGATATGGATAGAAACTATAATCTCATTCCGGCGTAATAATCAAGGAACTTTCCTGCCGTACCATGGGTGCAGCAGGCGCAATGATATTACGCAGCGCTTGAATATAGTCCCCAGCTATTTTACTATTACCTTAGTGGCTTAGTGCTGGTCACGTTAGAAGTTACCCAGCTGGGGACTACTGCTGCACCCATAGTACGGCAGCAGAGTTCCTTGATTATTATGCCAGAATAAGAGTATAGTTCCTATCAGCCCAGAAAATCGCAACTTTTCATTTTCTGTCGGTCTTAGTACACGATGTAACTACAGAAGAGCCAAGTTTTAAATAGGAAAAATATTGAAAATCTTTGGTCATTTTTGAACGAGATGCTAATGGTCTAATCAGATTCAATGATTTATGCTAAGACATGCTAAAAGTGCTTACGGCAGACTCGGAGATCGGCTGAATGGATTAAAAAACGGTAAAACTCATCTGTTTAACTCTAGGGGAATTGGAAAATGAGCCTATTTACAAAAAAAGCAGAGTGTTCCTTTAAATGTGATCAAAAAACAAGGGAAAAGCACATGTTTGTTTGGAAACCAGATACAATTTTAAATACAAAAGTTAATTTTGTATTTAAATGTAAGAATGAAATAATCTCTGAGCTCCAGAAAATCAGTAATGAAGTGCTTTGACAGTTATAGATTTGAAAATCAAAAGGGCGGGAATAAAGAACCCTATACTCTAACCCAAAGAACTACAAGGGTTCTTCAGGATGCTAGGTTCTAAATAGAACTGTTACTACATGTAAAGAACATTTAAAGAACCATCTTTTTTTAGAGTGTAGATAAGACCCTTATTCCTTGTCTGGGTGTCCGACTATTTATTATGAAACCATCATATTTAAAATATATTATACTTACTTTATCTTTACTATAATATTGCTATTGCATTTGTATCAATACTGAGTTCATTCTTTCCCCAGACTGTCATTTATATTTTTAAACAAAGTAAACCACTTTTGCTCTATCAGTGTTTTTTTTTTAAAAAAAAACATTTTTTATGCAATCAGACGTTATGGGAATAGCAAAGCTGTGCCTTTAGCCCTGATATCCTTACTCTATATCCTTTAGTGAGTGAAATGTGAGTCTCTGTGTGTTGAAATAATGACTAAGTGTCTCTGTATCTGGTAATGTGGGTCAGTAGTACACTGAAGGAATGCTTTCCATCAACATCATTGTCTGTGTTTCTGGATCTCTTGTACTTTAGTATTACTTTACTAAAGTCTTTCTCAGTCTCTCTTCTAGTTTTTTTTATGTTAAAGTGTCTTCCTTCCTACATCTCAGTGCTGAAGTCTCTGTTGTCCAGTATTTGTGTGTTATCTGTGCTTATTGTTTGGCTGAGGCAGTAGGCAGTGCCACCTCATTCCTGGCACAACATGGCTCTGAGGCTTTTGTGTCCGTCTGCCTCAGTTTACTGATAACACAGTTTGATGGACGTCTCACTGTGTTGCTGTTGTTAGTCTGTTTATAGTGATGTGCGTGTGTGTGTGTGTGTGTGCGGTTTAAACACTTTCAGCAAAAAGGCCTTTCTGTCTGGATGTTACGTCTCACTTATCATGTGAGTGGCATCTTATAGCTTAATCAATACATTGTGTTTGTGTATCAGTGTTGAGTCTGGATTACTGAGACAGTTTAAAGTGTGAAGTTTACATGCACCTTGCGGAATACGCAAAATGTTAATTATTTGACCAAAATAAGAGGAATCATACAAAATGCATGTTATTTTTTATTTAGTACTGACCTGAATATGATATTTCACGTAAAAGACATTTACAAGTAGTCCACAAGAGAAAATAATAGTTGAATTAGTTGAAATAGTTGTGTTACCTGAATGATCCACAGTTGTGATTTTTCTTGTTGTTGTTTGTTTAGTGATAGTTGTTCACAAGTCACTTGTTTGTCCTGAACAGTTAAACTGCCTGCTGTTCTTCAGAAAAAAAAAAATCAGGTCTCACAAATTCTTTGGGTTTTCACTATTTTTGTGCATTTGAACCCTTTCCAACAATGGCTGTATGATTTTAAGGTCCATCTTTTTACGCTGAGGGACTTCTACGCAACTATTACAGAAGGTTCAAACAATCACTGATGCTTCATAAGGAACGCATTAAGAGCTGGGGGATGAGAACTTTTTGAATTTGATGATTAGGGTAGATTTTACATACTTTATCTTCTGGGAAACATGCAAGTATCTTCTGTAGCTTCTGAAGGGCAGTACTAAATGAAAAAATATATGATATTTAGGCAAAATAAGTAAAACAAAGTACACATCTTCAGTCTGTTCAAAAGTTTACACCCCTTGCTCTTAATGCATCGTGTTTCCTTCTGGAGCATCAATGAGCGTTTGAACCTTCTGTTTTATTTTAAGCTTCAAATATTTTATTTTAGTGCAGCAAAAACTGTTTTAACGTGTAGTAATAAGAAATATTTCTTAAGCAGCAAATCATAATTTTTGAATGATTTCTGATGTGTCTCTGAAGACTAGAGTATTAGTGCAGAAAATTCAGCTTTGCATCACAGGGATAAATTGCATTTTGAAATATAGTGAGTTAGAAAACAGTGATTGAAATTGTAATAATATTTCACTTTTTTTCTTCTTTACTATTTTTTTCTACTTTACTTTACTTGTACATATTCCTTTACTTCTTTACAGCCTTGGTGCATATAAGAGACTTCTTTTAAAAACACCATAAAATGTCCTAATGTTTAAATGATAATGTGTGTAGATAATGTATAAAATGTGTTGAATTTACAGTTGAATTGTACACATCCTAGTGTTCTAATTGCATAGTGTCTCTTCATGCTTCAGGGTAAACAAAAGCTCTAATCAGCATTGTATAGCGACAGCGTTGCATGTGCAAATGTGCAGTTTGTTATTTGACGCGTTTGCTTTGACATGCTAAATTACGGCTGTCAGCAATATTTCTGCCTGAGCGTAAGGTTTCTCAAGCATTTCTCATTTATGTAGAGCTGCATTTCCCAGAATTCATGACAACAGCAGTTTGATAATCAGTTTTGTTGTCGAGCTAAGATGCTCGTCCATGTCCTGGAATCTTCTGGAAGTCTCCAGAGCCGACTCATTCTCTCTCTGGCTTTATCAGCTGAGCCAAACTGCCCATTTACTCCCTTCAGAGCGGTGTGGACAAGACACTTAAGTAATAACAGTCTCCAAGCCCGTGGTGGACCGAGAGAGGTATATGGAGTGCGAAAGAGAGAGACTAAATGAAAGTAGAACAGACAGTTTATGAGAAAGCGAGGCCGGAGACAGTGAGAGAGTATTTATTGAGCTTCACTGTTATAAGTACGGTGTGTTCTGCTCTGTTACGATGTGTTCTGACTCAAGAATCTCAAGAGTATTTCTTCGAATACAGGCGTATTTGGTCATGTTGACTTTAATGGAGTTTTCATTTATTTAATTTAATTTGTTTCAAGAGTGCATATCCATACAGAATTCTGTCATTTTTGTCATTTTTAGCCAACACATATCATGTGAAATTGTTTAATAGAATTATGAGGTGGAAATTACATTTTAAACATTTTTGTACTGACTCATTCTTTTGTTTTGTCGAGGGTAATTTCATTTTCAACACTCTGTGTATTCAAATGTACACAATGACAATGAAATAACACATTAGTCACAGACAATACTCACCTTGATTTTTCATCTGTTTATTATTGCTTTTTGAAAAGTTGGGTTGGTAAGACGTTTTAATGGTTTTGAATGTCTCTTATGCTCACAAAGGCTTCATTATTTGATTATAAATACAGTGAACACAGTAATATTGTGAAATATTATTACAATTTAAAATAGGTGTTTTCTCTTGTAACATATTTTAATTCTTGTGATTCCAATACTCTAGTCTTCATTGTCACATGATCATTCAGAAATCGTACTTATTATTCAGAATTTCTTATTATTGATGTTGAAAACAGTTGTGCTGCATACAGTATATACAGTCAAACCAAAATGTATTCAGACACCTTCAACATTATCACAGTTTATTTGCTATAGTTTAGAAAATACAAAAACTCAAGAGTTAAACTGCGTCTTTGATACAAAGGTATGTAACAAAACATGGTCAGGTCAAAGTGTCAAATCAAATTCTTGGTCCCAAATTTTTAGACATTTCACTGGTAGTCACTGTATGAAGAATTTTTGGGTATAATATGTCACAGTTTACTTTATTTTGCTATGCTCAGTTACATAAATTAACTATAGTGTCCTGCACCCAAATATATCAAAAATTGTATCTGGTGTCTGAATATTTTTTGGTTTGACTGTATATGTGAACCTGGACCACAAAACCAGTCATACGTTGCTGGGGTATTTTTGTAGCAATAGCTAAAAATACATTGTATGGGTCAAAATTATTGATTTGTCTTTTATGGCAAAATCATTAGGATATTAAGTAAAGATCATATTCCATTAAGATATTTTGTAAATTTCCTACCGCAAATATATCAAAACTTAATTTTTGATTAGTAATATGCTTTGCTAAGAACTTCATTTGGACAACTTTAAAGGCAATTTTCTCAATATTTAGATTTTTTTTGCAAATAGTTGTAATTTGGTCAGATATTGTCCTATCAAAAGCAATAGCATACATCAATGGAAAGCTTATTTATTCAGCTTGCAGATTATGTATAAATCTCAATTTCAAAAAACTGACTGGTTTTGTGGTCCATGGTCATATGTATTAGTGGAAAAATGCTGATTTTGGTGAAAATTACATCACAAATGACAATTCATAATTTCTGTACAATCAAAATAATAATCATATTATATTATCACATTCTGAGATAAGAAGGCACTTGAAAAATAATTCATGCAAAGAGATTTATATAACCTTATAACAACAAAGTTGCATAAAAGTTGCTTTTATTCAAATGAAGTGTGCAACTCTAGTTTGCTAGTGCAACAGCGGTTTCTCACAAAACAGTTCCTCTTCGCTCACGAAAGAGGAAGTTTTTTTTATTTTTGTATTTTAAGAACTATACAAGAACAAGGATGTGTTGTATTTTCTTATTAGTTGATTTGACAGCAACATAAAATCATAACTATGAATGATTTCCACAATTTTGGTTCAGAATGAAATTCTAACATGCTGTTTTTGCAGAATCGTGTATGTTTACTGTGCTTTGCCATCTATTTCCAGTGTGAATCATCAGTATGAACCGTTTTACACAATATTCTAGAGTAAAATGCAAAATAGCCATTTTTTCACTATAACTGGCTGCCACTTGCTGAATGAAACATGCGGCTGACATTCATGCATATGCTTCTTGAAAGAAATGCTGCTCATTTGCATTTTTGAGCTAGCTTTCTAACTGGTTTGTTGTCTCTATGTGTTTTGTCTGCAGAAATGTGGTACTGGGTGTTCCTGTGGTGTCTGTTCTCGTCTCTGTTCGTTCACAGTGCCGTGGGTCTGCTGATGTGTGTGACGCTGCAGCGTCATAAGAGAGGACGGCTCATCACAGTGGTGCTCATCAGCGTGGGGTTCCTGGCCTCTCTCTCCGGCGGGGTCATCACAAGTCAGTACTCACACACTTCTGCTTTTCTTATCGGTCTTTGCGGCCAGAACAGTTTTAGAAACAAGTGTGCATGTTCTTAAACCCAATTTGACATTGATATTATTAAATGGTTGTCCAGGGTCACATTTAGCCCGAAAACCAAAAATAAAGTTTATTTAAAGGATTAGTTCACTTTCAGAAAAAAAATGTACAGATAATGTACTCATCCCCTTGTCATCCAAGATGTTCATGTCTTTCTTTCTTCAGTCATAAAGAAATTGTTTTTTGAGAAAAAAACATTTCAAGATTTCTCTCCATGTAATGGATATGTATGGTGCTCCCAAGTTTGAACTTCCACAATGCAGTTTAAATGCAGCTTCAAAGGGCTCTAAACGTTCCCAGCCGAGTAAGAAGGGTCTTATATAGCAAAACGATCTGTCATTTTCAAAACAAATCGACAATTTATATACGTTTTAACCTCAAATGCTGGTCTTGTCTCATCTCTGCGATGCGCATGCATTGTCTGTGTGATCTGGGTCAATACAGTTAGGGTATGTTGAAAAGCTCCCATCTCGTTTTCTTCCCCAACTTCAAAATCATGCTACATCGCTGCAGAAATAACAATTTAGTGTTTAAAAGTGAACATACAAAGAAATTCAATTGCCTTTTACAAAAAAGGTAAAAGAGTTTTATAGGATGATTTTAAAGTTGAACACGGAAATGAGATGGGAGTTTTTCGACATACACAGACTAGAAGAGAATTTGAGGTTAAAAGTATATAAATTGTCAATTTGTTTAGAAAATAACCAATCGGTTCGCTACCTTTTTTCATCGGCTGGGATTGTTTAGAACCCTTTGAAGCTGGATTTAAACTGCATTTTGGAAGTTTTGGAAACTTGGGGGCACTACAGAAGTTCATTATATGGAAAGAAATGTTTTCCTCAAAAAACATAATTTCTTTACGACTGAAGAAAGAAAGACATGAATATCTTGGATGACAAGGGGGTAAGAACATTATCTGAAATTTTTTGTTCTGAAAGTGAACTAATCCTTTAATAATCAGCACTCAAATAAAACTCAAATAAAACTTTAAAAATGTGGCGTTGATGTCTTTCTGTGGTTGAAACACTGACTGAGTGAGACTGTCCTCAAAGAAAATATGACCCAATTTTAAGTTTTTTTTTATTCACCTTATACGACCCATTTTAACGTTTTAAAGTTAAGCACCCTCTAGCGGACGTAAAAATAATGACAGTGTCGTGTTGGATCTGACGTCATGAATTTTTACACCGATCTCATGGTAATTCAAACATATTTTACTAGGTGTAATTCGTATAAATGACCACACCTAACCACACCCTAAACCTACCCCTGACAGAAATAGTGTAAAATCATGATTTATAGTGCATATTCCAAAAAAAAAACATGCTATGAGAACGTGTACGTTCTCTGGTATCGAACCTGTGTTCATATGATTACACCACTTTGTAGTGCAACGCTCTACCAACTGAGCTACACGTAATCCTGAAAGTGCATTGGATACCTGTTGCTGATAGGGGAGCAATTGTTGTATGCGCTCTATGGAGACGTATTTTGAGGATTTGTGAAAACGACTTACGTTGGGCGTATAAATTGGAGGACATGTTGGATGGAGTGATTGCATGAGACATGATAACTGTATCGTTTCCTTCAACATGCCTTCTGATGTACATTCATGTTTGTTTTGTGCTGTAACTAGTAGTAAAGAGATAGAGGTGATCAGTTTGCTTCCCAATTGAACCAAGGAATCTAACAATCTGTCATGTGTCAAAAATTGCATTATTTTAATTAATTTAAAGCACTAAATTAACTTTTACTCTTTCATAGGTTATCAGACCTCCTGGACTCCATTTATATATAGCCGTACACTGTAGTGCCTGTTCCCAGAGGTCTGCTTTATTATTAATATGGATTTTGCAGAGAAAAAGAAAGATAGATAGAGAGAGAGATTTACTGAGAGCCACATCACACACACATTACTTGTCACACACATTGGCTTACATATACATTGACCTACACACAGGCTTTTAGACAAACACACTGAATCACTTCACTAAAGCATTTAATAATAATCTGATGTCTTCTTGGAGAACATAAATCACTGAGCCAGACTAAAGTGATATCAGTCTAGATATATTTGGTTTAAATATTTTATTTTCTAGTAGTGAGAAATCTCACACCCAAACACAACCTCGACAGCACTTTCATCTTTTGAATATTTATATTAAATGGTTTGCATTTAGTTTACTTGCAAATAAAAAAAACTCCTGTTTTCAGTAATTAGCAACTTGCCTGCTTTATTGTTAGGGTCAGAGAGAAGGTAAAAAATTATCATTAGATTATCACTCTTTTTTGTAATATGGTATCTGCTGCTAATCTTGATCCTGGTTGAATTTTGCATTAGTCAAAATATAAGCATATTACATAATCCTAGAAATGCAAAGGAAAATATTTGGTGACTTAATTGAACTTCATAATTCAAGAATAATTCAAATTGGCCTTACAAAAAAATGCAGACTTTTAAGCTCTTTAGGCTCCAGAACAGTCACAGTCATAAAAACATCTCTATTTCAGTTTCAGATGTGTGATTTCCCAGAGGAAGGTTTGTTTTATCATTTACATATTGCTCTTTAATGGCTCAGAGGACCTGAAGGTTTCTTTGAGATTATGAGTCATTTAATTATCAACTTACCCTCAGATGTTTCTTCTTAAATCCTTAGAACAAATAAACATGAGATACAATAAGAACCATCCCAAATCAGCATAGCAACCACCTAGAAATGCCTAACCAACCACCCAGTTTTTGTCCAGTCTCTGTATTTTGCTCAGTTGAATGCCTTTAGTATCTACTGTATAAGTAATTGAAGTATAATTCCATAGCGAGTACCTTATTATATTTAATTTGATAGTTTCTGATATTTCAAATTTATACTTTACAAATTATATATGACATAGCATAGCAACCACACTGATCACCTTAGCAAGTCCATAGCAACACCATAGCAACCAGCAATAAACTGCACAGCACCTGCACAGCAACACCCCAACAAAAAACTAGCAACCACCCAGAATACCCTTCCAACACCATAGCAGCACCCTAACATCCACCCAAAAAACCCCAACTGCATAGCAACACCCTAGCAACCACCCACAGCCACCTAGAAACTGCATAGCAACACTCTAGCGACCATTCTGAATACCCTACCGAATGCATAGCAGCACCCTAGTAAACTTGTAGCAAAACAACACCCTAGCGTTCACCCAGAACACCCCAGCAACTGCATAGCAGCACCTTAACAACCACCATTAATACACTACCAACCGCATAGCAGCACCCTAGCAACCTCACAGAAAAACAATACCCCAGCATCCACCCAAAACACCCCAGCAAATGCATAGCAACCACCTAGCAACTGCATAGCAACCCCTTAGTAAACACCCAGGATACTCTACCAAACGCATTGCAGCACCCTGGTAGCCTCATAGCAAAACAACACCATAGCATCTAGCCCAAACACCCAGCAACTGCATAGCAACACTCTAGCAACCACCCACAGCCACCGAGCAAGTGCATAGCAAGACCTTAGCAACCACCCAGAATAACCTACCAAATGCATAGCAGCACCCTAGTAACCTCATAACAAAACAACACCCTAGCAACCCTCCACAGCCACTTAGCACCTGCATAGCAACACCCTAGCAACCATTTAGAATACCTCACCATCTGCATAGCAGCAACCTAGTAACCTCATAGCAAAACAACACCCTATTAAACACCCAGAACACCCCAGCAACACCCTAGCAACTACATAGCAACCAGCTAGTAACTGCATAGCAACACCCTAGCTGCCACTTTAAGCCTAATATTTCAGACTAGGCTTTCTCAAGCCAACATCAGTGTTTTTTCTACAATCTTCACTATCTAGTTATATGTAAATGTTGATATCTCCTGTCTCAGGTGCGGCAGTAGCAGGTGTGTACCGTGTGGCCGGGAAGGACATGGCTCCTCTTGAAGCATTGGTGTTTGGGGTGGGCCAGACCGCTTTCACCGTCATCATCTCATTCTCACGGATCTTGGCCACTCTCTAAATGGACTTAAAGCACCATTGACTGACACGCCTAACAGCCAATCGGCCAGCAGAAGAGCCAGGGTCGAGGTGAGTGGGGTTAAACCACAGAGGCTTGGTCTGCGGTACAAAAAGATGAGCTTTAGGAGTCACTAATGGCCAATGGACCACTATATGACACCCTCTGAAAATGGCACTCTTGGAGAATTTAACATTTCGAGAAGCAAAAACAGCATTATAAGCCAATGACTGAAACTCATTCGACGTGCCAACTGCCTCAGTGGAGGATTAAGATGAATCTGCGGATGTCTGTTTGTCTTTGTTAAACAATTTGTTTTGTTTTTGCACATGGATCGCTTCAGCTTTATGTAAACTGGGTGGTTTTGGAGCCGTAGCTGGGCTGCAAGATGGATGCATCAAAAACATCCTCGAATAATTTGACTCTGTATGTCTGTCCTCAAACATTTTCTATTTCTGCTCAGCTGAACGTCCCGAAACATTCCTATTGTTTGTATGTATTGTTATGGATTTTCACTCTGGTCCAGCAGTATTACCACATCCAGTTTTCTTCTTCCACTTTGCACTTTCTGCATTATGAAAACTGTCTAAAAGGTGTAAGATCTGTAGAAGGTACAGTGTGCTGGGATGCAACATGGACGGTTTAGGTGTAATCTACTCTCTTGTAACCAATATAAATTTATCCATAATGGAAAATGCCTTATAATAATATGGAAACATAGTGGAACATCAATATGAATTTTAACTCTGGTATTTAATCAAATGTCAGTTTTAAAGCAAAGACAAGTATTCAAAAAGTCACTATATGGCCTACAATGTCTTGTTTTGTCCCAAGATATGATGTACTCCATCAACTGCGATTATATCATGGACACATTCAAATCTGATCTTGTCCTTGTACAGATATTGTTATTTCACAGTATTTAACGTCTTCATGTTTAATCCATTTTATCCAGCATTACTGTGGCAATACTCTCTCTGCTCAAATATGAGGACTTAAACCTCATGCCTTAAAAGACAAGAGAGACTCTATCATCCTGGACTCGTTCTAACCAGTTTGAGTGGCTGGCGTACGACTATGTGAGTAAATCAAAGGGTGATTTTCTTCCTTTGGCATCACGAGCTCAACCTGAAAAAATGTATTATACTTGAAAGCTCTTGTGTGGAACTGCACACTGATGCCATAATGAAAACGGTCACTTGTGGGTCTTTGCCAACAGACGAGTGAAATTGCACTGGTAGTTATTTGCCTTCTGTAAGTTTCCCTTTTCCTGATGGACTTCACCAGAACAGTATGAAGTACAGTTCTGTAAGGAACAGGAGCGAGTGTTCTGGTGTTGAAATGCTAAATACATAGTTCACCCAAAAATGCTAATTTGCTGAAACTCAGTCTCAGGCCATCCAAGATGTAGATGATTTAAAGAAATTTAGCATTACCTCACTTGCTCACTAATGATAAAAACATCACAGTAATTCACAAGTAAACCACATGAATCCAGTCCAATCAACATTTTATGAAGTCAAATCTGTTTGTTTGTAAGAAACAAATCCATCATTAAATTGTTTTTTAAACTTTAAAACCAATGCTTTTGGTTAAAATATAGTTAAAATATAGATTAGTCCTCTTTCCGTAATTGTTTTCTCCATTTAAAAAAGTCATCTTGTCTGAATCAGGAGAGAAATATGCATAGATCAAGCACTGTTTACAAGCAAAAACAGTTTAAACAGTTATAAACAAATATGTTGGTGCATTTTTATGTGAGATGACAACAGAGGATGGACTTTTTACACTGAGGGAGGCATTATTTTGGATTTTGGACTATATATATTTTAACTGAAAACAGCAGTTAAAACCCCTTAGTGATGCACTTGTTTCTTACAAACACATAGCTTTTCAATTCGTAAGACGCTAATTAAAGTTGTGTGGATAATTGTGATGTTTATTTCAGCCCTTTGGACTCTCATTCTGATGGCACCCATTCACTGTAGAGCATTCATTGGTGAGCAAGTGATGTAATGCTATATTTCTCCAAATCTTTTCTGATGAAGAAATGAACTTATTTACATCTTGGATGAACTGAGGGTGAGTACATTTTCATTTTGGGGTGAAAAATTCCTTAAAATGGAAAACATGGTGAACAGTGTGGAATGTGATGACAGTGGTGCGTTTTACGATACCTCACTGCTGCCACTGGCTTTATTATTGACAAAACTTTCCTTATTTTTCTGTTTTCTTTTTATAAACATCATGCATTTTGAGGTTTTAATGCTAATAATAACCTAATAGTTGAAGATCATACGATTTGTTGCAAATTTGACTTACATTTGAATGTTAAATGTTTGCAGTGAATAAATACTTTTTTTTTTATTTTTTTTGATATTTGTTTGGTAGCACTTTCTATGAAGCTTTATATATATATAATGAAGGTATACATAATTATAGTATACAGAATAATCAGTTACAAAGGCAGGAATCACTGTTATTATTGGATTTGAACAAACTACTATTAAATTATGGACTTGAATGAGAACTCTTTTTACCTAGTTTATGGGGAAAATGGCAAAAAAGCGTCATATAAAGCTTTTACAAAACAGGAAAAAAGCATCAAAAACAGAATTTAATGCATTCATACTGTTTCAAACTATACCATAAATGTGACCCTGGACCACAAAACTTGTCATAAGGGTCAGTTTTTTTTTTATAATAAATAAGCTTTCCATTGATGTATGGTTTGTTAGGATAAGACAATATTTGGCTAAAATGCAACTGTTTGAAAATCTGGAATCTGAGGGTGCAAAAAAATAATAAGAATATTGAATAAAAAAATAAAAGAAAATCGCTTTTAAAGTTGACCAAATGAAGTTCCTAGCAATGCATATTTCCAATCAAAATTTCTGATATATTTACAGTAGAAAATTTACAAAATATCTTCGTGGAACATGATCTTTACCCATACAGTGTATTTTTGGCTATTGCTAAAAATATACCTGTGCTACTTAAGACTTAAGGGTTTGTGGTCCAGGGTCACAAATAGGAGTATTATAATGTGTTAAAAATATTTATGAATCAATTACATCTGCATCATTTATAATGCATTATATATAGGCTTCATAGATGTTAATATTTTTCAGACAAGAACAAACATTCGGTTGGCATCTGATTTAATTGTTATTTTAAAGTATTGTTTACTTTTTTCATATCATTTGAGGCATTTCTAACACTCAAAATGGGCAGTTCAGTGTTTCGTCTTTTAATAGCCATTTCATCTTTTAAAGGCTGATGCCAAACTACACCTTTTTATTACTGTATTAGGCATTACAAAAGAGCATATTCCTAATATTTGTTTGCCTTTTACCAGGTCATTCATGTGTGACTGTTGTGTCAAGGTGAATAATGTCTGGCTTTTAGTTTAATGTATTGTATGAAACAACCGAAACATTGATTGATTCCTTTTGCTTTATTGTTCCGTTGTCATTGACATAATGTTTATTTAAGCCAAAGTATTCCTCATCTCTTCAGCTTTAGGACTTTTTTAATTGAATATGATTTTTATGAAAAGCAACTGTTGTTTATGACTTTTTTATATATTATTATATTATATTATGTGTTTTTGCTTGTCAGATTTCTCAGCACTGATTCATGAAGTCTGAACTATAGGCAACTTGAACTAGGATGGTTTTCCATTTGTTGATACTTGCTTTGATACTGTGAAAGACTTTCAGACGTTATTAATGAGTTAAGGTATAGATGAGGGTGTTGGATGTAATGGCTACTTGCTTATTTCCTATCTTATGCAACTAAAAGTTCACTTTCAGTACCAGACCAGCACTGCAGAGGGCGTCAGTGTACTGTGAATGAGTGTGAAATGCATCCTGCTGTCAGAAGAAAACTGATTGTATCTGTAGAATTATGCAGGGCTGATGTGTTGATTTATGCATTATGAGGGATTCTGCGAGCTGGAAAAGAGTATTTTTTTTATTATTATTATTGATATAATTTATTTGCTCTGTAAATGATTCATTTGGAAATTCATTACAGAACTATTCAGTTCTGTAGTTTAATTTAAGCTGTTCAGAATGACATACTACCATGCTGTTTACACATTTTTTTTCTTGTTTAGTTTTAATATTAAGATAAAGATATTAAGTCTTGTTTTCTGAACAATGTGTCAAAATTAAGTACATTTAAGCTTAAAACAAGACAAATAAAATAATGATGATAAAATAAAAACAACATTCAAATTCAAAAGGAAAACAAGCAAAGTTTGATTTTTTTTTATACCAATGACATATATTTGTTTTTTGTGTGTGTCTATATATATATATATATATATATATATATATATACACACACACACGCACACAAAAACAGGACTTAGCCTAATATCTTATGTTATTTTCCTTCTTAAGTTTATCTTGATTTAGTTTATATATACTTTATATATTTTTTACTAAATACTAAGTAAGAAAATAATTTTCTTTGGAGGCAGTTACCCTGATTATAACCACAAAATTGCATTAAAAACAATCGAAATAAAAAGAGTGGGTCTAATCTTAAACTTACAAGTTAATGGTAATAGTATGCGTAGTATGCAGTAAGCAATACGCAAGTATGTCATTCTGAACACAGTCGTACACGTTTAACATTGTTTTGACATGTTTTGGATTTGAGTATATCAGTTAAATTGATTTTAACTGTGTTTAAGTCCACGTTTGTAGAGAATGACAAAACGTTAAAGCAACTGTATGTAGTAGTATGTATTTTATTTTGCCACTTTGGAGCCCTCTACAGGTAAATGAGTAAAATTTATTGTCGTAATTACAGTGCCGTTAATAATTCGGTCGTTTTTGTTCAATTCCGTACCAGCTCACTAAACTCCCGAATAGAGGTTGGATGGGAGCGCGGGAAAGAAACGGAAACTTTTCGTCTTAGAAGTCTGTGTACCATCAGAATGATTTTGGAACGGATATTTGAAGGTAAACAAAATAAAACTTAAGTTACATCCAGTTGCTTTAAACTGTAAAGAAAAAGCAAAGATAATTAGCTAATGTAATGGCATATTTTAACATATGTGTGTTTAATATGATTAGCATGATGAACGGTTTGTGTCTGTGTTTTTGAGTGAAAATGTAGATGTGTTTTAATGTGTCCGTGTATGTAGGTGTGTTTGAGTGTATTGAAACACCTGATTTGCGATGGAGTGTTTTCCCTTTCCAAGGTTTGATTGATTCTGATGTTTTCATAAAGTTTGACTGAGCAGTTTTAAAATACTGTACTTTTATAGCTGCCTTTAAGATTATGGGGTAATTTAACTCTGCATAATCCCTATAATGTCTCTTCATCTTTCTTTATTTTTGTTGAAGTAATAGAAAGCTTTGCTTTTTGTTGTTTTGCACAGTTTTGAGGGTCATAAAATCAGTTTAGCAGCTGGGCTATCCACCTTTTTCTTTCCATTAGAGTGGGGGTGGCCATTTGTAAATTTTATAGGTCTGGCTTCCGGTCTCATCCGCCTCAAAACAGCTGGTTTTGCTACTTGATATTGCAAACTGGTGTGTCTTACCATATTATTTTAATGTATTATCTTAATTATGAACACACTAGTTT
The DNA here is from genome assembly GCA_033026305.1 of Cirrhinus molitorella. Classification (NCBI taxonomy): domain Eukaryota; kingdom Metazoa; phylum Chordata; class Actinopteri; order Cypriniformes; family Cyprinidae; genus Cirrhinus; species Cirrhinus molitorella. The sequence goes on along the minus strand of CM065131.1, from coordinate 29,970,094 downwards.
GTAGTGCAAACAGTTTTACTGTTTACTGCCTGTTATTCTTTTCATTATTTCTCTATAGCGGATAATCTCACTGTGTTGAAGAAAAAGGTGGATAAATTGGACATCCTTATGACCCAATCATATTCAAAGCTGCTGATTGGTCAGTTGGTATCCATAAGACATGTATGAAAGTCTTATTTTGAGTTGAATATGTGAATGAACGGATGGTAAGATTTCAGGCCTTGGAAATACTTGAGATGGAGAATATTGCAATACAGAGGGGCACATCATACGACACATCCTTGACAGACACTGCGTTTGTGTCTACTGTTAACGTACAACATATAACCCAGTCAAACGTTTGCCTGTCACGTGTCTGTACCTCAGTGATTGCATGCAAAAATGCAACTCCTCTCGGACTTTAAAAGTGTGCAAATGGATTTCTGACAATCCTTGTTAAATACCACTCAAAAAGAAGTGGCATGTGTAGATAGTGTATTATATGTTCTTTTTTTAATTTTGTATGAGCAAACAGCTGTGCTTTCCAGCACCTCTATTTATGTACAAATGCTCCTCTGTAAAACACTCTGCGGTCGGTTGAAATAAAAATGTTTTGTAGTAAAAGTTGCCTTGTGGTCATCACTTGCTGAAATGAAAACTTTTAAATATATACTTCTGTTCTACACAACAATACAAAAGTTTGGGGTCAGGAAGATTTTATATTGTTTTTTGAAAAACCTTACACTCACCAAGGCTGCTTTCATTTGATAAAAAGCAGTATATTGTAAAATACTTTTTACAATTTAAAATAACTGCTGATTTGAATGTGTTTTAAAATTATTTAAATCTTTCCAATATGCTGATTTTTCTCACCAAAAAATTCATATTACCAGTGCTAATTTGTTTTTTGCTTTTTTCCCCCCAGGATTTTTTGATAAACAAAACAAAACAAAAAAAAACCTCAAAAGTAATTAATTCATCATTTATTTAGTTAGTTAATTAGTATTATTGTATAAATATATATCTCTTTTTCAAATTAATGCATCCTTTTGAATAAAATCTTTCTAATTAAGTATTTCTACCACAAACCTATGAATGAAAGTGTACAATTTATAATTTTTTATTTATATTTGCATATAAAATATTGAAAATGTGAAGATTTTATATATATTTTTTAAAAACCTCGATTGCTCACCAAGGCTGGATTTATTTGATAAAAAAATAGCTGTAAAACAGCTTCTTTCAATTTAAATTCTTACAATTTAAAATAACTGCTTACTATTTGAATGTGTTTTTAAAATTCTTTTTATTCCTGTGATTCTAATATGCTAGTTTACTACTCAAGAAACATTTCATATTATCAGTGCTAAAAGAGTTGTTCTATTTAGCTTTCTTTTTTTTTTTCTCCAGGATTACATAATGTACCATAATTTATTTACTTTTTTATTTGTATGATCATATAGATATACTGTCACTGTTTTTAATTTAATGCATCCATGCTGAATAAAAGCCCTTTTTTTTATTTTGCTACTAACACAAATTAAATTGTACAATTTAATTTCTAAATTATATATACATTTGCATATATAATATAGAAAATGTGACTCTGACTCCAAATTTTACTGAATTTTATGTTTGTTTTATTATTAAAAGAAAAAAAAAACTGTCTATTTTCTTAGGAATAAATGTATTTTGATCTGTTTTGACTGATCTGATCTGTCATCAAACCTTGACTCAGTGTCTGGACATAGTCTGGTTTTAATATAGTCTTGGCTGACATTTTATCTTTATGGCTCATTTTTGCTTAGTGCAGGGTGAAAAGTACAATGTCATGAATTGTAAAACCACACAGAAATCACAATAGAGGTCAGACTTTTTATAAGTCACTGGTTGCAAAAATACAATGAGACAAGAAAAAAAAATCATTGCTGCATGGGTCATTTAAAGGCCTTTCATCTCTCTCAGCCATTTTTCCGTAGTGTACCAAGCACGAGGCGCTGGCGTGGACGTGCAGAAGCAGTGCACCCGCACCACCTGCCGACATGGAAACACCCTCCTGGAGACACTCAGAGGGCGCCAAGGTACTATTTTCAGAGCCACTGTTTTAATCGGAGCACTAAATATGGTAGAAATCTTTTAAAACAGGCACAAGACGGATGTACGATGGCTGCCAGAGAATATAGGAAGTGAGGTTGTGCCACACGGCCCGACTCTGGCTCTATTCCAAAACTAATGAGCTCCTTTGCTGTCCAAATAAGCAACTACCTTTTAAGGCAGCAAATGGAACGCTCTAGACAGCAACTCTGTGCCATACAAATAGCACACAAGAGACTGATGAGTTTAATGAGTTTGCAATTACACTTTTATGTTTGCAAGACACTTTTAAACATAAATGACTTTGCACCATTGAATTCAAAGCTAATGATGCAATGTTATAGTAAGCATACAAAGAAAAAAGAGAAGAATAAATTGTTGAATAAAGATGTCACATGGACTATTTTAACAATGTTCTTACTACCTTTGTAGGCCTGGAGCGTGGTAGTTGTGTTGCTGTCTATGCAGGGTCAGAAAGCTTTTGGATTTCACCGTAAATATATTAATTTGTGTTACGAAGATGAACGAAGGTCTTATAGGTTTTGGAACAACATGAGGGTGAGTAATTAATGACAGAACTTTCATTTTTGGGTGGACTGTCCTGTTTTAGAACTGTTTTGGTTTTCAGCGTCACTCGTCAATAATACTAGATGACGGCTCTGAACAATCATAACCATTTCCAGACAATTTCCAAAACTCAACTATGGAACAAAACATCAGCTAAATGCTCTACAATTCTGTCATCTGTCAGCCACGTCATTCCCTATTTTGTCTGTATGAGCACATCAAAGCCCCCCAAATGAATATCCACTAGAATTGACCTAGGGCAAAGTATCCTGTGTTGAAGCCTTAACCTCATTTGGATGCTTAGACCTCCAAGAAGCTTTTTAAGTGAGCACAATGCTCATTACTTTAGCAGCACAGCTGCGGAAGTTCAACAAGATGGTACAATAGAGTCACAGCAGAGGAATTTAATCAGTCGGTCCGGGAGTCAAAGTTCCCTGCTGATTATCGCTCGGTTTTGTTATTGTGCTATTTTATTCCAGGATATTGTGTGCCTTGTGCTATCTAGCTCTGCTGTACTCCAGTTGGCCCTGTAAAGTGCATTTTAACATTTATAGCCAAGCATACGAGGAGGCTCTGAAAACACCTGAAGAGAGATACATCGTTTTCAGTTATGTTTCATCTGTAAATGTGTGCTTCTTTTAAAGGAATAGTTCACACAAAATTGAAAATGTGCTAAAAATGTACTCACTCTCAGACCATTCAAGATGAGTAGATGACTTTGTTTCTTCATCCCAACAGATTTGGAGAAATTTATCATTACGTCACTTGCTCACCAATGGATCCTCTGCAGTGAACGGGTGCCGTCAGGATGAGAGTCCAAACAGCTGATAAAAACATCACAATAATCCACAAGTAACCCACATGACTCCATCAATTAACATATTATAAATAATAATTGGTTAATTAATGCAAATTAATGGATAATTATAATTAATAATCAATTAACATAAAGCAAAAAGATACTTGTAACAAACACATCCATCATTAAGATGTTTTTAACTCTAAACCATTGTTTCCGGCTAAAATCCATAATTCCTCTATCCAAGGTCATTGCACACTGAGTCCGAAATTTTCATATGCGTTTTTTCGTATTTGTAATCCTAAAAAATTTGTCATGCACAGAAACCTTGGACACTGAATCCGATGCATATTAATTCTTACGTTGCGAAGCAATACAAAATGGAATTTTCAAGCAGCGAGGATGATTTGGTTGTCCACACTCTTTTTAAAAAGAGAGAAAAGAAAGGGCATATTATAAGATATAGAAAGGAATGAGAGAATGTTTTTTATGCGCACCTCCTTATTAATAAGCTGTGGGAGTATCCTGGGTGATTCAAAGCTTACTTCAGGATGTCAGTAAACTTTGATGCTTTGCAAGCATTACTGGAGCCACATATTATAAAGAAGACCACTAATTTTTGTGAACTCAGTGTACAAGGACCTTACAGTGCCTTGTGCTGCAAAACGAAGCGGATGAATTTAGCAATTCTGGATTTTCTAAACAAATATATTGGTAGATTTTGATGTGAAAGAACAACACTGGAGGAAGCGTTATATAGATTTTGTATTTCGGTTAGAAGCAATAGTCTGAAATTAAAAACTTGCATTTGTTTAGTGTAACAAACAGCTTTTCATTTCATAAGATATTAACTGATGGACTGGAGTGGTGTGGATTACTTGTGGATTATTGTGATGTTTTTATCAGCTGTTTAGTCTCTCATTCTGAAGGCACCCTCTTCACAGGGTTCATACAAGGTGCTTATAGTGCTTAAATTACTTCAAATTTGACTTTTTGGAATTTTTGTTCAATTTAGTCAATAAGCGCATCTTATTCAAGTAATTTAAAAAACATATTTTTCGCTTATTTTAGTTAATGTCAGAAAACAATCGAGCAAGTAGTAGTACTGACAATGTCGTGTAAACATGGCTGAAAACGCGAAAAGGGGAACAGATAAAGCAAATCAATTGAGTCACTTACACTGGAACTGCTCTGATTGATTCAAACTCGTGACTTCAATCATTCATTTCAAGTGATTCACCAGCAAAAAACTGATCAAATTAAAAGACTCATTCATTTTTGAATTTCGACATCACTCGTAATGATTTTAAAATGCACATAGTGATGGGTGAAACAGATTTTTTAAAACTCAGAATCAGTAAACCATTGAATCGCAAAAAGATTCACTATTTCAAAGCGTTCCAGTCGCATCGCGTATCACAAATTTCAAATCATTTGTTTCAAATCCAGACTTTGGGACGTGTACCGCTAATCATTTGATTTAGATCGGAATGGGTTTGTAAATAATTTTGTAAATTGAATGATTCAAATCAAATGATTCACAATACACAATTTTAAGTCCCAGTCTGCGTCCGAAAGCTCTAAAATGCTGCCTTCGGAGGCAGCATTCCAAGGCAGGAAGGCATCAAGGCACGTCTGAATCCAAATTCTGCTTCACTTCCTTTCTTCGGAGGTACCTTCTTCTAATCTAATTTTGAAGGCAGCATAGAAGTATCCTTCACTGCCTTTGATATCCCACAAACCTGTGCGTTCCATTCCTTGATGGTTGAGTCATCGGTTTTTGTGTAAATGTATATTTCTAACTAATGTTTTGCACTTTTGATGTTATTTCTAGTTTAAAATCAGTATTATAGTAATTAAATATTTGTTCAGTTATCATCAAAACTCGTTCTGTTTTGTTGTACATCATTAAACCATTATGCTGCCTTAGAATGCTGTCTGAAATCAGTTTCATGAGGTGCCTTCATGCAAAGTCATTTTGCCTGCGAAGTCATTGGCTGATCAGGCAGCGAGGCAGCTGCCTAGGCGATCGGACACAGCCCCAATCGATACGCAAAGTTCAGATCAGATCTGTACAAACCCTGCATTCACCGCAGAGGATCCAATGGTGAACAAGTGATGTAATGCTGAATTTCTCCAAATATGTTCTGATGAAGAAAAGAAACAAACTAATCTATATCTACTAAAGCTACATAGAAATATAAAACAAAGCTATTAAAAAGTACAATATTATTAGAACTTAAAATGAAAGCTAAAAAAAAGGTAATTCATTAATGTTAATAATTAATAAATACTATAGCAAAAGTCAAACTGATGTCTAAGGGAAACAATTGAAAGCTCTTTTGAGATGTTTCTCTCTTCTGAATGTTTATGTGCTTTTTTTTGTGTTTTTATGGTCAGATGAAGTTGATTGTAAGTTCATTTAGACATATCATCATTCAGCGACATAGGAAAGCACCTTGTCATCAATATCCTGTTTTGTCCCTGTAGTTTGTGATCGAATTCCCGTCTTCTCGGCCGAACTAACAGTCCATCTTTATTGTAAATGTGTTTGACCTGGAAATGTTGGGAACACAGCAGGAAACTGCTGTAACGTGATCCACTTAAGAAAAGACGTTTCCTTCAACCCTTCTGGAATTTAAAGAATTGAACAGTGGGTCAGAAAAACAGATTCTTTATCAAGGGCCACCAGTACAGTGAATGATTTCATATCAAAACAAAAACAAGAAGTGACTTTCTCTGGGCCGCTTCTTACTGCTGAACCAGTATGTTCTGGTTTGTCACACATGTAGTGGTGATAGGGCACAGAGGACATTTTACTTTATCCAGTTTAAACCAGTTCAGCTTTTTTGTTTGTAAGTGATAGCATTTCATTTTAAAAAGAAAACATGCACATACATGGATCACAGAGATAATAAACACGCAATTTCTTTTCAATGCTTTTTAATGTAATAAATATAAAAGTCAAATTAAGTCAACTGTCTCCAAAACCAGCATTTATTCAGATTAAAAACCACTAGATATTATTAGAAACATTACGCAAACACTTTGAAGGATGGCCAGTGATTGTTTCTGAAATATGTAGTTCTCTATTTATATACCACATGTCCATTAGTCAGATCCAAGACAGTTCAGGATATATGCACTGCACAAAAGACTAAATGTAATTTATGTATTATTATTTTTTTTAGTTTTATACTGTAAAAAATCCTCCTATTTCAAATTAAAAACTTAAGTTCAGCTGCTGCCTTAAAATTGTAATTAATTATGATCAACTTGGTTTGTCATTTAAACTTAAATGACATTAAAATTAATATATATTTTAATGTAATTAAATTCTATATTTATATATATATATATATATATATATATAAACATAAGTTGCCATGACTTTATATAGTATTATTTTTACAGTATATATGTATTCAGTATATTTCATATGTATTCATATTCAGATTTATGCATATATATATATATATATATATGTATATATGTGTGTGTGTGTGTGTGTGTGTATATATATATATATACACTACCGTTCAAAAGTTTGGGGTCAGTAAGACTTGCAATTTTTTTTTAATGAAGTCAAGGCTGCATTTATTTAATCAAAAATACATAAAATAAACTGTAATATTACAAAATGTTATTACAATAGAAAATAATGTTTTTTATTTTCATATACTTTAAAATATAATTTATTTCTGTGATGCAATGCTGATTTTTCATCAGCTGTTACTCAGTTTCCCAGGCTTAAGTGTCACATGATCTCTCAGAAATCATTCTGATATTCTGAATTGTTGTTCCGCCAATGTTTTTTTTTTTTTTTAACTTGTATTTTTTTTCTTTCAAGAACAACATTTATTCAAACTATAAATCTTTTCTAGCAATGTAAATCTATTATGTCACTTTATTAATGTAACAATTTATTCATTTCTTTCATAAAAAAAAAGAATGAATAAACATTCAATGACCCCAAACTTTTGAACAGTAGTGTGTGTACATATATGTACACACACACACACACACACACACACACATTACATATATTTGAATATTTTATTTATTTTTATTGCTATTTTTATTTATTCATTTGTATGATGTATAATGTAAAAAATGAATTAATAAAGTTTAATTCTGTAGGCTCTTGAGGACTGCAGATGATTGCTTTTTCAGACAGGGACAACTTTGTCTATTAATTTTTTTTTGTTTTTGTTTGTTTATCCATCCATCTATCTGTTTATTTGGTTCTTTATCATGATTTGTTTATTTATTTAGTTTTTATTGTTATTGTAAATTATTTTTATTTTTATTAATTAAAATATATATTATTTTTTTATCAAAAATATTAATTACATTTATTAATTCCAGAAATTATTTGATTTATTGAAAAACATGAAATTTAACAACGGTTTGTTGTTAAATACAACAATGAAATAAATCTGATGACAGCTTTTTTTATTAGTTTTATTCAAAGTCAGGTTCCTCATTTTTAACTAATTTAAATAATGCAGTTTATTAAACAATTAGACTATTTAGATTTGTTTCTTTAATAGTTAGTCTCCAACTGTTAACTGTTTCTGAAGTTCTTTAAAAGGTTTCATATCTGAAATCCTAAACTATTTTGCTTATGATTGTAAATTAATGGATTTAATCTCTAAATGCTGTTGTTTTATTCCATAAATCTGATTAACGAGCACTAAGATTGGCCTGTTTTATTGGTAAGACGTGCTCTCGTGTCTAGAAGGCATTCCGACTATAGAACTTCCTGCATTCTTGAACTTGAAGGGGGAAAAAAAATGAGGAAACAATGTCTACAAGCAAACCTGACCCCTCAACCTATAAGCCGATCTTCAATGATGAATTCCTCCCTGGAAGCTTTGAGCTCCATGACGCGCTCCAGCAGGTCTGGAAAGCAAGCGTCCGCAGACCTCCCGAGTCCACAGAAGTGTCTTGACTTCTGCCCCTCCCAATCACAGAAATACACTGGGGATTTATGATGGTCAGTGAATCACACTATTTTTAGGCCGGGCCTAGAAAATGGACTTGATGCTCAGCTCCATTGTTTCATAGCGTGCTCTCGCTGGCCTTTGCAGCCAAACGCAAACAATGGCGTATCCTCGCCCCTCGGCAGGCGCCGAACAAGGTGCCTGTCCTTTGTTCCGCTCCTTGGGGGAGTGAACGGTGGAGGGCTCTGTCGGGACAACAGCGGGCGGTCGCGTGCGATGACAGCCCAGCTGTCACCTGCTGTCCCGGCGCCAGCCACCAACCCCAAAGAGGAGAGCCGCGGACACGTGTCACTGAGGAAGAGGCAACCCAAATAAAAATTACTCCTTTTAACTTTTACCTGCATATTTGTTCTTTGTTCTGGAAAATCCAGGGCTGGTCCTCGACATTAAGGGTTTTATTAGACTCATTTTATTAGATATGTCAGTTGCATAATCAGTCTCTTTTTAGAAAAAAATGATGGTTTTTATTTTTAGATGTGGCTACATGCAGTTTAGAAATTTGTCACATGAAGTGTGGCTATTGTTAGTATAACTGATATTATTTATTTATATATATATATATATATATATATATATATTTAGTAATTTTAATTTTAGGTTTAAGTATTTTAATATATACGCTATGAGATTTTTAATGTTTTTTTAAAGAAGTCTCTTCTGCTCACCAAACCTGCATTTATAAACAGTAAAATTTGTAAATATTATTTTTAATTTAAAATAACTGTTTTCTATTTGAATATATTTTAATATGTAATTTATTCCTCAGATTTCAAAGCTGAAAATTTAGCATCATTACTCCAGCATTTATCTGAAATATAAATCTTTTGTTACATTATAAATGTCTTTATCATCCCTTTTGATCAATTAAAATCATCCTTGCTAAATAAAAGTATTAATTTATATATATATATATATATATATATATCTATCAAAGCAAAAATGTTCTCAACTGTTTTAAATATAATAATAATATAATATATATATATATATATATATATGTTCAATATATATTATTACATTATATATTTATATATATATATATATATATATATATATATATATTATTATATTATTATATTTAAAACAGTTGAGAAAATTTTTGCTTTGATCATATATATATATATATATATATATAATGATGTATATGAGTAATATAATGAGTAATGATGCTGAAAATTTAGCTTTGATCACAGGAATAAATTACATTTTAAAATATATTCAAATAGAAAGCAGTTATTTAAAATAGTTAAAATATTAACTTATTATGCTGTATTTTAGATCAAATAAACACAGGCTTGGTGAGCAGAAGAGAATTATTTAAAAAAAACATTAAAAATCTCACTGTTCAAAAATGTTTGACTGGTAGTGTAGTTAATGTAAATGAAAATGGCAACTAATGTAAAATGTTTTAAAAGTTTATTTCATTTTAAGCAATGTGTTTTTATGATTTTAGTTTTACTGAACTCTAATAAACCTGGTTTAATTATCCAACAATAACCACATGGGGGCGTCTGTGGCTTTCATTTTCTATGCAGGCACACGTTTACTGCCAAGTATTTTCTGATCTAAAGGAAGACATCATTACCAGACTCCTTTTGTTTGGATCCCTCACAGTTATTGAGACTGTATTGTTTAATAAAAAGGAAAATGTTGGATAACCAGTTGTATACAAAGGAGGGTAGGCCTACTCGTAGGGCAAGCTAAACTGAGTGCAGTGACCTCTTGGATATGTGTAAATTAAACAAACAAACAAAACTGTAAATGTATTTTTTTTTTTTTTTTTTTTTTTTTGTCATATTTTTCTTGTCATGTTTAGCAGTTTTTTAGTTAATGATAATGACATTTTTTTCATGCCAGTTATATATACTCTTTGTGAGCACATTATCAGTGCTTGTTCTCCACATCCTCATCAATTCTTAAAACAGCAATCAGACCTGACTTCCCAGATTCTCTCCAACAGTTATGTAACCTTTCTGGTTCTCCGTGAGCATGCGAAATGCCAAGCTTGTGTCAACCTCAGCAGTAGTTTGCAAGATGCAGGTCTCCAAACCTTCACAATGGCTTCAACTCTATCAGACCCCCTCAGACGTCAGCTTGTGGATCTCACCTTCCGTTCTGACCCGGGCCTGACATTTTGATGAGGCATTCAGGCAGTGCTAATGAGCCGTCAGCAATGTTTTGGCGTCGCCCTGCCACCCTTCGCTTGGTGCCGTTTTTATCCAAGACATTCCAAGCAGTTCCACTGACCTTTCCAATGCCAAGCCCTTGGAAAGCCATGATTAGCAGTGTTTTTCTTAAAGAAGAATAGTCAGGATAACTGAGATTACATAAGACCAATAGCTCAGCCAAACTTGAACTAACTTGCTCAAGATTTTCTTACTTACTTACAAAATGTAATGTTTAATTCGATGTTTTTGTTGATTCCATGTAATTACTTTACAAGCAATTTCTCACTGTAAAAGGTAAATTATGAAGTAAATTCTAACTTTTTTTTTCTATGTAATTGCAAAGCCACTGTTTACCCAAAAATGAAAATTATGTCAGTAACTCACCTTCATGTCATTCCCGTAAGACCTTTGTTCATCTTCTGAACACAAATTAAGATATTTTTGATAAAATCTGAGAGCTTTCTGACTCTGGATAGACACTGACACATTCAAGGCCTAGAAAAGTAGTAAGGATATCGTTAAAATAGTTCATGTGACATCAGTGGTTTGATCTTATGAAGCAATGAGAATACTTTTTGTGCACAAAGAAAACAAAAATAACAACTTTACTAAACTATTTCTTCTCTTCAATTTCTTATCAGTCATGCATTGTGTATTCTCAGGAATACATGTTGAAGACTGACATATTTATACTTTATACATTTTAATTCAATATTTGTAATAATTTACACATTTATGTTCAGTTTGTTTATATACTGCCAGTCAAAAGCTTTTGAACAGTAAGATTTTTCATGTTTTTTTTAAAGAAGTCTCTTCTTGCTCAGAATTTATTTGATCCAAAATACAGCAAAAACAGTAAAATTTTTAAATATTTAATAACCGTTTTCTAACTGAATATATTTAAAAATGTAATTTATTCCTGTGATCAAAGCTGAATTTTCAGCATCATTACTCCAGTCTTCAGTGTCACATGATCCTTCAGAAATCATTCTAATATGCTGATTTGCTGTTCAAGAAACATTTATTGTTATTATTAAAACTATTTTAAATAGAAATTAATACTTTATTTTAGCAAGGATGCTTTAAATTGATTATAAAGACATTTATAATGTAAAAAGATTTCTGTTTCAGATAAATGCTCTTCTTCTTAACTTTCTATTCATCAAAGAAACCTGAAAAAAAATCTACTTAGCTCTTTTCAACATAATAATAATGATAAATATTTTTTTGAGCAGCAAATCAGATTATTAAAGTGATTTTTGAAAGGGCATGTGACTGGAGTAATTCTAAAAATTCACAGGAATAAATTCCATTTTAAAATATGTTCAAATAGAAAACAGTTGTTTTAAATGGAAAAATATTTCAAAATAAACAATAAATAAATAAATAAACAAATGCAGGCTTGGTGAGCAGAAGAGACTTCTTTAAAAACATTAAAAATCTTAATATTCAAAAACCTTTGACTGGTAGTGCATCATATATAATAGTAAGTTATTATATAAGCCTACACATTTTAATACACCAATATCATTTGTATCTACTTGATATAACTATTAACTCATTTCGAGGAAGGACTTGATTTGTCAATTTACCAGAGACTTACCAGAGAAGTTTAATTGCAAACACCCGTAATTATCTCTAGAACTTTTGATTTTGTAGCAGTCAGAGTTTTTTCAAATAGCATCATACGCAAGGTGGATATAAGGGAACTCGAAGGAAACATCAAAAGGAATCACTCTTGACTAAAAATAAATTTGCTACATGGAGATGCCTAAACCAATAATTCTTCCAAGGCTGCATTCTTCGTTGTATCAAGGGGGTAAAAACAAAGTGAAAGGGTGTGAGTCATCACTGCATACCGTCCCCGTCTTAGTAAAAATACACACACATACACGCTCTCAGGAGCATATGTTCTCTACGCGCCACTGGTATTACCTAACTCCAAGAGTGGGCGGCAGCCATCGCCATGTTTAATTCATCAACGCTGAATTAAATCAAGCGAAAAACTTCGAAAACCGTTATTACATCTTCTCTTCCCTGCACTTTTCATCTCATCTCTTTGCCAGGTTTTGTCTGCTATATAGGTTCTCAATAAAGAATGAATCATGCGTCTCATCAGTTATCAAAAAGAGAAGCAAATTCTGTGGGAGCAAACTTTCCAGGATTAGCAGTTGATTTATTTTGGCTACAGTAGATTTTGCACGCCATTAAATCAGTGTTCTCAACTGGCTTTACTTCAGGATGTACATTTTACATTAGACAAATGGTGACCAAAATTAGTTATCTTAAAGGGGGCATAACACACACAGTTTCACAGTTTTGAAAATAAGGGGTAAGAGATGTATTCATCATATAGTGTAGATAGGCTAGCTTTACTGATTATAACGTGAGTGTATTTAAAGTGCTAGACTAGGCTAGTGATGTTCTTTGACAAATGTTCTTTGCTCGTTTTCTGTAGCTGCTTTTAAAATAGCTAATTAAATATAAGCATTATATTATCCAGCACTGCACAGTCATTAGGATCACCGAGGTGGTAAAATGTGGTTTAGGCTGAAACAAACAAATATGATATATCAGAATCCATCTGTAAGCATAAACATTCACCTCAGTAACATCTGTATGCACGTTAATTAGAATTATGATGCGATAAAATGGCGCTAAACATACACACGTGAATTAACCAGGCTGAATCCAGTTTATTAGCAGCTTCTTATTGACGCTGTCCGTTCCACCTTAAAAACGCGACGCTTCCACTTTTTTTTTTAGCTTCTTCACGCGCATCGCTTCTCTACATTCTATATGAGCTGAACTACAGCATGGACTAATGACAACAATCAGACATGCAGCGGTAACATTATCGCAACATGACGGGTAAAGAAGGATAAATTGATTTACATTCATGCACGAATATTTAGCCTACCACTCACTGAAGATAGCAGACAGCATATGAAACCGAAAGTAAACTGGAACCGCTCCGGCAGAACTACCGTCAGCGCTCTGTACATGCACAAGTCACATGTCCATTAACAAGACTACCCTTACAAAACAAAAAGGAATTTAGTACCTGGATAATTAAATAAAGTAGCACGATTGTATCGCGTATTGACAAGCTGACGATAGGGCGATATGAAAATTGAGCATATCGCCCAACACTAGTTGGCGTAGCTAAAGATTGACCAGCACTCTTGTGGCGATTGCCAATAAATAAATAATAATAAAAAAAAAACGCATACATTTGATGCCATTTTTCTTACCATCTGCAGTTCTGAACCACGACCGGAATCTTTTATAGCTGGGACCATTTATAGCTCCATCTTTCAGTATCAAAATTTGTAAATCCAGCGTCGAACTGGTCCTCCTTTATAAAACGTTCGTCAACAAATACACTTGCAAAACTCTGTTTCTGACAAACTGCATCCACTGTTCACGTAATGCTGGGTTCTTCGGGAAGCTGGTCAAGGTTATCGTTGCACAGCGGTGCAGCCGAACGAAGTGCGTTGATGGGTGTGCTTTTGCGCTCGCTCTGGTCATGTGTGCGCGGGCGCGCTCTTCTGGGAGAAATGCCCATACAAGAAGTTCCACCCTTTAGAACATCATGAAGAGCCATGATCGAATTTTTTTTTTTTTTCCCAAAACTTGTAAGAAACCCGGAAGTGTATTTGGCACAGAAATACTCTGTTATATGCCCAAATCGTGTTTTTGAAACTTTGCCCATGTTTAGCATGACAATCTAACTCTTTAACAGTGTAAACAACTTAACATGCTTGAAACAGCATTGGACCCCTTTCCCCCTTTAAAATAATAAATTGGCTAATTTTCAGTTAATTTGTGATGAATTTGCACCAAAATACTGTTAGATTAGATGCACAGCCTGAGACCGCAACAACAAATAGTCATACTGTAGTTTTTTTCCCTTCTGCTGCAACATATAAACATATATTATTTTTCCATCCCCACTATGCACAATGGTGTTTTTCAGCAGTGTGTTGTTCTAAAACAAACCTAAGACCGATTTTGGAATGGTGACTTAAACCAGTGCACCGTACAGTAATTTATTAATTATTTAATAATAAAAATAATTTAATAATAATAGTAATTAAACACAGTTGCTTAAAGCTGACATGAAAAATAGAATTGAAATATTAAACTGTATAAAAGTGCAAAACCTACTGGCATAAATATTGAATTGTAAGGAATGAGTGAATAAGTTGGATGAGAAGGAAGAATAGCTCAAGCTATTCACTAGATATTGTGCTGTTTTTCTTTTAAGATAGACCTTGGAGACCAAAAATGTACATGATGCAAGTATCTAAAACAGGGCTGTAATCTCATGTGACTCGTTACACAAGCAGACCCTTCAGGTTTGTGGGATAAAAACAAACGCTTTCTGTTTGCAGCCCACAGGAGGCGCCAGAGCACAGACTGGAGACAAGGAAACAATTCTTGTGACAATTCTATCATAATTCATTCACCCTCATTTTGTTTCAAACATAAATGCTGTTGTTTTTTATTGTTATTTTATTGAACACAGGCAATTTTTAAAATCTTTTCCTGATTATGAGTGGCTTATATTTAGGTCTGTTTCTCACACAAAATGTGCACGACTTCAAAGACTTGATGTAGTGTGCACAATTCTGCTTTTTAAATATAATTTTATGATTATGTGTTTTTTTTGTGGTCTTTTTAATTTTAGATCAAAACCAAATGATCGAATAATCTATAGTTTCAATTTTATGACAGTCTGAGATGGTTTCTGTCTGTGAGTTTCAATTTTATGACTGTCTGATGACTTTGGTTTCTTTTTCTCATCATGACAAGGTGAAAGTTTCATCAGGAAACCAAGATTCACTATCAGTTTACGAGATTTACAGTACGCTGTTAAGATACAAAAAAGATATGAACATATGTAATGTTTTATAAAATATATATTTTACACAATAGTGACCCAAATTTCATTAAAATGAATATTATAGCATATGGCAATGCTTTCAGGATGTCTGAATATCATCAATCACTACTATAAAAATATATTTTTTTTGGCATATACTGTATTGTATACAGTTGAAGTCAAAAGTTTACATACACCTTGCAGAATCTGCAAAATGTTATTTATTTTAACAAAATAATAGGGATCATACAAAATGCATGTTATTTTTTATTTAGTACTGACCCGAATAGTAAATAGTTAAATTTTTAAAAATGACCCTATTCAAAAGTTTACATACACTTGATTCCTAATACTTAAGAAAAATTCTTCAGGTCCCACAAATTCTTTGGTTTTTCAGCATTTTTGTGTATTTAAACCCTCCCAACCACTTATTTTGTCTTTTGGGAAACATGTAGTAGCTTCTGAAGGGCAGTAATTGGTACAGTATGTAAATATTTTTGGGCAGATGAGGACAGCTAAGGGACAAATCTGAAAAGCATGACTATATATGTAATGTGTGTGATATACAATATATAATTTCCTTTCTTCTCTCTCCCATTAGCTTCAGAATTTTCTTGCTCAGCGGTCAAGCACCTTTATCGATTGGTCTTGTGCTTCCAGTGGGGGCGTTTCACAGACAGTTACCCAGAGATGATGCCCTTTCTGCAGGTATGTGGCAGCGCTCTGGTCCCTTGAGCTGTGGAGCTGGAGGAGGATTATTAGACACGGTGTGTGGACCATAAATCAGCTGATGTATGATCCAGCAGAAGTCTCCCCCGAGCAACGGGATTCACCCACTAGAGCCGAAGATGGGTATCGTTCTTTTCTTTTTGTTGCCAGGGTTCGGCATGATTTCAGATCCATTCAGGTGATTTAAGAGACTAAAATTAGTAAACTGTTTGCTGATAGCTAAACTGATTGCTTCATGGGTTTCTTTGAATTGAAGCAATATTAAGGAAGTTTTGCTTAAGAGAGATTTGGATTACATTTAAGAACATGCTGTGGGTTTTATCAACAGCATCAAAGGCATGCTGTCAGTTACCACAGACAATCGTTTCAACACCTTCCTCAGTTTGCAAAACAACAGCAATCTCATTTACAGTAATGCAATTGCAGTGGAGGTTGGAAGTTTACTGCAGGGCAAGACATTTCACTTGGATAAATGTTTAAATAGAAATAGCATAACACATTTCACATCATCTTAGCAAATATGTGAGCTTATTACACGGCTTTGTGGAATACTCGATTCTGATTGGTCAGTCACCACATTCCAAGGTTTGATATTCCCAGATAACAGCCGGTAAAAACTAATAACACAGGCTCATCTGGGTAACTGCCTGCAGTCGGCGCTGTTCGCTTGCTGGGAAAATTTTTTTCTACGTGGAAACTTTGCGTTTTGTTTGGCTAATAAAATATTGAAACTCAATTCAATATTATGAGTACAATTATTTAATTCATTATGCCATCCTGGTATCGCTGGCTCCCTCTCTCGTTTCATACGAACACAGCTGCTGTTATTTTGGGATGATTGTTTTGTACACTGTAACGTTAATGGATTATAAGATAACTAACAAACTGGTAAGATTTCGAAACGTTTTCATCTTAAATCAATACCTTTTATCGCCATATTATTTTCTCTGGTGAAATGTTGTGTAATAAGTCCTATGACTGCACCATCTCCCTTAAACGTCAGTTTAGTTGAACTTGAAGAAGCCGTGTAATAAGCGGGACAATGTACATCCAGCAGGTTGTTATGGCAGAATAAAGTCCTTCTTATACAACATATATACACTACCATTCAAAAGTTTGGGGTCAGTAAATTTTTATTCTTTCTTTTTTTTTTTTTTTATTAATACTTTTATTCACCAAGGATATGTTCAGTTAATAAAAGCATAGATTTACATTGTTGAATTTTGAATAAATGCTTTTTTAACTTGTTATTCTTCAAACAATCCTAAAAAAAGAATCACAGGTTCCAAAAAATATTTGGCAGCACAACACTGATAATTCTAACAATAAATCTTAATATTAGAATGATTTCTGAAGGATCATGTGACGCTTAAGACTGGAGTAATGGCTGATGAAAATTCAGCTTTGCATCAAAGGAATAAATTATATTTTGAAGTATATTGAAGTAAAAAAAATATTTTATATTGTAATAACATTTTGCAATATTACTGTTTTTTTCTGTATTTTTGATCAAATAAATGCTGCCTTGATGAGCACAAGAGACTTCTTTAAAAACCATTAAAAATCGTACTGATCCCAAACTTTTGAACGGCAGTGTATGCTGATAAGCATGTCAGGCTTATTCTGCGATAACAACCAGCTGGATGTACATTATCCCTTGCCTAATACATCTTTATGATAGACTTGCTTGGTACAAACACGCAGCTTGTGTATTATTGTGATGTTTTTATCATCTGTTTGGACTCTCATTCTGATGGCACCCATTCACTGCAGAGGATCCATTAGTCGAGTGATGTAATGCTAAATTTCTCCAAATCTGTTCCCACAAATAAAACAAACTCATCCACATCTTGGATGACCTGGGGGTGCGTACATTTTCAGTAAATTCTCTTTTAAGCACATTACTGCATGTTTTTACAAACGGAGTTACGAGCCAGCAGCAGGACTCAAATGCTGTCCATAGAGTTGTTGTTTTGGAACAGTTCAATTGATTGAGACTGGATTTTTGCAATCTGAATCAAACTGAAATGTGCACTGATTTGATTTACATTAATTTGGGAATGACTGGAAAAACTCAGGCTTATATTTTCCTCACTCTCTGAGGTATCTGTAGAGGTCTTTATTTAGCACGTTCCACTGAGACGTCACCCCTACTGACAATCTGCCTGCTGGTTCTTCTGGAAATTTTGACAGTGTTCTGCATTTAGTAACGACAACACTGTGCAAATGTCATATCAGAATGGCCTTAAAATGGACATATATATATACAAAAAAGTCATGGCAGTGATTTGGAACCATAAAGAAACACTTTACTGCTTCACTGGCTGCAAATAAAAACACATTTTCAGTACTTTGTAATCTTAAATGAGTTTTCTTCTAATGTCATTCTAGTCACTTACAGATGGAAAAGAATAACAATATTTTCTCCTCAGATTGGTTTGGTAAGATTTTCGAAAAAAAAAAAAGCCCCTGTTTTTTTGTCAGGACATTTAGGCTAAAGATTTTTCAGTCTGCCAATGCTGGATCGACATTTCCATTAGTAGCCTTAGGAACGCAGATCCTAAGTACTTCAACAGTGACAACAGATTTAGACCATTTAGTGTTATTAAGTCCTATTAAATTGTTCTTCCACTCCACTTACACTTTCAACTCTGGAACAACTTTTATTACCTTAGAAATTAATGATTAGGCATTTACTTACACATTTATTAATGTTTGCATCACAACCATATCCAAATATCTGTTTTTTTTTCTCAGATTCAATAAACTTGCTCAATAGCTGTAATCTGTTAAAGAAAAAAAAAAGAAACAAATTAGAGTGACTTACGAAAACGTTTCACAGATTTAATTATTTCCTCTCCCAAATTGCATTGACTGCTCTAAAATTTGAGAGGTTTCAGGAGTTTAGGACACAGAGTAAAACACATTAATTCGATAACTGTTTTATTTCCTGTTTGGGTTTATGTACAGTAGTGGCCAAAATTATTAGAACATTAGTATATTCAAAAGATAAAACATGTTTTTACAGTCTCTGTAGTGTGTCAGTTTACATTTTCAAACATTAATTTTGTTATTAATTATAATAATCCAGTGAGATTTTTGTTTGCACAAGGAGTCTGACAACAGCCAGTGCTCCACACAGAGTTCTGATCTCATCATCATCCAGTCTGACTGAAATGATGTGAAGAAACACAACAAATTGAGACGGTCTAAGTCCAGAAGAACTGTGGCAACGTCTCCAAAATGCTTCAAGAGACCTACCTGCAAAGCTACCTGAAAAAAACTATGTGCAAGTGCACCTAGGGCAAAAGCTGCTTTAAACGCTGCTTTAAAGGATGGTCACACTATGTTGATTTAATTTAGTTAATAGAAGTTAACTGATAAATAAAATCTATTTATGACAATATTTTTGACAGCATCCTCATTTTACAGCATTTTTACACAAGTGCCTAAAACTTTTAACAGTATTTCAACAGTAAACAGTAGCTTTGCAGGCACGTTTCTCAAGCATCTTCTGGATTTAGTCTGTCTCAGTTTGTTTTGTTTCATCATGTCATTCCAGACAGACTGGATGATGATGAGATCAGATCTCTCTGTGGAGCACTGGCTGTTGTCAGACTCCTTGTGCAAACAAAAATCATTATTACATTATTATTATAGTAAAATTATTACAATTAATGGCAAAATGAACACTTGGAAATGTAAACGGATATTTCCTACTGACACAATACGGCATAGGATATAAATAACTGACTTAAAACCATTTTTACTGGTCAAAATACTAGCGCTCTTATAACTTTGCCCACCACTGTATATGCTTTATTTTGGGGTGGCTGTGCTTTACAGTTAAATTATTAGAATCTTAATTCAAGCGATGGAGGATTTTGAAAGTCTGACAGTAATCTGTAAGGTTGTAATCTGGTTTAAATGTTTGAAAATGTTTGAAAATGATTGACATATGAAAACATTCATTATAAATGTAGAAAAGTAATCAAAATGTAATCAAATGTAACCAGTTACAATACTTTAATAAAGTAACTGAAATAGACTACTTATTACATTTCAGATATAGGGTAACTTGTAATTTGTAACCTATTACATTTCCAAAGTAACTTTCCCAACACAAGAGTCGCGTGAAACACGACTCTAGGCAGGTGAGCTCAACGCGTCTAGAAGCAAGCTAAAATGGCGTGGTGGATTCAGCAACTGTGTTTTTCATTTCACATTCGCTTTTGCTCACATTATCTGTTCAGTTTAATGTAGAGGGCACGTTTGTCTGTTTTAAACTTGATCAGGCAGGATGGTAAAGTGGCATGCTTGCTTTATTCCTAATTTGTAAGTCTCTTTGGGTAAAAAATCTGCTAAATAAAAATGTAAACAGAAGAAATAATGTAATAAAATGTGGCCACAGTCATGTTCATCTGATTTCAAACTCGGATCACAAACTCACTTTTAGTGCCATTAAAGGTTGCCAAGTCTGTGGTTTTCCAGTAGAATTAGGCTACCTTTAAACTGTTTCTGCGGGTTGATTTTTTCCGCACTGGTTAACGGTTTGATGTCTTGCACAAATTATATTTGACTTAAAATGCTTGTGTTTAAATATTTGACCAATTTCATATTCAAATATGTTCTTACAAGTGACAAAACTGTGCTAGATGATGAACTTTGTAACATTTGAAATGCTCTCTCATCACAAACATACAGGATATAAATATATATATACACTTAATTGCCAAAAGTATTGGCACACCCCCTTCTAATAAACAGATTTGACTACTTTAGTAATTTAAGCAAATAATGATATTCTAGGGAATTGTGTCCTTCTAATTTTATAGCAAAAGTTTGGACAGGACTCTTTTTAATTCTATCATGACAGTACCTCTGTGTATAAGGCAAGGTTCATAGAGAAATGTTTGATTCAGTCAGTGTGGAAGAACTTGATTGGTCTGTATAAAGCCAAGTCCTAATCCCAGCTGAACACCTCTGGTGTGACTTTAAATGCAGACCTTGAGCCAAAAACTCACCAAACACCAATGACTTGTACATACACTATATGGACAAAAGTATTGGGACACCTCCTTCTTTAGAACAGAAAAAGGCACTTCTAAAACTGTAACAACAAAGATGGAAGCATAATTCATGTATTTAAAAATTGTATTACCATCTCTGTTGCTTCAGTTTTGGAAGTGCCTAAAATAACTCTACCCATATGCATAAGTCATTGGTGTTTAGTTTGTGTTTTTGGATCAAGGTCTGCATTTAAAGTCACACCAGAGGTGTTCAGCTGGGATTAGGACTTGGCTTTATGCAGACTAGTCAGTTTTTCAAACAATTCTCTATGAACCTTTCCTTATACACAGAGGCATTGTCATGTTAGAATAAAAAAGGGTTCTTCCAAACTTTTGCTATAAAATTGGAAGGACACAATTCCCTAGAATATCATTAACCTGTTCATTAGAAGAGAATATAATGTGTGTGTGTGTGTGTGTGTGTGTGTGTATATATATATATATATATATATATATATCCAACCTGAACATTTATGAACTGCAAATATCACATACCAGCGGGCCATGAGTCATTGCTTGAATCATATGAGCAGAGCCACCTGTGGGCTTCTTCCTCAAACACACTATAAAATAAGTCTGCTCAAAAGACACAAAAACCATGGAATGATTTCCGTAAAGGTGAAGCAAGATGAATCGAGACCGTTTAAAAAAAAAAGTAAAAGAGTAAATCAAGAGAGGCAGATTAAATGGAACTTAATTGATTGAGTCCATACGGGAAGCAGCATGCATTAGGAACACCTGCACTGATGTCCGGAGTGAAATCACACGTAATGCAACAGTCTAGCAGATGGCTGGGAACAGAGGTCAAATGCCAGATGAATGAAGTACGGAGGAAATACTGCTGTCTGAAAAAGCACTTAGCACTGTTGCTTTAGGTCAGATCACAGAGCGAAGACAGATGAGGAAGGACCCCAGAGAGGAGAAGACAGAAAAGTGAAGAGAACCGGAAAGTAAATGACCTTGGCGCAGTAATAAAACGAGGATCACACAGCCACAAGCTCGTAAAAAGATTCACAATGTTGCTATTGATATTACTTGTGTGTGTGTGCAGAGAGCGGCCATGCTTTTCTCATTAGGTCTGTTTGGGATACTCCGAAGTTTTCCAAAATACAGAAGTGTTGTTTGTTGATCCCACAGGCATGTTTGCATGAATAAATTTCATGGCACTAAAATGTACGCTGATTTTAACAGCAGGAATATAATGGCAATATTGTGGTCTTGGTTGCCAACAGAGGCCTTATTCGTTTATGCCCCTTTTTTGTTGGCTATAAATAACTTGAGAAGAATGTTAAGAGAGTTTGTGCCAGTTTGTGAATTGTTTTTGAATTTATGTTGCTTACAAATAAATATTTGTTTATTTATTTTGGACAATCTACCATAGTGTTTTTTTTTTTTGTTTTGTTTAGTTTTTTGTTTTTACAGCATATTACTGTAGTAATACAGAAATCAAAGTTTTATCAAACTTCTGACAGTTAAATGTATTTAAGAAAAAAAAAAACTAAATTAAGATAATCAAGTAGTGTATGCTCCATTAATAAATATCAATTAAATTATATTTTTAAAAAGAATATATAATTAATATTAATATAATTTATATTAATAAAAATAAGTAAATAATATGGTTTTCTTTGAAGTACATTGGCATAAATACCATGAACAAGGTAATCATACACTTAAAACAAAATGGGTTATAAAACAACCCATCGCTGGCTACAATATGGACAAACCCATTCGTAATATGTTGAACATTTATTAATAAGTTGAATAAATAATAAATTAAATTGCTTATTAATAAATGTTAACCTTTTGATTATTACTGATGCTTCTAGATTCTAAAAAATGCTGGGTTAAAAACAATCTAAGTTGGGTTATTTGGCAACCCAGCACTTTTAAACAGAACACATGCGGGGTTATTTTGACCCAGCTGGTTGTGTCAATAATCAAAAGATGAACATTTATTATTAAGCAAAAACATCCATGGACAAAATATAATAAAGAATATAATAAATATAAGACAAATTGAATTTATTTGGGTGAATACAGCATATTCTACAATATTACATACATTACATCCATACATACAAACTTGCTTAACAAGCATTTTTGAAATAAAAAAAATATATATAAAATTAAAAAGTAGCATTTTAATGTGTGTATTCAACCATTTTCTGCAATAGTAAAGCAAAAAAAAAAAAATTGCAAAAAGACTGTAACTCAGCAGCTGGGTTGTTTCATCTGAGACAGGCTCAAGTCAGTGATTAGGTAGAAAAAATAACCCAATATTTAATAACCCATTTAAAATTACCCAGCAGCTAGTTACAGAAAAGCTACCCAACTTAACCCAGCATTTTTTAGAGTGCAGAAAAACTATATATATATATAAAAAATAATAATAATAATAAAAACAACCCAAGAAAATGACCCAGCAGGCTGAACCCAGCATTTTTTAGAGTATAGTAATTATGTGTCTGATTTTTAATTTACAACCTATTTTGGGTTCATTTTAAGCCATACAGAAATTTTTAAACAGTAGTTTAAACAAAGCTAACTTTTCAAGGCGAAAAACTGAAATGTGATTTCTTGTATACTCCAATAATTATTCACAACTTTGAAAAATATTTTTTCAAATGTACAGTATCACCACGTTCAAGCATTCTACCATCATGTAAGAGAACCCCATTCTGGAAGTACAGATCACCAATATCCAGAGCCTGAAATTGAGCTCAAATCTCTTATATGCAGGGCAAATGAGTGTCGACCCTTTTGTTTGAACGGAGGGACATTTGAAGCGGGAGAAGGAGGGGCGGGGCATGGGAGTCAGGCAGTTGCTGTGGCAACAGCCTCTGTTATGTAACATCATATGGCAGTGTGTAAACAAAGAAGTGAGTGCAGTGATGAGACACTGGGCTTCCCCCGCCCTCGACCACTTAAAACCATTACAGCACATCACATCATATCCACATTACATAAAGAGCTCGCCGGACAGTTAAACACTTGACTACAGATTGCGTTATCAGGGCTGATTGACCCTTTAAAAATAGAGTTTTAAAAATAGCGTGCACATGAAAAATGACAGGGTTTCAATGCTGATAATAGAATGATAAATGATAGTCCGGTTCAGATATGACGGACCCTGGTTTCATAGGAGAAATGCATTTTCAGACAGCCTGCTGAGGTTTTTCTGCAACTGTTTCTTGCTACTTATAAATATTTTTGGCAGTTTAAGAAGGAAAGAATGTGAGAAACCAAAGCAAAAGAAAAATGTGAGAGTGATAGACGATGAAAATGTGAAGGAATAAAAAGAGCGACACTGAAAAGTTGAGAGAAGTTCAAAAGAAGGGTGTAAGCAAGAACAAAAAGTAAAATAAAGCGATAGATAGATAGATAGATAGATAGATAGATAGATAGATAGATAGATAGATAGTAAACCCAAGTTGATCTATGTGATTTCAGGAAGATGAACTCAGGTCTTCTGGTCGCTGTACAAGTGGCTCATTGTTTCTAACAGTGATACAGGCAGATGTCGTCCTGCTCTGAACTCCCTCCAAGTTATTAATAGCTTAAAATTCCCTTTGCTTCCAGTGTGTGGAAGAGCTGTGGCTCCAGTAGCTGAGACCATACTTACTTGTGTTTACTGGTATTGTGTCATAACTATCCGACCTATATTAGGTTAAGGCCATTTTAAACCCTGTTAAAGGGATAGATCACCCGAAAAGGCAAATTCATCTTTTCATCACCTTGATTTTGTTTCAAACATGTGACTTACTTACTTATGCATTATAAAGCCATATCACACGGCATACAACAGTTTGATGGCACGAGTGTGTAAATACATAAGAAACAACAATGGAGAGTCTATAAAAACCCTCTTTTGTGCAAACTACTTCCACAGATTCAAATCTCAGTTTAACCTCTGAGCCCAAGCCTCCCTTACTAATTCATAAACGTCACTTTAGAACAAGTAATGAAGGAACGTTGAGTTGCTTCATTAAAAGCTTAATGTATTACAAACTAACTATATTTTGTAAAATATTATGAGAGAGAGAGAGAGAGATGGATGTCATATTCATAATAAAACATTAGTTTGAATTAGTTCCACTGAGGAAAGCGATATCTTTGTCGTACTATCCTTCAAACTTTTAAGGGCCTATGACAAATCTATTTGCTCTGGAACAAATAATAGATTAATGAGCCCAAAGATCAGCTGTTAGATTTACCCAAAATGAATTATATCTCATGTTTAACCACTATGGAGACATCAGAGCCAGCGGCAAATTCCAAAAGGGCTGGCCGAGGTAAGGCTGCTCTTGGCAGGTTCATGAGTGCTGAACGATCGCTGACGCCTCCGATCTCCGAAAACATCAAAGCAAATTTTCAAATAGATGTTATTTTTTATTAACAAACCGCATATTTTAAGTCTAAACAAGTACATTATCACCTAAAAAAAATAAAACTACATTCGTTACACAAAAACAGTATTATCTATAAAA
The DNA here is from genome assembly GCA_033026305.1 of Cirrhinus molitorella. Taxonomy (NCBI): domain Eukaryota; kingdom Metazoa; phylum Chordata; class Actinopteri; order Cypriniformes; family Cyprinidae; genus Cirrhinus; species Cirrhinus molitorella. The sequence goes on along the minus strand of CM065131.1, from coordinate 29,944,305 downwards.
TTATCGTGAATTTGGGCCACCATGACACTCGCTGTGAGAAATACCACAAGCGGAGTGATACAAACAGTGAAACGTTTGGAGTTCTGATATCACTAGAATATCACACTCCTCTCAGCCAATCAGATTCAAGGTCCAGAAAGAACTGTATAAAAGTTAGTTCCCATGGATTTCCATTGTTTGGACAAAACATTACAATGGAAGTCAATGGGACCTGAAACTAGTTACCAACATTCTTTAAATATCTTGTCATGTTCCATAGAAGAAAGAAAAGCATACTGGATTGAAATGACTTGAAGGTAAGTAAATATCCCAGGTTTAAGAATTTCTAATATGAAAAGACCATTAAGAGGTTCATAACTTGAAATGAGGCACCCACAAAGCCAAAAAAGAAAAAAAAATCTGCTGCTTGTTTATTTTAGTAGCTTATGCAACACATTTCCTGATTTTTTTTTCTTGACCATTAGCTGAAACTGGGCAGAGGATTTCTATTTCCCAGCATGGGAGTGCATTGGAAGAGTAAATGTAAAAACAAAAGGTTATTTTATGTGTTTTTGGAGAAAGTTTAGAAGACTTTTGGGGGATTTTTACGTGTTTCTGTTGTGAGGGGGCTTGTCTTGTTTTCCATTAGTTTAGGTTCATTGAACTTATTTATTTAGTTATTTATTTTTAAAGCATCAGTATGTAATAGTGGTTAAATTAGGTACTGCAGTCCACATTCAAAATATTGTTTCTCCCACATTCCTCATTCTCAGACACAAGTTGTCAGATTGAGGACACGCAACGGGAATGAGCTCATTTTAAAAAGGAAGGCAACGAGCATTACAATGTAAATTGACGAGATGATTTATCCTTGTTTTAATATGCCCCTGATCTTAGAGCTTTTTTTGACTGATGTCAAAACTTTTTAGGTCAGGTAGAATCTGCGATCTCTTACCCAGTTCTTTTCCTAACTTCCATGACACACTGTTTTCCTCTTTCTGGCAACCCAGGGTGTCGAAAAACTATTGGTTAAATTGGCAGTGGGCGGAGTCACACATTTCAAAACAAAAACACACCTTCCAAAACAGATTGTCATTTTCCAAGTAGAACAACTAGCTTTAGTGTTGTTTTCTGAAAAAACATAGCATGTTTCCTAAATATCTGCAAATGTATTATGGTGTTTATGTTTGGTACAGTCAAAAAATTACATATAGCACCTTTAAATGTACATGTTACTACAAAAAGGCACTAGAATGGAGTCTTGCATGCATAAATGTTTCAGTGATTTGGGAATTGTAAATTGAAATTATATCAGAATGTCAGCACCTTGTAGTTAAAGGAGAAGTGCACTTCCAGAATAAAAAAATCCTGATAATTCACTCACCCCCATGTCATTCAAGATGTTTATGTCTTTCTTTCTTCAGTCGAAAGTAAATTAGGGTTTTTGAGAAAAACATTCCAGGATTTGTTTTCATATGGTGGGCTTCAATGGGGAGCCAAAGGGTTGAAGGTCCAAAGCTGCAGTTTCAGTGCAGCTTCAAAAGACTCTACAGGATCCAATTTTCTAAGAAAAATTCAAAAATCCTGGAATGTTTTCCTCAAAAAGCATAATTTCTTTGTGAAATGATCCTAATCCGTTAATACATGTTATAACAGAGATATACAGCAGTGTTACAAAATGTAGCCCTGCTAGCCTTAAATGCTAACAGCTTATTTGTTTATCCTGAAATAGCTTCTAATTAGAGATATAAAGGAGGTCCAAAGCTGGCATACAATAATATGTTCAGTGAACATTCGAAGGCTTCAACGGCATGTAAGATGACACTGATTTCTATCTGCGCTGGATGAAGTGCTAGCTAGGGTATGCAAATAGCTTATTATTTTTGATGTGGCGCGGCTGAAACACGATTGCTCCCGAAGGACGTCTGTTCAGACTCCAGAATGCACTTAGGATCAGACTGCATGTCACGAAAGCGGTGGCGCACACGTCTCTCACATTGCTCAAGGGATGATGCGGCACGCCTCATTCATTGAATGTTGACAAACTCTAGCTAGAATTACATACAATTACAGATATCCATATGTTGATGTGACAGGCGGTTGTGTATTACAGTGATTTTACCGTCATTAACATGACACGCAGCATTTTAGATGTTTTTATGAAATAGCAACGGCAACAATGATTACATGATTATTCAGTAGATTCAGATTTATGTTAGATTGTTTCTGAAAACATGAATGTCCAACATGAGCAAAGGTAGTAAACAGTTTGGAGGGATAGTCTAAGTCCACACCAAAAAGTGAAAATACTGTAATAATTTATTTCCCTCTCAAACCTGTAAGACTTTCTTTCTTCTGTGAAACGCCCATTGACTTTCATAGTATGGACAAAAAATACAGTGGAAGTCAGTGGGATCCAAAACCAGTTGGCTGCCAGATTTACAGCTGAGGTCAAAAGTTTACATACACCTTGCAGAATCTGCAAAATGTTAATTATTTTAACCAAAATAAGAATGATCATGCAAAATGCGTGTTATGTTTTATTTGTTCTGACCTGAATAAGACATATCACATAAAAGTCGATTACATATACTATGTTGTTACCTGAATGAGCCACAGCTGTATGTTTATTTTTTTGTGATAGTTGTTTATGAGTTAAACTGCCTGTTGTTCTTCTAGAAAAATCCTGCAGGTCTCAAAAATTATTATTATTTTTTTACTCAGCATATTTGAGTATTTTAACTCTCCAACAATGACTGTATGATTTTGAGATCCATCTTTTCACTTTGAGGACAACTGAGGGATTCATATGCAACTATTAAAGAAGGTTCAAACGCTCACTGATGCTTCAGAAGGAAGCACGATGCATTAAGAGCCAGGTGGTGAAAACGTATTAAATTTGAATATGAAGGCAAATCTAACTTACTTTGTCTTCTGAGAAGTATCTTCTGTAGCTTCTGAAGGAAAGTACTAAATAAAAAATAGGATATTTAGGCAAAATAAGAAAAATGTACACATCTTCATTCTGTTCAAAAGTTTACACCCCTGGCTCTTAATGCATTGTTTTTTCTTCTGACACATCAGTGAGGGTTTGAACTTTCTGTAATAGTTGCATTTAGATCCTTCAGTTGTCCTCAGCATAAAAAGATGGATCTCGGAATCATAAAGACATTGTTGGAAAGGGTTCAAATGCAAAAAATGCTAAAAAATCTAAGAATTTGTGAAACCTGAAAGATGTTTCTGAAGAACAGTGGGCAGTTTAACGGTTTAGGACAAAGAAGGGACTCATGAACAACTATCACTAAACAGAAAAGCACAGCTGTGGATAATTCAGATAACAACACAGTATTAAGAAACAATTGTATGTAAACTTTTGTACAGGGTCATTTTTGAAAAATTCAACTATTATTTTCTCTTTTGGACTATATGTAAAAGTCTTTTATGTGAAATATCTTATTCAGGTCCTTACTAAATTAAAAACAACATGCATTTTGTATGATCTCTCTTTTTTTTGGTAAATTAATTAACACTTTGCAGATTCTGCAAGGTGTATGTAAACTTTTAAACTTTTAAGCTGTGTATTTGGGTTCTACACAGGAATGAAAGTCGAAAGTCGAAGTATAACAAAAAAAGTGAAGAATGTTGATAACCAAACAGTTTCAGTTCTGATCGACTTCCATTATATGGACAGAAATAAATAAATAAATAAAATACTGTGGAAGTCAATGGGAGCTGAAACATTTAGGTAAATGTCTTTCTTTAAAATATGTTTATTTCTGGTGTAAAACAGACATCACTTGAATGCTGGTAAACAAATGGTTTCAGGTTCCATTGACTTCCATAGTATAGACAAAAATAGAATGGAAGTGAATGGGAACCAAAACCATTTGGTTACAACATTCTTCAAAATACCCTTCCAAGAAAGTAAGTCATACAGGTTTGGAACGACATGAGGATGAACAAATGATGACAGAAGTATTCCTTTAATAGCTCAGTAGTGGTTAATATTAATTTGTTTTATATGACCTAGGTGACGTCAAAAGAAAATTAAAGATGATGCAGAGGCAGAGCAAATCATTGCATTGCTTTTTAATGAAATATTATAAAGACAAGCGCATTTCTCTGAAGTATGTGCACTGATGAATCATTCACAGTGAAACCAGGAGTGTGTATTAAAAATGAATTACATGTAAGGAAATAGGAATTTCAAGTTTGCTTTAAGAAATCGTGCAAAAGCTATAAACTAGTGTAGCTAACTAATATCGCTTGAATAATTTAATAAGTTTGCAAACTTTAAGAAAGAAACAGGAGAGGCATAAAATGCAGGATGCCATTTTGCAATTGGTGGTGGTTGAAAGCGAGTGAGTCACCGTGTCAGAATATGGAGAGTGTGCGGGCGGCTTGCTGTCACCGAGGCATCTCTGAATGGAACATCATCACCCCCTCAAACTCAGACGGGTGCTCTGCACAGGGACCTCAAGACTACGTGTGATATGACGCGCTCCTGCTCTGCGACAACAGCTCGTTGGGGGGTTTTGTTCTATGCACCAACTGAAATTAAAAACGTGCAGTTGGGTCTGAAAGTCCTCGAAAATGCAACTTATTTTTCTGACTGAATACATTTCATTTCATTAATACAAATAATATTATTGGAATGACAATTTAAGTGAAATACTGAATAAATAAGATGATTTTCAAAATGTTTTGAGTAGTTGACTTGAATGACAGCAGCACTGGAGCTGACATGAACAAAACTGCTAACACGTTTTATGATTTTCTCAGTATTTTTGTCTTGTTTTTCATGTTAACTAATAGAGTTAATTAGTGTAACCAACTGAAACCTTATTGTAAATTGTTAACAAATATTTAAACATCCTTAAATTAAGATGCAACAACATACAATATTAAGTCTTGTTTTAAGTTTCTCAGTTTAAGCTGAAAACAAGAAAACAAAAGAAGATGTGGAACTTTAAAGAGCGCTGGTAACTAAATGCTCCCTTAGACTTTCATAGTATGGACAAAAAATACAATGGAAGTCAATGGAAACCAAAACCATTTGGCTGCCAGATATATATTTGGGTTCCACATATGTGTGTATATATATATATATATACTATGTAAGTCAATGGGAACTGAAACAGTTTGGTAAATGGCTTTCTTCAAAGTATATGTATTTTTGGTGTTCAACAGAAGAAAGAAAGATATTTCAAGATATATTTTGAAAAATGTTGGTAAACAAATGATTTCAAAATCAAAACTATGTGTTTATGCTTCAAACAAGTCAAAATATTTGCCAGTTGGGTAAGAAAAATACTTTTCTCTTTGAATAAATTTGTGTATTCTGATTTTCAAGATTTTTTTCTTGTTCTCAGCTTAAATGTGCTTAATTTTCTCTTAAAAAAAAAAATCATATTACATGTTGCTTGTATCTTAATTTAAGAATGCTTAAACATTTTATAACAATTTACAATAAGCTTTCAGTTAACATTAACTATATTAGTTCAAATGAAAAATATTTACTTACATTTATTAATCTTAATATTAAGTTCAAAACTTACTAATACATCTGTTAACATTAGTTAATATACAGTAAACAAACATGAAAATGAAAAAGAAAATATTTTTATTAACTAACATTAAGGATTATTAAATGCTGTAAAAATATATTGTTCATTGTTAACTAATGTTAAAAAAATTAGAGCTTATTGTAAAGAGTTAATAAATATTTTTACTGGAAAACAAGAAAAATATTAAATAATAATTTCTTCTTCTTCTTCTTTTTAACTGTAAGGTTCCAGTTGCTATCTACATTAGCTATCATGAAATAACAACTAAAATATATATATATTTAACAACTAAAAACACTATTAAATGGACGTGAGTTAACATGAATAAACAATTAACATTAGTAAAGATTAATAAATACTTTAACAAATGTCAACTGATTGTAAACAAAACAGGATGATCAAGATCTCCAGCATGATTTGAGATTTTCTAAAGAACATCTTGTACTTTAATGGAAGCTGGAAAATCTCTCTAGTGGAGTCACTTGATCAGTGTTGCAAATTTGATTAGTGAACTAGAAATAGTGCAGAATCTTAAAACTTTTAGTTCATGCCCAGGTTTAGATGGAAAAAAAATCCCTGATTTTCAGTGTGCCGGTGATCCCACTGTATGAGTGTGCCTGTTTGGGCATTTAAATATAGAACACAGTGAGAGAGAGGCAGAGAGGGGGAGAACACATATATATCTAGCATGATGCTGTTCGCCCCCTATTCTTCGTCACCAGCACACGTATGTATGCGTCCCTGTGGGCTTGTTGCTGGAGGAAGGATAGAACGGATAGTCACCTCTTCCACCTTCATTAAAGAGCTATTTATATTCTCAGGGCTGAAATACTCTGACCTTTCTCATTAAGCGATGTGTTATTTGTGAACACAAACACCCGTGGACATATTGTGAGACGCTTTCGATGTGGGTTAAAAATAGCCGTGCAGCATTATTTGTGCTATCTGGTGATGTCTCAGGGTGGCTTAGTACTTTTTTTGGGCGGATATGTGGCGTTCTGTGGTTCTGCACACACATCTGACTCTTGAGGTCAACATTCAGCGAATCGCTTCCTGCAACATGAGGCAATTGTTTACAAATTCGAAGAAAATAATGACATCAGTTATTGCGGGAACTAGCAAAACATCCATCAATAAATCTGTTTTTGTTTTTAAGCAGCATAACTGTGATAAAGGCTGGTTTTAATTTGATACTGACTGGTTTTTAAATTCTGTGTTCTGTTTTTGGAAAGATATTGATTCGGAGTTGGTTTGCCATGGGCTGTGATTGTCACTCGCTCTGAACAAGGGTCATCGCAGACAACCAGATGGCTATGACAGAGTGAAGTGCAAATATAAATGACAAAGCAAATATTTCTTCTTGCATGGGTCTATCTTCTGAAATACAGTTTTTCATACGTGCTCAAAAGTTTACATACCCCTTGCAGAATCTGCAAAATGTTAATTCTTTTAGCAAAATAACAAGGATCATACAAAATGCATGTTATTTTTTATTTAGTACTGACCTGAATAAGATATTTTACATAAAAGACATTTACATATAGTCCACAAGAGAAAACAAAAGTTGAATTTATAAAAATGACCCTGTTCAAAAGTTTACATACCCTTGATTCTTAATACTGTGTTGTTACCTGAATGACCCACAGCTGTGTTTTTTTGTTTAGTGATAGTTGTTCATGAGTCCCTTGTTTGTCCTGAACAGTTAAACTCTCTGCTGTTCATCAGAAAAAAATTCTTCAGCTCCCACAAATTCTTTGGTTTTCCAGCATTTTTGTGTATTTGAACCCTTTCCAACAATGACTGTATGTTTCTGAGATCCATCTTTTCACACTGAGGACAAACAAGGGACTCATGAACAAATATCACTAAACAAAAAAACACAGCTGTGGGTCATTCAGGTAACAACACAGTATTAAGAATCAAGGGTATGTAAAGTTTTGAACAGGGTAATTTTTTATAAATTCAGCTATTGTTTTCTCTTGTGGACTATATGTAAATGTCTTTTATGTAAAATATCTTATTCAGGTCAGTACTAAATAAAAAATAACATGCATTTTGTACAATCCACTAAAAGAATTAACATTTTGCAGATTCTGCAAGGGGTATGTAAACTTTTGAGCACAACTGTATGTTTAGATATCACCACTGTAGGCCATCGTGCATTCTGTAAAGCTGTATTAATGTATCTGTATTGTGAAAAGAGCTATAGTTAACAAAACTTTGCTGAAATGTTTGCATTTGTAGTTTTACAAGATGTTTCCTTTCATCATCTTGAATATCCTTGATTTGTCCAAGGCGGTTGTAACTGCTAGTGCTGGGTAAGTTACCTACAAATTGTAGTCTACGCTAATTATGTTCCTATTGTTCTCTGTTTCTGCCACGGGATTGACATCCCGTGGTAACTAGGAATAACACAAGCTACAGTCTGGATCAGGAGCACCGAAGAAGAGATGACGATGCCAACCCCTTGGAGGACTTTAGATGATATCAGCCCTGAAACACCAAACATCACTACCGAATTTTACTACAGTGATTTGATTGCAACATATAATCATTAATGTTAACATTATACAAATTGTACAAACTTTAATTATTGTACAAATTCTAATTTAACAAACGTTATTGTACAAACTTTAATTATTGTAGAAACTTTAATTTAACAAACTTTAATTATTGTACAAACTTTTAATTTGCTGTTAAGCTGCTTTGAAACGATTTGTTTCGTGAAAAGCGCTATACAAATAAACTTGACTTGACTTGACTAGTCAGTTACTGATTACATGACGGAAATTGTAGTTAGTAGGCTAATGTAATTTAGGTTACTCATTTAATGTAGGCCTAATGTATTCTGACTACCTTGTAGATTACTTTTAGATTACTTATTACCTGACTTATTAAACCTATGATTAATATAAACCACATTAATATAAAAATCAGAAAGAAAATAGACTATTTTTTTAAATTATGTGCTATCAACGTCATGGAATGCATTAAACATTACATAACTGCAGGGTTTTCCAAAACACCGTTTAAACGGTCAAAATAAAGTTGTTTCCCTCTAAGCTCCTCCTTCCTCTGTACCTTCGTATACTGCAACAAACAAACCGCGGCAAACTACTAAAGGAACAACAGAAAACCTAAAGGTGAACACTTCTAGTTTTATTCCTTTTAAATGCACATCCAAAAAATAGCACTTGCTGTAACATACGTGCACATTATTTTTTTCTTAGAAACGTCATACGTTTTGTCTTGAAACGAGCATACTCGGTGCTTTCAGTTTTGCATGACTGTCAAACATTACAGTCGAAGCGTTTACATTTCCGAAATGATTTTGCGTATAATTACACCGCAATCACACTCTGTGCTGCATTCTCCATTGTTTGCCTGGATCTGTGCGGGAAAGCCCAGCGCTGGTTGAGGGGCACAACGTGACCTAACAAACAAGGAACCTCCGGGAACACCGTCAGTCCTGAACTATGCGCACATGGGGCCTATCCGAGGGGTCCCGCGAGAAGCGACGCTTTAGAAATGACCTTCAGAGTGCGCGTTTGCAAGTACTGCTCGGTAAAAAAGCATTCATTTCACATCAGTGTTGTGTTCATGAAGAAAGTTTACAATATTAGTCACGCGGATGCTGATTTACACGTGTTATTCATGTGTCACACCGGCCGTCAGGACACTCCCTGAGCGGTTTGGCTCCGCTTGGGAGGCGGAGACGGGACCCCCGTTGACGTCAGTGGGCCTGTCGGTTTCCTGCAATAGAAAGTGAGAGAAGATAGAGCGAGAGAGAGGAAAAAAACAGACCTCTGACCGTTGAAACCCTTGACAACAGTTCAGACTGCACCTGTAAGTACCGAAAGTTAAGAAATACACGCGACTTCATAAGCGTTTGGACGCATGGTCCAGTGCGTAGCGAACGCATGCGGTGCGTAAACGCATCTCCAAGAGCTGTTGTTTTGGAACACAGTGTTTCCAAAAAGATTTAGGGGTTGCATAAAGTTGTGAGCATGTTTGTGTGAGTTTTACGCTGATTTTGCCTGGTGTCGGTCGGTCTGTACCGAGCCGGCCCGTGTTTTGTATCTCGCCGAGAGCGCACGTCTCCAGAATCCTAATACGCGGGGTGTAAATGTTTATCAAGCCCGCAACGCTGCTGGAGAGAGTCTCCGAAGCACCGACCGCGACGACAGGTAAGCGCCAAAACACCTTCCCTAGACCACGGGATGCAAATGAACGCGTTTCGAATGCGCTTTGCAAGTCTTCGGCTGGTTTAAAGGGCATTTTGTTGTCGAATTAGGGAAGTGTTTCTTGTTCATGTCCTGTTGCAGAGGGGTTTTCCCCGGCTCCGCCCTCTTCATGTGTTTCTTAAAGGCAGTAATGCGCCATTCATCCTGTGCGCACCTGGATTTGGCACAGAGCTGTGGCATGTAAGCGTAGTGGCTTTTATTGAAAAAAACGTGCTGGTTTTGTGTCAGGCTTGGACACATGGTGACTCATCGCATGCGGGTCTTATAGGCTGTAAGCATGTCAGTTTGTCACTGGCACGGGCTGACTTACAGGAGCAACCCCTGTTTAGTGCCATCTTTTCTGTCATTGCATGCATGCCAACTGGGCTACGTATGTGTCCCATGTGCAGCAGTTTCTGTTGGCTCTGTCAGACTGGTTTCAGGGTGTTTCCTAATCGCTTGATAGACAGATTATTTTGACATTTTGCATTTATGCATTTAGCAGATGCATGGGGTGTTATTTTATTAGTATGCGTGTTTCCTAAAGAATCAAACCCCTGACCTTGGTTTTCCTAGTCCAGCTACGTTAATTCTGAAACTGCATAGTGTTAAAATTCTGCAGTAATATTGGAACATTCTAATTCTGAAATAAGCAGTATTCAAATTATGCAGTGGCATTGTTACATTACATATTGCAATAATATCAATATTCAATATTCAAATTCTGCAGCAACACTGTAACATTTCAATTTTGCAATGTCCTGTTCAAATTCTGAATCAAGATTATTCAGTAACATCGTACAATTATACTTTTGAAATGACTAAATTTTTAAATTCTTCACTAACATTGTAACATTCCGATTCTCAAAGGATGTAATGTTCAAATTCTGCAGTAACATTGTAACATTCTAGGTCTAAAATGACATCTTATTCAAATTCTGAAGTTAAGTTGTAACATTCCAACTCTGAAACGACGCCATGTTAAAATTATACAGTAACATTGTAACATTTCAAGTCTGCAATGTCTTGTTCAAATTCTGCAGCAACATTATGAAACAACAAAATATTTTAATTAACAAGTAACATTGTACAATTCCAGTTTTGAAATGGAAAAAAAAAATAAATAAAAAAATCAATCTTGAAATGACAAAATGTCAATTCTTCACTAACATAAATTCTGCATTTCAGTTCTGAAATGACACTGTAACTCTGTAACTTTCCATAATTTAAATGACATCTTGTTCAAATTATACAGTAACATTGTAACATTTCAAGTCTGCAATGTCTTGTTCAAATTCTGCAGCAACATTATGAAACAACAAAATATTTTAATTAACAAGTAACATTGTACAATTCCAGTTTTGAAATGGAAAAAAAAAAATAAATAAAAAAATCAATCTTGAAATGACAAAATGTCAGTTCTTCACTAACATAAATTCTGCATTTCAGTTCTGAAATGACACTGTAACACTGTAACTTTCCATAATTTAAATGACATCTTGTTCAAATTATACAGTAACATTGCCACATTTCAATTCTGCAATGTCTTGTTCAAATTCTGCAGCATTATGAAACAAAATATTTAAATTCTCCAGTTTCATTGTACAATTCCAATTTTGAAATGAAAAACATATTTAAATTCTCCAGTAACATTGTAACATTCTCAATTCTCAAGTGATGTAATATTCGAATTCTGCAGTAACTTTGTACAATTCCAATTTTGAAATGACAAAATATGTAAATTCTTCACAAACATTGTAACATTCCAATTCTGAAGTGATGTAATATTCAGATTCTACAGTAACATTGTAACATTTCATTTCTGAAATGACATCATATTAAAATTTAGCAGTAACACTGTAACTTTCCATAATTTAAATGACATCTTGTTCAAATTATACAGTACCATTTCCACATTTCAATTCTGCAATGTCCTGTTCAAATTCTGCAGCAACATTATGAAAAAAAAAAAATAATAATTCTCCAGTTTCATTACAATTCCAGTTTTGAAATGAAAAACATATTTAAATTCTTCAGTAACATTGTAACATTCTCTATTCTGAAATTATGTAATATTCAAATTCTGCCATAACTTTTTACAATTCCAATTTTGAAATGACAAAATATGTAAATTGTTCGCTAATAACATTCCAGTTCTCAGGTGATGTAATATTCAAATTTTGCAGTAACACGGCAACTTTCCAGTCGCATTTCAGTTCTACAATGTCCTGTTCAAATTCTGCAGCAACATTATGAAAAAAAAAAAATAATTCTCCAGTTTCATTACAATTCCAGTTTTGAAATGAAAAACATATTTAAATTCTTCAGTAACATTGTAACATTCTCTATTCTGAAATTATGTAATATTCAAATTCTGCCGTAACTTTTTACAATTCCAATTTTGAAATGACAAAATATGTAAATTGTTCGCTAATAACATTCCAGTTCTCAGGTGATGTAATATTCAAATTTTGCAGTAACACGGCAACTTTCCAGTCGCATTTCAATTCTACAATGTCCTGTTCAAATTCTGCAGCAACATTATGAAACAACAAAGTATTTAAATTCTCCAGTAACATTTTGCAATTCCAGTTTTAAAGTGATTAAATATTTAAAGTCTTCACTAACATTATAACATTCCAATTCTGAAATGTAATATTCAAATTCTGCACTAACACTGTAGCATTCCAACTATGAAATATCCAAAATACAGTAACATTGTAACATTTCAGGTCTGAATAAAGACAATATTCAAATTCTGGAATAACATTTTGGTTCTGCAGTGTATTATTCAATTGCATTGTGTTAACATGTATCAATGCATTTTTCCAATTCTGCTATGGGTAGTTGAGATGAAAAGTGGACATGTTATATTTCTAATTATACATTTTTACAGAAATTTAAAACTAAGTGTGTACAATTTTTCTTAGAAAAGACAACCAGTTACAAGACCAAAGGTACACTTTATCAATATATATTCATATATATTTTTTGACTTAAAGTATTTGTTCATTAAAAAAAAAAAGTGTATGGTTGCATTATGCATCAACATATTTGTATGCATGGTTTAAACACACACTGATTGTCCTATGACAATATTTCTCAGTCCTCATCCTGGAAAAAACTGTCTCTCTAATCAAACGCAACTCTGTATGTTCTGAAATGGATGCGTCAAATAATCCAAAATGTGCAGTGCAGGAAGGCTTCCTGGACCAGGAGTAAAAAAACACAATTCTAGAATTGTGTGTGTGAAACCTGGTGCATGCGCTGTGTGTGTGAGTGTGTGTATGCTGAAATCCTCTGGGAGGTGATGTCATTGCCGTAGAGCTGCACACAGAGGGAAATCATACACACTCGTAGTAAGCGTTATGTAATGTGGTGAGACGGAACATTCGCGTGGAATCTGGCACACGCCGTGACGGGATGGATGCGGGAATGCATGGGCGAGGCATGTCAGATGTTTTTGCTTCATGCTACAATGGAGCTGAGGAACATATAGAAACAAATAACCTCCTAAACATTGAAACAAAGAGCATCTTGTGTAGAATGTGGAGCAGATTTGCATCTGTTCCCGCAGAGCCTAAAATGCATTTGCTGTTTTAAGAGCTGCGGTTTTAAAATCTTTTAAAGACTGGTGATTTTCATCATAAGCAACCTGTTAACGTTGTTGGATATACATATAAACCACAACCAGACTGATTAATTAGCTATTTATCAGCATTGAAATAGTCTATGGATAAAGCACATTTTCAGTTTTTATTGTATATTATACGGTTTATGGTTTTTAATGCTTTAATGTTTTGTTTTTTTTTGTGGTCTTTGAGTGCATATCACTGTTTTTTTTTTTTTTTTTTTTTTACTTTTTTGTAAATTAAATAACTTTTTTTTTTGTTCTTTTTTTTAATCCCAATTAAGTCGAACTGTGTGTTTTAAAATTTAGGAGATATTTAAAGGAACACTCCACTTTTTTTGAAAATTTTCCAGCTCCCCTAGAGTTAAACTGATTTCTATGAGTTTTACTGATTTTGAATCCATTCAGCCAATCTTTGGGTCTGCCGCTAGCACTTTTAGTATAGCTTAGCGTAAATAATTGAATCTGATTAGACCATTAGCATCTTGTTCAAAAATGACCAAATGTTTTCGATTTAAAACTTGACACTTCTGTAGTTACATCGTGCACTAAGACTGACAGAAAATTAAAAGTTGTGATTTTCCAGGCTGATATGGATAGGAACTATACTCTTATTCTGTTGTAATAATCAGGGAACGTTGGTGCCGTACCATGATATTACGCAGCGCCTGAAAATAGTCCTTAGCTAGGTAACTTCCAACGTGACCAGCACTAAGCCACTAAGATAATAGTAAAATAGCTGGGTACTATATTCAGGCACTGCATAATATCACTGTGCCTGCTGCACTCATGGTACGGCAGCAAAATTCCTTGATTATTACGCCAGAATGAGAGTATAGTTCCTATCCATATCAGCCTAGAAAATCACAACTTATCATTTTCTGTCAGTCTTTGTACACAATGTAACTACAGAAGAGTCAAGTTTTAAATAGGAAAAATATTGAAAATCTTTGGTCGTTTTTGAACGAGATGCTAATGGTATAATCTGATTCAGAGATTCATGCTATGCTATGCTAAAAGTGCTAATGGCAGACCCAGAGATCGGCTGAATGGATTAAAAAATGGTAAAACATGTCGGTTTAACTCTAGGGGAGTTTGAAAATTACCCTTTTTTTTTAAAAAGTGGAGTGTTCCTTAATTTAATGTCTATTGAAATGCAATTTATTTTTTTTTGTAAAAATACTGAATATCATTGTATCTACTGTTTAGCAATTTTTTTTGTGGGTCATTTTTATTGTGCTGTTTGGATATGTGTTTAATGGTTATAAAATGTCCTGACCTATTTTTAATATTTAGAAATCTAATAATGAAATTATTCAGCTATTTTGCTTGACTCGAATAGTGCTTTTAAAATTCCCTGTAGGGTTTGCAGCATGACAGAGATGACAGTGTCTTTTCTCTGTGTTTGATGTCAGACAGACACAGGTGTGTGTAGAAGTGCAGTTAGTCAATGCATCGACGGCAACAGACCATTAAGATCAGAAGTCTGATTAGTGCTCACACTTCTATATCTTTGTCAGTCAAGCTACAACATCAGTTCTTACTAGGGCTGTGAATCTTTGAGAATCGTTTCGTTTCGATTCAAGATTTCAGACCAACTCGATGATTCATGTTAAAATTCAATGCGTTTCAAATAACGATACAATTCTGCATCCTTTAAGTGCATTCACAGCATTATTTCAATGCTTCCCTTAAATGTGCTTGTCTTTATCTTTATATTCTTAATCAGGGGGCAAATTACACTGTAGCCTTTATGGAGTCAGAGAGTGAGGGCAAAAAAAACCCCACTTTTGTCCACTGTTAGATGTTAGTTTAATGATGCTACGGCATGACATACAGCATATGTAGAAATTTACCCAAAGTAATATATTTAAAATGTATTTCCAACTAAGTATAGTTTAAATCTATTAACATATTTACTGATATATCCCTCAAGATTTATTGATATAAAAATTATGTAACTTTATTTGGAGTACTACATGTGCACAATGCACATTTCTTAATATTAAGCCTTAAATGTGTTTTAATGTCACTATTGCTGAGGATTGTATTATCTTTGAATAATCTTTAAATGCAAGATATTTAAAGAACAATCAAATAAACTTCAGTTCATCTTAAGTTGGACCTCAGCACTACACTTCCAATTTAGCGCACTTTATGCCAGTTTAGTATAGGCTAGTAAAAGTACAATTGCAAGGAATGTTTTTAAGTATTTATTTGTAGTATACTTAGTATACTTAGCACAACATTTATTTCAAATACATTTTAGTATATTTATTTCTCTTTATTTTTGTATTAGCTTGTAAGCCAAGATTTAAAAAAAAGCTTTAAAGGTAGGCTATTGCGTTAACTATTGTGTAGCATAAGGTAACATTTTATGTCACACCTTTGCATGATGTGAGCTTCTTTATCTTATTTTCATTAAATAAAATGCTACAGCATTTAAACTATTACTTTAACGAACACTGTAAAAAAAAAAAAATCCGTAAAATTTACGGTAGAAAACCGGCAGCTGTGGTTGCTGGAATTTTTACAGTTTACCGTTTTGAGTAAAATTTACAAGTAAATACTGTAATTTCATTAACTGATATAATTGTAATGTACCAAGCTATTAAAGTACTGAAATCTGTTTTATACCTTTGTAATACACTGATAACCACCAAAACCAGGTGGTGATGAGAAAGTAACATGATAAACTAAAGCCCATCACAAGCAGCTTTTAAATATTAACATATATAGAAGGTGTCATTCACACAAACACTATACACCATCATGGCAACACGCATGAAACTGAAATAATGCAATAAACATTCATTTAACAACAATAGATGTAACATACATCCCTAGTGTACAAACCTGCTAAGAAAAAACTAAGAAGAAAGGGTTATTTCAACAAAAAAAAATCACATTTTTAAAAATTAATAAATGTAAAATAAAATACTGTTAATGTCAATTTACGGTTATTCACTGTAAACTTTTACCGTTAACTGTTTAACAGGATTTTTCTGTAGCATTTTTACAGTTTTTTACTGTTAAATTCATGGTAATTTTTTACAGTGAATGCAACCTTCATTCATCTGATTGACAGATAAATGTTGCGTACTTTCGGTTTAACGACATTAAGTCAAAACGGTGTTCAAGGTCTCGATTAAATTGCGCTTTTGTAATTTAATGTGTATATATTTTAATGCAGTGCATCGCTATAGAAATCTCAATTCATTCGATTCTTGGTGTTTTAAATTGATTACTGGCCGAAATCAATGGTTCATGATTCAAAATTCTATGTTTCAAGATCGATGCATATGCATCGTCAGGTTTTGTAATCGATGCAGTGAGAAAACAAGTGAATTGTTACATCCCTAGTTCTTACTGTCAACATTAGTGATCTATCACAGTAGCTGGAGCTAGAGCAAGAGGAAGCCACGCTAGGCATGTTTCCAGCAGCAAGAGTATGTGTTTGTGGCCTGTTTTGTTATTGCTTTAGTTTACTTGTCTCTCATCTGTCCCAGATGTGCAGAGGGTGTCTTTCCTGTGTGGAATAGGAGATTGTCTTTCCTCCCTGTGACCGGCCGCATTCCATCCAGCATCTTTCAGTACGATGTGTCACTGACCCAGCGGAAAAACCCTCAAAATGCCACGTACAAAGCAAAACAACCCTAAAAACCTGAAAGGTAAGTGTTGTCTTCCATTTGACCAGATTTCTGATTGCTTAGGTTGTTTTGTTGGGTCAGGCTTTTTCCTTTTACGGGTCTCAGGTGGTCACAATGTGGTTAAAATGTCTTTGAAGTTTCTAAAAATGTTCTTAGAAGGGAAATAATTGGCAAGTTAATAGGAAAGCGTAGGTTTCCCACTATTGCTAGTACATTTATTTACGTGGCTTGGGCTATTTTCGTATATTTTTGTTCTGTGTGAAATGACACATCTTTATTTACCACAAATTAGTTAGTCATTAAGAGACTTATGTGAGAGAAAACTGTATGGTTTCAGTTCTATGTGTCTGACAAAAAGTGTTTCTAATAATTCTATTTTGACATTTTCTGTTGACTGGCACAGTTTTCTTTTGCCGTATTTCCTGTTGAAACAGGAAGTAGTTGCGTTTGAGGGAGAGACGTTCTTTTACTTTAAACTATTATTGTGGATCAATATTTATTGACATTTTCCGGAAGAGAGATATCTGCTTACTGTGACTTGTAATCAATTTTTAAACGTACTCTAGCATGTAGACAGCATCTGTGTAATTACACCTAGCAGTATTTTTGTTAGAATTCATCTGTGTGTTATAATTCATGTCATTTTCATAGAATTAAAAACTACTCGCTGTAGCAGAGTGTGTAGCAACCCAGATTTTGGAGTGTTTGGATAGTTATTGCTTTGAGCTTGGCCAAACAACATGAATAATTTAGTTTGATTACAGAACAGCATCCACCAGAGACGGCTGTGACTTTTCCCAATATTAGTATTCATAAGTGAAGAGAGGGACAAAAAAAAAACAAAACCAAAACAAATGATTTTGAGTCCTTTTTTGGCTTTTTTGTTTCAGAAATGACCATGATGATTCTTTTTTGATTAAAAACAAGTTTATGATTTTAGACTTCTATGAAGGTGACATTACATATTAACAGTACATCTCTAATTTAAAATATATATATTGATCTTTAAAGTCCTAAATGACAAGTATAGTTTATGACAAGGTCATAAACACAATGAGAACCATCGGAGTAACGCATATGAAACTAGGGCTGGGCGATAAATCGAAAAAGATAATATAGCAGATGCTTTCAGCTGCTGATGAGTCTTTGATTTGCTGATTTTTTTCATACAAATACCTAGAAACCAAATTACATTTTTACCTTGGCATTGAGGTGTTATATTTGTGGTATTAACTGTGGTTATCATGATCTAAATGTATGCTACTATGGAAGACCAATGGTTAATTAAAAAAAAAAATCAAACAGAATAATTAAATTTATACTATATAAAAAAATTTATACACTATATAAAAATGAGGTTGCTACAATTTTTATCGTAATGAACGATAATTTTGATAATGAACATAAATGTACACATGCAAATATCAAATATTATTATTAATGCTATCAGGCAACACAAATCTGTTTCTTGATTTGAAACAATATTACTTACTAGAACATGCAGAACTAAGAAATATTTTTTTTCTATTAAGATATTTATTTTGTATTTAGTTGAAAAGTATTAAGAAAAGTATTAAGAATTCAAAAACGTGAAGTTACAATTATCTGTCTTTGGAGCAAAAATGTGACTTTAAACTTGAGAGAAATAATAATTTTAATATCGACTACATGAAGCCCTACATGAAACTAATGCAAAACATTAACTAAATAACAGAAAATGTAACACAAAACACCCTAATGTGATTACTGATAACAAAAAAAGAGTTTTGTATATTTATGTTAAATATAATCATTTGTGATTTATTTTTGTCAAACAGAAACTTCTGGGAGTGTACGTTTCTGACTTTCACTGTAAATGATTCAGGAATTCATAGATTTCGCAGATTTTCACAGATTTTACACTATTCTACAAAATATTACATAACACGCAATGTTACAAATGTTGCTCTTTTTAAAATGAGATTCATGTAGCTGAAAGCTGAATAAATGAGCTTTCCATTATTGTGTGGTTTGATAGGATAGGACAAAATTTGTCAGAGCAACAACAATTTAAAAATTGGGAATCTGAGGGTGCAAAAATCTAATATAAAAATCTAAATCTTGTGAAAAATTGCCTTTAAAGTTCTTAGCAATGCATATTACTATTCAAAAATTAAGTTTTGATATATTTATGGTAAGAAATGTACAAAATATCTCCATGGAACATGATCTTTACTTCATTTCCTAATGATTTTTGGCATACAAATATACCCATGCTACTCATGACTGGTTCTGTGGTCAGTTTCACAAATATTGTGAAATTCATGTAACACATTGAATTAAACTTGAAATTATGAAGTGTTTTTTTTTTTTTTATTATTACAAACATTACAAACATTTTTTACAGTGTGGCACCAAGCAGTTTTTTGTAATCTGAACAAATGTTTTATTTATGTATTTCTCAAAGCCAAGGTTGCTTTAAATGTTTCTGTGATCATGGCAAGCATGTCGGTACACGCAGAAATTGCGCTTCCATGCATGACGTTTCTTTGGAATCCCAGACATTTCCTTTTTACCAAGAAAGCCCCCACCTCAAAATCTAGCCGCTCAATTCATGCCGTTTCATGTTCACAAAGTTCCTTGTCGTTTATGATATTGAAACTAAATATTTTATACAGAATCAAAGCGTAATTAAAACTTGAGCTGTACTGTTGAAATGCAATAAAAGTTACATTTATTTCTGGACCTAATAGTCTTGCATAGTGTGCCATTGGGTCTTGCGAATGAAAACAGCTATGCAGCAGTGTTTTGAAAAAACACAAAGTATGAAAGAGAAAGAAAAATACCAGAACAAGGAACTAGAGGATTCCCTCCTTTGTGTTGAGCGGCTGTGTTATTGGTGTCATGGATACAGAAGTGACCTCTGTCTATCAGCAGAACACACCCATTCTATAGCATGTCATAATCAAGTCAGATGGTCAAAGCTTAAAAGCATAAAGCTTTCATTGTTCTTTTGAGGTTGCCGTGTTTCCAGGCTGTGTTTACTGTTAGGTAGCGTGTTGAAATCATTGCTAGGCGCAGACTCAGCCAACATGTCAGTCTGTGTTTTGTTTTG
The DNA here is from genome assembly GCA_033026305.1 of Cirrhinus molitorella. Taxonomy (NCBI): domain Eukaryota; kingdom Metazoa; phylum Chordata; class Actinopteri; order Cypriniformes; family Cyprinidae; genus Cirrhinus; species Cirrhinus molitorella. The sequence continues at coordinate 29,924,161 of CM065131.1, read as the reverse complement.
TGTGTGTGCGTCTCGTGACTTCAGAGCAGAGCAGGAATGCTTCAGTGACGCAGTTTGCGGGCAAACAGGCAGGAAGTAAGGAACCTCTTCCCCCCCATTGGACTCAGTATGTTTACTTTTGTGAAACAGCTGGTCTCCAAGCACACAGGCGCTCGTGCTGCCGTTCACATTACGTCGTTGTCGACCCTTATGTCACCTGTTTTTCTGTTTACAAAATCATAAACCATTGAGGGAGAGTGGTAAGACCAAAGATATGACACTAATCAGTTCACAAGCCTCTGTCTCATATTGGTATGCTGCTTATAACACTTGACTTATCACACTTCATGTTAGCTTCAAAACAGGCTTTTAAGTCTAATTTTTGACTTCCTATTAGTGAAGTATGAGTGAATTATTTCCACACATCTTACTGCACACATTTTTGAAATATACCATACACTCTCAGCTGTCACTGTGACATTACCTTTTCAAAAGGTGCACTTTTGTACCTTTTGGATACTAATATGTATACTTTATGTACTAATATGTACCTTTAAGGTACCAATATTTACAAATCTTAATATCCTAATGATATTTTGGCATAAAAAAATTGTGCGTGGACTTATACATATGTAAAAACAGTTAAAAATGTGAAATATTATTGCAATTTAAAATAACTGTTTTCTATTTAATTGTTTTAAAATTTTATTTATTCCTGTGATGCAAAGCTGAATTTTCAGCATCATTACTGATGCATTACTTTTTCAAAAGGTGCACTTTTGTAGCTTTTGGATACTAATATGTACACTTTAGGTACTAATATGTACCTTTAAGGTACCAATATGCACTTTCTAGGCTTTCTAGGTACAAATGTGTAACTTCTAAAGAGATACCACCCTAGTGTACTTTTTTTTTTTCTGAAAGTGTAGTAGTCATTATGCTGCTTTATGGTGTTTTTTGCATTTTATTTCAAGTTTATCAGGTGTAGTCACTGAACTTGTGTAGTGAAAAACTTTGTGACGATTCTTCGAAAATGTCATTTTGTTTCATAGGTGCAGGTTTGGATTGGCATGAGGGTGAATAATCATTCTTGTGTTCAAGTTTTCGTTCTTGGGTGAATGGTTGTGAAGGTTAAAGTGCATTTATGAAGGTTAAAAACAGCTTTTTTGCATTCAAATGTTGTTCCTCTTTTACAAGAGTTTTGTTAAATATAATGGAAGGGTCAGAGCTCTTGAAAAATCCATACAGTAGTGAGTTTTCCGCTAGTAAATGTACCGTGAAAGGAGCACAAGGTGTTGAAAAGCTGGAAAAGGCATTTCTTGTGGAAAGTCTTGAAGTCATGAAATTCCAGTCAGTTTATTGTTAATTTAGCTGTTAAGGTTTTTTTTTTTCTTTTTGTACATACACTACCAGTCAAAAGCTTTTGAACAGTAAGTTGCAAGCCTGCATTTATTTGATCCAAAGTACAGCAAAACAGTAAAATTGTGAAATATTTTTACTATTTAAAATAGTATACTAATCTTACTAATCTTTGAATATATTTTAATATAGATAATTTTTTAGCATAATTATTCCAGTCACATGATCATTCAGAAATCATTCTAATATGCTGATTTGCTGTTCAAGAAACATTTATTATTATTATTATTATTATTATTATTATCATCAATATTTAAAACACTTGAGTACATTTACAATTATTTTTGAAGGATCATGTGACTGGAGAAATGATGCTAAAAATTCAGCTTTACTTTGGATCAAATAAATGCAGGCTTGATGAGCAGAACAGACCTCTTTAAAAAAAACATTCAAAATCTTACTGTTCAAACATTCAGATCATCTTACTGTATACGGTTTAACATTTTGGGGTCATAAATACAGTAAAAACGTGATTATTATTGCAATTTAAAATAGCTGTTTTCTGCTTAAATGTGACCCTGGGCCACAAAACCAGTCATAAGTGTAAATTTTTCGTAATTGAGAGTCATACATCATCTGAAAGTTGAATAAATAAGCTTTCCATTGATGTCTGTTATGATAGGACAATATTTGAACAAGATACAACTATTTAAAAATCAGGAATCTGAGGGTGCAAAAAATAAAATAAAATAAAATAAAAATATTGAGAAAAATGCCAAAAATGTGTCCAAATTTAGTTCTTATTACTTATCAATGCATATTACTTATCAAAAAATAAGTTTTTATATATTTATGGTAGGAAATTTACAAAATATCTTAATGGAATATGATCTTTACTTAATATCCTAATGATTTTTGGCATAAAAGAAAAATCTATAATTTTGACCCATAAAATGTATTTTGTCTATTGTTACAAATATATCTCAGTGACTTAAGACTGGTTTTGTGGTCCAGGGTCACAAATATGTTTTAAGATGTAATTTATTCCTGTGATGTAAAGCTGAATTTTCACCATCATTACTCCAATTTTCATTCCTTCAGAAATCATTCTCATTTGCTGATTGCCTATTTTTAAAATAGCTGAAAACATAATATTATTGTGGAAACAGATTTTTTTTTATTTTTATAGTTTATTTGAAATACAAATTTGCTAAATATCATAAATTCACCGCCCTTGCTGTTTATCATCCTTGTTTGTCTCATCTCGTAGACGTCCAATTTGTATGTGTGCGTATCACTTTGTTGGGATTGCCTAGGAAAAGACAAAACTGTGGTTACCAAAACAATGTAAATTAGTCACGTCCTGGTGTCTGCTTCCTTTAAACATGTTATGCTTTTCTGCAGAATACATTAGTTGTTTATTTGCATGCAGAAAGACCGTAAAGCTTGCTCTTTAGAAATGTGGGAGTATGTTAAATGTTGGACCACGTTGCCTTTAGCCGTCCCCATAACATTTTAGAGTGGTATTGTTGGCACAGTAACCGTAGGTGGGAAAATTGCGGCATGCCAATGCAGGAAGTTTCTCCCGCGGGCCTTCCTTTACTTCCCATTTCTAAAGCACCTATTAAAACGCATTCTCTATCTGAGACATTGAATCAACCTGCTCTCGGTCTAACACACTTCGCCCACGCGCAGGTGGTGCGGCTCGCAGACTGCTGGAGCTTGTGTTGGTGGTAGATGACCGCAGAATGCTGAAATGGAAAAGCCCTTTTTAGTGCAGCACATGCTCAGTAGTCGTGCGAAAAAGGCGCCGCTGTCGTAATCTAGAACGTCCCTTTGAAGCTGCAGGGGTAAATGTTTTACCCAGAATGCCCGTTTTGGCCGTGTGACCTGGCAAACTTGTTAATAATCGACTCCTGGGTTTGAGCCACGTTCACTTGGCTTCTCACAGATGTGATGGATGGGTCCATAGATTCAGAGTTGTCACTTTAAATAGTTTTTGTGGCAGATGCCACTGTTTCTGTCTCAATTCAGTCTGACTTCTCCGTTGACGCAGGATGAGATTAACCTCCTTTAGGAATAACGTGGAGGAAAGACACGCATGTTGAGTGTTTTTGTGGTTTATGAGGTGGGGGAGGTTGATTCGATGTCCTCCTGCATGGCTGTGCCAAGTTTGACGTCAAACAAACTCTCTGTAGGTGTCTATAGACGCACCATATATAATTTTGGGTTTGACACTTTTTAGGTGGGCTCAAGCTGAAAAAAACTTTTTTTTCCCCCCTACTAGATCCACCTATACAGGCTGCTTTTGTAGGGCCCTATGAAATCCATTTAATGTTTTATTTTTTTTCCAAATTCTGTTTTTTCCGTTTTAATTTTTCTGGGTCCTTTTTTATGGTTACATGAAATATTATTAATAAAAAAAGCACGTCTAATTAATTAAAATCATGAAACAAATACAATTTATCATTAATAAGGTTTAACAAAAATTACATGTTTAGGGCCTTATGAAATATTGTATTTTTTCTCACCTTATGTTTTATTGTTACCAAACACTTCTAATTATTTGAATGCATAACAACTTTTATTTATTCTTACAATAGCCTTGTGAAGGCAAATAAAGGATTTACTATTAAAATGAAAACATGAAAAAAATATTGTGTAATTATTTATTTTAAAAATAGTTTTAAAAAAAAGTTGATGATTTTTTTTCAACAGTAATAGTAGTAGTATTGTGTACATTCTAAATATTACAAATATATTTCTGTCATCTTCAAGTTAAACCAAACTTTTATTTTGATGGGTTGCCTTGAATCCTTGTAATGGACGCTGGTTGTGGCAAGATCAGATACAGCTGCTGCCTGAAGCGAATAAGACATTTTACTCAAATGGAGCGGCCAAATGTTAATGAAGTGATTCTCAGAGCAGTTCTGGAGATGTTGTTTGTGTATTTATGTCCTCATTTATTGAGACGCAGATGCTGAAAACACCTCGAATGTCTGCACCATTCATAAACGCAGAGACAAGTGGAACATGCAGGATTCATATTTGAATAGTCTTTTTGAGGCTTAATATTTACACATACCAGTCCATATCGTGATTAAATTAGATGACATACTTTTGATTAATTCTTCCAAACTTTGACACATTCCATGACATTCCACGTTAAATAGTAAATTCTGTTTTTATGACTGGATTCTACGATTCCGTCTGTGTTTTCCGTTTTTTTTTTTTCTACTTTTGTTGAGGCATTTAAACATCTTCTTTAAATGTCAAATGATTGGCAGAAATTTGCTAAACTACAGTCAGGTTCATTGCAACGTTCTATGTAACTATTTGTTCAAGGAAAATTTGCAATTAAAGTAGCATTCCCATTCTATTCAAAGGAATAAAATAATAAATGTGCAGAAAAATGACAAAAAATCGAAACAAATAAGTTGTAGCTATTGTAGGATTTAAGATATTAAGTAATGTGATATTGGTCTGAGATTTTTTTTTTTTTCCTAAGAAGATTCTTCAGCCACATGACTTGTTGAAGCAAAGTCACATTACTTTTTTTAACACACTTCTAGGAAAGTGGGATTTCTTGGTAGTTTATGTATTTCTTCTTATCAAATTTAAAATGTATTCATGTCAAAGTTATTGGATAGATTTTTGGATGTGCATTTTCACGGTTTTATCCAATATCTCAAAATTTGCTTTAAAAAATACACCTTCTGTTAAAAAATGAGGGTTCTTTAAGATTTTTGGCTGCATTTATTTGAGCAAAAATAAATTAAAAACAGTAATGTTTGTAAAAAATATTTATTATTTTAAAATGACTGCATTCTGTTTTATACAATTTTAAAATGTAATTTATTCCTATGATACAAAGATCACTTTTCATTCTAATATTCCAATTTCCTCAAGAATATTTCTTATTATTATCAATGTTGAAAACAGTTGTTGTTCATTATTTTTATGTAAACCATGATATATTTGTTTTTCAGGCTTATTTGATGAATAGAAAATTCTAAAGATCAGCATTTATTAGAAATAGGAATGTTACTGTCTCATTTTTGATCAGTTTAGTGGATTCTTACTGAATGAAAATGTTAAAAAAAACAAAATTCTTTTTTTTTTTTTTTTTTTAAACCTGTGGTACTTTTTTTCAGGATTTTTTGATGAATAAAAAGTTAGCTAAAGTTCAGAATGATTTCTGAAGGATCATTTGATACTGAAGACTGGAGTAATGATGCTAAAAATTCAGATTTGCATCACAGGAATAAATTCTTTTTTAAAGTATATTAAAATAGAAAACCACTATTTTAAATTGCAATAATATTTCTCGATATTAGTTTTTTTTCTGTATGTGTAATCTAAAAAACACAGCCTTGATGAGCAGAAAAGTCTTCTTTAAAAAAACATTTAAAATGTCCTGATCCCAAACTTTTGAACGGTGGTGTACGTATATCTTACTTACCCCAAACTTTGAACAACGATTTGCAGGTTTGGATTTGAAAAGAAAATCTGAGTTCTGAACGTTGCAATATGTTTTTATAGTACAATGAACTGTTTTATTTCAAAAGGTCAGAAACATAAATTCTCACGTTGTGACCTGTTGAATGAGCCTCAGTATGATGAATATTTATCCTGTAATTCACATTAGTTGTACACTTCGGTTTAAATACAGAGATGAAGCGATAGAGAAGCTGTCTGAATGCCGAGTGTTGTTTCTCTTGTGCGTTACCCCAGGGCGCACATTTGTTTCAGTGCTGTAGCAGTCTGACCCTTCTATCTCCCCCTAAGCATCAGAGGTCAAGAGGTCAGGCTTGGGGTTAAAAAGGGGTCTTTAACTCAATGTAGGGCCTGAATTCTAGTCTGTCTAATCCTAGAGACAGACCCTATGAATATCCCAGAGTTGTTTCTGTCTAAAGTTAAATGGTTTTGGCATCTCTGTTCTTTTTATAGCGTTTCGAATGTAAAGCTGCAGCGGCAGCTGATGTGAAATCAGCATAGTTGGGCTGTCCTTTCATAGAGATATGTAAATCAGCACGTTATTTCGTGAGAGTACGAGTCATGTTTTCAGCCCATGTTTAAAGGCCTGATCTCAAAGAAAGAAAGTACATTTTTGTGAATATGACATGATATTGAATTCAAAGCAGTGCATTCTTATAGATGTGATTACACTGGCATTTATCAGATGAGAGAATACGGGTTTTCCCTTATTTTTCCTTCAGCTTCCTCCTTTTTGTTTCACAAACCATTTGGTAGCTAAGCTGTTGTGCTTATCGTGTGTCCTTTAGTTCTGTGATTGTTTGCTATCTTTTGTCTAGTGTTTGGTTTCTATGTTTTTTTTGTGGTTTGCGTCATGACTTTGCAGAAGTTGCGCCACCTACAGTACCAAAGTAAATTTCTTTTTCATTCAGTCCGAGAAATATTAGTTTCGGTTTCAGTGTAAATATGACTTGTTAAAATATGGTCATTATTAGCAATGACAGTATTAAAGTTTGTTGATTTATAAAATATTCCGAAAAATGTTCTATTATGAATCTATGGTAGTCTCCTCCACATAAAAAAAAGAGAATTTTAGTGAATCTATGTTATATCTTGCAATTCTATATTGTTCCTCTCAATCTTGCCATGAAATAAAAAATAAAAAGGTAATTGTATCACACATTTCTGACTTTTTTTCTGGCAATTTAGATTTTATATCTCATAGTTGGGACTTTTTTTCTGAGAATTATATCTTGGTATTTTAAGTTTATGTCGCAGTTGAGAGAAAAAATCTGAATTGGGAGATAACAGATATGCATACAGAAAAAAAGTCAGAATTGTGAGATAAAAAGTTGCAGTTGCCTTTTTTATTTCTATATTCTGTGGGAAAAACAGGTATAAAATTGCAACTATTTCTAAAACTATTTAGGTACTTAAATTGCAAAGAACCTTTGAATGTATAAGTGTAAACAACAGTTACTGTTAATATTTTGTATTATTTTTTTTATTTGTTGCTGTACAATATTCATTTTAGGGTAAAATATTTGACCCTGGACCACAAAACCAGTCATAATTAGCACAGGAATATTTCTAGCAATAGGCAAAAATGCATTGTATGGGTCAAAATGAACATGATATTAAGTAAAGATCATGTTCCATGAAGATTTTTTGTAAATTTCCCACTGCAAATATATCAAAAGCTAATTTTTGATTAGTAAAATGCATTGCTATGAACTTCGTTTGGACAACTTTTAAAGGCAATTTTCTCATTATTTATATTTTGTTGCACCCTCAGATTCCAGATTTTCAAATGGTTGTAACTCTAGTCTTATCCATGCACCAATGGAAAGCTTATTTGTTCAGCTTTCAGATGATGCACAAATCTCAATTTCTGAAAATTGACAGTTATGACTGGTTTTGTGGTCCAGGGTCACATATGAGCTAATGAGCGAAACCCTTGCATGAAAGATTCATATGAATCGACTCAGATGAGTTCAGACACTGATGTTGTAGATGAACTCTGGTAACTCTGGTTTTAGATAATCTCAAAGAAGACACTGTGATAGAGATTTGTTGTGGCTTCAGATGGCTGGATTTTTACCTGTTGTGTCATGCTTATGAGGGCAAACCAGTATTTCCGCACTTTACCGTACAGTTTGAGTAAGTGAAACCCATGCTGTTCTCTCTCTCTCTCTTTCTCGCGCTCCTTGTTCCCTGCGGCTGGGATCACCCTCCGTTTTAGCAACAGTAACTAAAACAGATGCGCAGCAACAGGTTTGGCCATGTCTGTTTGGCTCCCTGCAAACCTCACAGAGAAATTTAAGAGTGTGTGAGGGAACAAAAACTGCATGCGAGAGACTGTTTTTCATAGTGACGTATGGAACAATTGTGCATGTTGAGAATTGAGTGTTATCAAAACCAGTTTTGCTCTGGTCAGCAAAGATTTTTAAAACGTGTGCATATAACGAGGGGAAAAGACATAATTTTACTTTTTATTCCTTTTAGGAATAATTCTTTTTCCCCAACCATGGAAAAACTGACTCTTTCCAGTAATTAAGCTATAAATTTTACAGCTTAGCTTTTTAAAAAAGTATATTTTTACTGCCTGAAAAAAGAAACTAAGTTCAGCACGTTTTGGTTTGCAGTCGTACAGCATGTTGTTGTTGTTGTTGGCTTTTCCTGGCATCAGTGGAGAAATGCTGGCTGTTACTTTAGGCCTACAAGTCAGAAACTTTGCTGGAATTGTTCACATTATAATCAATGAGATGTTGCACACACTGTAAAAAAACAATTTGTTGAGTCGACTTAAAATAATTTGTTACCTGGCTGACTCAAACTCAATAAAGTTTAGTCTACTTGTAATGTAAAGTTGTGACAACTTAGATATTTGAGTTGATTCAACTTAAAATTTTAAGGCAGCCAGGTAACTTAGCTTTTAAGTGTAACAAACCAATTTTTAAGTCAATTCACTTGGTACAACTTAACATTTCAAGTTGAATAAGCTTATTTGAGTTGACTGAACTTAAAATTTTAAGGCAGCAGGGTAACAAATTTTTTGACTCAACAAATATTTTTTTGTTTTGTTTTTCACAGTGTTGTTTCGTTTCAAAAATATGGCCCACTTGCGGGCATAGAAACATCCATATTATAAGTACATATTTAATAGGTGATGGGGAAAATTATACTTGGACAAAGTATTTTTTTAACACACTATGGGTTTCATTCATGACTAATGAGCAGGAAACATTGAGTATTAGTGAATTAGCTGTGAATTGTTACAATGAAAATTTGTAATACAATTATCCTGATTCTCGCTTACTACTAGAAGAGAATGCATTTTATTAAATGATATTCAATGACTGCAACAATTTAAACTATTGTTACGATTTTATTTTATTATTTTGTTTTGTTTTATTTTGTATGTGTGTGTTCTCACACTTCAGGCCTGCAAGTTGCTTTATTTTCTCCTCAGATCTGATTCACAGAAGTATTTAAGTGTGAGTTTAATGTTTAGGAGAGATTATGTACATGTTTATTTTATTTTGGATCAAAAATGTTACAATTTAAAATAACTTTTCTGTTTGGAAATGTTATAAAATGCAACTTATTCCTGTGGTTCAGTAGCCATTACTCTTCAGTGTTACATGATCCTTCTGAAATCATTCTAATTGGCTGGTTTTCTGCTTAAAAACATTTCTTAATATTATTAATGTTGAAAACAGTTGTGATTCTTAATGCTTTTGCAAAAACTGATAAGTTTTCCCAGGATTACCATTGAATAAAATGTTCAAAACAGCATTTATTTGAAATAGAAATCTTTTGCAACATTTTAAACATCTTTGCTGTCACTTTTGATCAGTTTAATGTAGGGGTGTGTGATATGATGATTTTTGATCGTGGACGATTAAAATGTCTCCATGATCTGCTTGAAAAAATATCATAGTATCGTGCTACAGCATGCCTCCATCTCAATATACTGTACAACACAACATGCATTCACTCACACCTGAAGCACGCACGCTAAAAGCCTGTCAAACAGTGCCTGATTACTGGACTAAGCTATCTGATCGCTTATACTGTCTAAAGTGAAAGTAAACAGTTGAGAGAAAAACGGGTGCGGGCCTGTAGGTATTAGATGCGTGCAGCTCTTAAAGTGACAGAACTAAACATGCTGCCAAATTGCCAATTGTCATTAAAGAGACAGTTCACCCAAAAATGCACTCACTTAAAATTAATAGAGGTTTGGGACAACATGTGAGTGAGTCACTCACATGTTGTCCCAAGCCTCTATTAATTTTTTTCTTCTGCTGGACACAAAAGAAGTTATTTTGAGGAATGTGGATAACAGTAGCCAGTCCCCACTGACTTTGATATATAAATAAACAGGGTTCCCACGGGTCATGGAATTTCTGGAATATCGTGGAATTTTAAAAGGTCTATTCCAGTCATTGAAAGTCAGGGAATTTAATATTTTTTTGGTCCAAGTTGTGGTATATCAGAGATTTTTGTTAAATTTTAAATTTTAGTTTCTGTTTATCAAACTGAACTTTTCTGTACTGTTTTTATTTATTTATTTATTTGCCTATTTTTATGGTTAGGCTATTTTTCAGTGCCATTTTATTCCCTTCCCGCACGTCAACTAGCAATCACTGAAGTCAAATGCAGCCACCAGCTTAGATAACTAAGGCAAACATGCCAGAAAAAAAAAATATTTCAAGAGCTTTGGCTACAAAATGACCACTTCAAAGACTGGGTATGAAAAGTAGATCATAGAAAAGCAAAAAGCAAAACTGAATGATGAACTTGATTACAAATCCTTACAAACCCCAGACCCTTACAAAAATCCTTCAGATTGTTATAAACATAAATTCATTTCTCTAGAAATATTACAGAAAAAGCCTGTTTCCGGCACTAAATAAAAATAAAAAGAAGGTTATTGCGACTTATCTCACAATTCTGACTTATTTTCTCACAATAGCGTGATAGAGACTCGCAATTCTGACTTTTGTTTCTCTGAATTGTGAGATATGAACTACCAGTTGCGAAAAAAAAAAAGTCAGAATTGTGAGATAACAAGTCGCAATTGCGAGTTATAAAGTCAGAATTGCATGATATAAACTCTCAATTGAGAGTTAAGGCAGAATTGTGTGATATGAACTCGCAATTATGTGAACATATCAGTATTTTTTCTCCTCAGAAATGAATTTATATGTTACAATTCTGAGAAAAAAAAGTCAAAATTGCAAGATACAAACTTGCAATTGCAAGAAAAAAAGTCAGAATTGTAAGTTTTATCTTTATCTTTTTTAATTTATTGGCAGAAACGGGCTTCCATAGTTTTGTACTAAAAACGTCTGTAAACAAGTAAATAAAGCTTGCAAGTGGATGGATCCGTTCATTATAGGTCATGGAAATTCAGCTTTTTAGTCATTAAAAGTCAGGGAAAAGTCAGGGAATTTGACATTTGGCTTAGAGTGGGAACCCTGAATAAAATACTATGGAAGTAACTGGGGACCAGCAACTGTTTGATTACCCACATTCTACAAAATAAGTTTTATATTGAAAAAAAAAGTCAAGAGCGAGTTAACGATGACAGAATTGACTTTTTTTTTTTTTGGTGATGGTAGGCTAATAAAAACAAAACAAACAAACAAAAATCACTCACGACTGAGTCAATGTATAATTTATGTATATAGTGTAGTTTTATTTTTATATTTTTGTTCATTCAGTTTTAATTCACCTGTTTGTTTGATATATAATTGTATATTATGTGTATTTGTAACATGTAGCCTATCTTTGTTCTTATTTTTTAATAACAAAGATAAAATAATGACAAAGGTTTTTGTCTTTGCCCACTTTGGCCTAAACATCTGCCATTATTTTTATTTTATATTTTGTTACCTTGTAAGGCCTTGGTTTTAAAACAGGGAAATTAGTTTGGCTGTACTGCTCAGACAGCTTGCAAAATAGTAAAACCAACATGACAAAGAATTGTGATAAAATCGTGAATCGTGTTTTTTTTTTTTTAAATTGTGATATAATAATTTTGCCATATTGCCCACCTCTAATTTAATGCTTCCTTGCTGAGTAAAAGTATTCTATCAGCCACAAGAATAAAACATTAATCTAGTCTATGTAAGGATGTTTATGTACAAATTATATGAAATCATCAGTTCATGAATTATAAGAATTGTTCATGAAATGTAAATTGTTCATAAAAAGGATGGTTGATGGTTTTGCAGTTTACACAAAAAGTCTTTAAGTATTGAATGAGACTATGATTTGTACTGCACTAATTCTATGTAGGGTGGATGGTGTGAATCGGGATGCTGTCTTTCTGTTATGTGATGTTTGTGTTGTTATATAAAAGGTATTTTAAATCCATGACAACATAAATGACTCTGACTGAGAAACTGGTTAAAATCTGTTACAATAGCAAGATGTCACATTTCAATTTGTGGTAGCTTTTGTGTAACAGGCGAAATTCGTTGCCAGGGTCGTGTCTAAATATATTTACCACCATTCTTTGAATTGTTCCTGTTATTCAAGAGACCCTTACAAAAAAAGTTTTTGCTAAAAGGTACAGCAAAAAAGACTGCGGTAACTTGATATCTACCTCCATTGTCTTCGCTTTGACTTTTGCAGTAGAAACAGTATCTGTAGCATCAGTGTTTTGGTGTAAACTGTGGTTACCATGGTAAAAATTACCCTCTCTCTTAAGTGCTTGTCCTCTTCTGTGAGGCTTTCAGATGTCCTGCAAACCCTCAAATTGCTTCCTCTCTCATAGGGTTTACAATACAGCCGAAGTAAAATTGCAGCTCACTGCTTCCCTCTTACTGCACACAAGGTCTTTTCTGGCTATTGTTCGTTCTTGCTTTTTTTTTTCTTCTTCGCTCGTTCCACCCCCTCACCGTGCCTGAACACCATTCAGACTTTCATTCTGAATGTCTGTCAAGCTCTGACTGTGTATCGGACCGAAGTGACTAATGCTGGACCGACGCCACCCACCTGCTATAAGCTGAAAAGGTTGTGCGAGTGTGTGTGTTCTCACACTTCAAGCCTGCGTGTTGCCTTATTTTCTCCTCAGAGCTGATTCACAGAGGTATTTCTGTGTCGGTTTAATGTTTAGAAGAGATTGTGCATTTACATGAACGTTTTCAGGGGATACGCCCACATTCGCCTGTATACAAGAGTTTAGGCCTTTGGGTTTTGTGGTCAAAACAGCTCTGTTTGGCATGACAGATTAAGATAGCGTCGAAACACTGTGTTTTTGTCTCTCTCTCTGTTTTCACACAGCGAGTGCAGCACATGCTCATTGCCGCTGTGTCTGTCAGCATGTTTAAACGCATTGCAGTTCAAACACTACGTCACACTAGTAGTGGACAGAATATTCCAGTGTGTTTTGTTTCTTGCGGTTACAAAAACCGCTGCTCGTCAATGAAAAAAACACTAAACTTGTTACATTTTACAACGTAGCTTTCAAGTTCGTAGAACGGCACAGATTAATTAAATCCCACAAGTAAATCCCAGAAATGTATTCCAGATCCAGTGAACATTCTTGCCGGTCTTAAATGTGTAACCCTGCAGCTTTTGTTCTTTCTGAGCCGAACAGCGGTTTTGGATGCGTGTGAGTCTCCAAGGCTTCTGTTCTTAAAGTCATAAAATGGCATTTGTGACCCATTTTGCTTCCATAATATGATTTTATTTCTAAGTGAAACAGTGTTCAACTAGAAAAAAGGACTAATTGATAAATCATTTAAATGTGTTTCATAATAGAATGTGAATGTGATTGAATGTGAGATGTCTGTCTGTCTGTCTTTATCTATCTATCTATCTATTGTTCTATCGTTCTATCGTTCTATCTATCATTCTATCTATTGTTCCATTGTTCTATCATTCTATCTAACGTTCTATTGTTCTATCGATTGTTCTATTGCTCTGTCTATCATCCTGTATGTCTCTATATATTGTTGTATCGTTCTGCCTTTCTATCTATTTGTTCTATCATTTAATCGTTCTATCGATCTATCTATCGTTCTGTCGTTCTATCTATTGTTCTGTCGTTCTATCTATCGCTCTATCTATCTAGCGTTCTATCATTCTATCGTTCTATCTATCTAGCGTTCTATCATTCTATCGTTCTATCATTCTATCTACCGTTTTATCGTTCTATTGTTCTATCTACCATTCTTTCTATTGTTCTACCTATCGTTCTGTCATTCTATCTATCTATCGTTTTATCGTTCTATCTATCGTTCTATTGCTCTATCTATCATTCTATATGTCTCTATATATTGTTGTATCGTTCGTTCTATTGTTCTATCGATTGTTCTATTGCTCTATCTATCATTCTATATGTCTCTATTTGTTGTTGTATCATTCTATCTTTCTGTCTATCATTCAATCGTTCTATATATCGATCTATCTATATATCGTTCTATAAAAATAAGCTTATGTATGTGTGGCAAAAAAAGTAAAAAAAATAAATAAATAAAATACAAATAAATTAATAAAAAAAAATGAGAGAGAGAAAAAGTGTTACCATAAATTCTATAGCAGCCTTTTTGTGTCATGCAAATAAATGCAAAACACCATCATGGCAACAGACACAACACTAAAATAATGCAATAAACATAAAATGTAACAAATATGCACAATTGATAACAGAAACATATTATATTTGATGGCACGTTGTTTAAATAATGTTTTGGGAATTGGCCGAATGCCTGTGTACATTTTTTCGTTGTAAAAATTAAGATTACTTTCAAAGTCTGTACATTTATCATTTTACTGTAAAATTACTTAAAACATTTTTTTTTTTGCACTTAAAGTTATTTTATTTCTTTTGCTAATTTCTGTTTCTATTTAATATTTAATTTAAGGCGTCCTTGTTATACATGTTACATTATGCATAATTACATGCAAGTAACACTTAAGCCAAACCCCAAACCTAACCCTAACCATATAATAAGTACATGTAGTTAATTAATATTACTCATTATTTAAAGGTATAATTGACTCTTCGCAAAAAGCTTGATGTGACCAATCGTAACACCAAATCTGCCATTTTGTCCGACAAACAAATCTGACTGGAGAGTAGATTAACTTCGGTGGACATAACCTTGAAAAATTGTGTATATTGACATCTTTCCACGCTTGAAATAAAATAATTCTGATATTCATTTTTGTTTATTTCGTGCTTTAATTTGACCTAAAAATGAAAAAGCAAAGCAGTGATCTATCATGACACATTAAAGAGCCACAAAACAGTATTTGTAGTTTGAATTTATTAAAAAATGACAATTTTAAAGCTGAGAACTTGTTTAATACCAAAAGTAACCTGCTATGTCTTGTTTGTCAGTGTGTTGTCAGTTTCCTCTTTGACGTGTAGTGTGAAAGTAACATTGTTTTTCAGACATGGCAACAGTAACTAAGAGGGGTGGGTCTTTATGAAGGGTCGATTACACTGTAACAAGGACACCTTAAAGTGAAACCCAGCTTTCTGATAATACCATTTATTTTTTTGAAACGCCAACAGCAAACACTTTTGTGGAGGACGTGGAAGCTGAAGGTCAAGTTCCCCTTCAGAGCATCTCCAAGTATCATGATGATAACATTCCTTTTTCAATAATAATTAGCATTCATTATTTAATGTTAGACAATATTAAATGACTGTTTTTGAAAGGTTGCATTAAACACAACAATAGCCTAAAATGAGCATTAATCAAGAGTTGCATTTCCTAGCAAGTGACATCAGTCAAAATGGAAAGTCATTTTTCAACTTGATTTTTTTGTGAGTGTCATGCATTGATAGATGTGCACAAGCTTGCATTAAGAAGGTAAACAGGGACTGTTGTGATTTCATCTTGAATTTAAGGCAAAGACGTCATCTAAAGTTCCGCACTCAGTTTTTTTGTGAATGCGGCTTTGTCTGAAAGCAGAATTGCTCTAAAGATATCAAACCCTGACTGCAGACCACCGGAAACCCTTATAAGGGTGTTGCGTGGGGCTTGCCTGTGTGTGTGCCCCTGTGTGTGTGTGTGCGAGACAACACTGGCAAAGCCTAACGGTTCACACAAGTGAAGCTCGATCTAGCTGTTGCTAGGGCAACAGGAGCAGCATGAGTCTGTGTGTGCAGGTGCCGTTCCTGCGTCTGACTGCGGGAGGAAGCGGGGAGAGAAAGAGAGGTTTTTTTTTTTCTTTCTTTTTTTAGGAAGGAGGATTGACTGGGTGAACGATTGATTATCTGTGGGAGAGACCCCAACGGGAATGGAAGGATGACGGTAGAGGCGAAGAAAGGATTGAGAGAGAGAAAGAAGGGTAGTTTGATAGAGAGGCAGCCCAGAACGGGAGCCCAAGGACTCAGCGGGAGTCCGGTAACCCGAGTGACTTTCATACAGAGAGGAACGGAAAGAAAAAAACATGTAATACAGAAAAAAGGATGTAATGCAATACATTCAGCTATTGCAACTAACAGATGAATGCTGTCGAGCTCCAAAAGTGATATGTTTTGAGTCTATAATCGATTGCCAGTACAGTGCAATAGTGTTTTTGGGAGATTTTTGTATTTTGGGTGAACTATTCCTTTAAGAGTTTATTTATATGTATGTGTGTGCTTAGATCTCACAGCCAGAAAAATCTGCTGCCTGCGCTGTGTTGCGTGTGTTTTCAGAGGCGCACAAAAGCAGATTTCCCCTGCACAATGCCAGATTCACCCGGTCCGTTCTGGAAATTCCTCCACTTCTGACGGGGAATCTGGGCTTCTCCAGCAGCTGTGCTGACTGCTTTCCTCCTCCATTCACTCCATCTCCAATCCCTCGTGTTTTTTCTGAGGTCACTATCATAACAGACAGTACAGAGGCTCTGCAGCATGAGACTATAAACAAGTGTTTTTGGTAGATATCATGCTGTTTTTGAAGATGATTTGGGAGGTTTTAAGCACAGCTGATGCAGTATATGAATGTTAGGAGAGTAAATGAGATGTAAATAATTTTAGTAATTTTATTTAAATACACTATAAGGATCAGTACTTTTTTTTAATATGCTTTTATTCAGCAAGGATGTGTTAAATCGTAAAGCGATTATAATGTTAGACAAGATTAATATAATAATTGAATAGTTGAAATAATTGCTGTTCTTTTGAACTTTATATTCACCAAAGAATCCTAAAAAAAGGTGTGCCAGTTTCCACAGGAATACAGAAAAAACAGTATTGTGAAATATGTGAATATGTTTTAAAATGTAATTTATTCATGTGTTGCAGAGCTAAATTTTCAGCATCATTACTCCAGTCTTTAGTGTCACATGATCCTTCAGAAATCATTCTAATATGCTGATTTATTATTGATGCTGAAAAATGTATATTTTGTTGGAACAGGTGTCACTTTGCTAAAAGTTAAAAAGAACAGCATTTATTTAAAATGGAAATATTTTGTAACAATATAGACTTCCATTTAAAAGTTTGTGGTCAGTAAATTTGTATTTTTATTTTTTTGTAAGAAATTAGTACTTTTATTCAGCAAGGATGTGTTAAATTGATAAAAAGTAATAGAAAAGAAAATGTGTCTTTTAAATAACTGCTGTTATTTTTAACATTTTATTTTACATTTTAAAAGAATCGCAGGTTCCATATACATATAACTTTTTCCAACATTGATAATAGAAGTAATAAATCAGCATATTAGAATGATTTCTGAAGGATCATGTGACAGTGAAGACTGGAGTAATGGCTGATAAATTCAGCTTTGCATCAAAGGAATAAATTATATTTTAAAATATATTCATCTAGAAAATCATGATTTTAAACTGTAATAATATTTTTGATCAAACAAATGCAGCCTTGATGAGTATAAGAGAATTCTTTCAAAAACATTTATACGTTGTAATGGCAGTGTATATTTAAATAAAAAACTTTCAGTTGTAATAATTTTTCAAAGTATTACTGTTTTACTGTACATTTGATCAAATAAATACAGCCTTGGTAAGCATAAGACACTTATTTTAAATACATTAAACAAATCCTACCGACCCCAGACTTCTGAACAGTAGATGCTGTCAAAACAATAAAATACATAATGTAGCATTATAATTAGAAGCCAGTTAATCTAGTAATTGTAAAAAAAAAAAAAAATGGTTAATTAAGATTTAAGGCTGTTGTGCGTCTCAAACACACAGGTGAAAAACACTCCATCAGAAATTGAGAAAATGTTTTGCTGCAGTGCATTCTAAACAGTCTTAGTCTCATTAACCAATGAGAATTTTGCATAAGTGGCCAGCTTTTGAAAATCCAATTTGCAAGATTCCTGCTCGATTTTGCAAAAAGCTTTTGCAAAGACAGTCAGGAACATTTTCAGAGATCACCTTCTGTTCATTTCAAGTGTTGTCATCACACCCTTTCTCTTGCCCTTTGACCTCATGTTGCAATCTGTCTATTAAAGGAAATGTTTGTGTCCATGTACAAGAGTAAGTGTGTAAAATATGACCGTTCCCCTTTAAAACTGATTCACACCCTCAGTGGAAGAGAGCCAGAGTGAGTTTTGACCCTCGCTACAATCTGTCCACCAGCAGGATACCTCCTCTCTCTCTCTCTCTCTCTCTTTCTCTCTCTCTCTTCAGCCTTGGCTTTGTCCTTGTCCTTCAAAGCTGAGTGAGTTTTCTGTTATTTTCAGCTCAGATTGTCTTAGAAAAATGATAATAATATCACTTACAGTAACTAATTTAGAAACATCCATCTTCCTCCAGCTTTTAAATTATATTAACATGTGACTTAATAAAAATCATAACACTAATTACACTAATTATATTATTAAATAAACACTTTCTATCCATCTACTTCAAATTCTACAATACTTGCCATTACTTTGTAAGTAATTGTGTAAATTGTTTCAACACCATTTTTTTCAGTCAACTACCTTATGTTATTCTTAGAATATTTTGTATTTTCAGATGTTCAAAATATTTGACTACTTATGATCTCTGAATATATATTTATTTATTTATTTATTTTACTTTTAAGGAGATTTTCAAATGGAGGTTTTGCATTCTACATGGCAAGCTAGTAAATGGCATTCACACTTGTACACATTTTTATCATAGTTTTTTTGTTGCTGTAGTCTTGCTGGTGAAAAAAAAAATCACTTGCAGCATGTTAACACCTGATTTAAGGTCAGGGTGATCATTTTAGATCCACCTGATGGTTTAGGCAGGAGAAATCGCAGAACAATTAGAGTTAGAGCTTGGAAAAGCAAATAACCATATGAACAAGCGCTGAATGAACCATTGCGTTTGTGAAGTGCTTTTCAGACAAGTGAAGTGTTTGACATGCAAATGAGATTCAGCACATTATTATGAAAGTGAAGCACCTTGTGGATTAATGTGAGACTGCCAGACAGATTTTGTCCAATAAAACATTGTCAGCGGAGACGATGGATGTCAGTCCACTGATGGTGCGTTTGAAGTATGTTTCGCATCAGCAGCACTGTGAGAAACTCGTGCTATTCACTGCAGGGTTGGGAGTTTCTGGGGGAGTTTTGGTGTTATTATTGATTGCAGATTTACAGTAGATACTGCATGTCCACAATAGCTTTGAATATCAAACCGCATTCACCCTGCATTTAGCTTCAGTGAAGCTGAATGTTCAGAGGGAAAAAAACATAGGACGGGGCTTTATTTTGCCCTTTGAAATTTGATTAGTGGGTGCTGATGTTACTGATTAATATCTTTTTTTTTTTCCCCACCCACCCAGCTACGGTTATATCTTCCAAAAAAGAGAGAGAGGTTTTAATTGTTTTTTTTTTTATTTTTTTATTATTTTATTTTTTTTAAGGAATCTCCTTTGCTCATCAAGGCTGCATTTTTATTTGGTCCCCAGGAAAAAATATTATTGTGAAATATTATTACAATTTAACATAATGATTTTGTATTTTAATATATTTTAAAATATCAATTATTCCTGTGTTACACCAGTCTTCAGTGTCACATGATCCTTCAGAAATAATTCTGATATGCTAACTTATTATTAATGTTGGAAATGCTGCTTATTATTTGGAGCTTTTGATACATTTTTCAGGATTCCTTGATGAATAAAGCATTTAAAAGTACAGCATTTATTTATTTCTAACAATATAAGTCTTTACTTTACTTTTTTAGCAATTTAAAACATCCTTGGTGAATAAAAGTTAAATTATTTTCTGTCAAAAGAAGAAAGAAAAAAATTAACAAAAAAATTACTGACCCCAAACTTTTGAACAATATTGTATATTTTTAAAAAAAGATTTCTATTTTGAATAAATGTTGTCCTTTTTTACGTTTTATTAATATCTATATACTATTTTAGATTTATTTATATTGTGAATTAGCTTTTATATTTACTTAATTAGCCTTTTTTTAGTTTTTTATTTGTATTCAATTTGTTGTGGCTTTTGTCTTTTGCATTAGTTCTTTTAAATATTATTATTTTATTTATTTTAGAGCTTCAACTTATTTCAGTTAATTGCATCATTTTTCATCTAATATTTGTAAAAAATTCAAGTCAAATTTTTCTTATAGCGCTTCTTACAATACACTTTGTTTCAAAGCGTCTTTGAAGAAAATCATGATGTTAATGTTTATAATATTTCAGTGCCTTATAGTCACATTTAGAATTTTATATTTTATTCAACTATAAAATGAGTTTGTTTCAACTCTGCATTAAAGTCAATTGCCATTACCAAATAATTTGACTCATTTCATGTACTGTGGAAAAAAAAAAACTGTAGGGTGAAACATTTTCTTACCCAGAAACTGTGTTATTCAAAGGGTGTATGAACTCTAATATTCCTTTTAACCCAGAAATAAGAGAAAAATCCATTGAATGTCTAAAGATGAGTATGTGATGACATCATAATTATATTTCTGGTTTATTGCAATGAAAAGGGAGTGAACTAAATGATTTGAGAGGCACATATGATTTAAATCGAAGAGGTTGTGAAATATAATAATGCTCAGTATTGATTTCTGCAGAGAAATGACCGTCAGGGCGGGCTTGGGAATAACTCACGCACACAGAAGCAGCCGAGACTGATTGCTGAATGAGCGCTAAAGAGGCACATGAAAATGTGGAACGTGCAGTCGAGATGAATGGGGAGAGCTTATGAGCTGGGAAGGGTTAAACCATTCTGCCGTAAACATATGGAGAGAGTGAGCTGGGATGAATGAATGTATGAAGAAAAAAAAACTAAAGGCAGACGAAGGAGATGATTGGCAGAGAGGGATGAATGGGGAAGAGGTGGATTGATGTAAAGCAGGAGATGTGGTTGCGGTTCATGCGTGTTCTCATTTGCCCTCTGGCAGAGCTCATCCTGTTGCGTAACGGGGGCCGTTCCTGCAGCAGCTGTTGCCATGGGAATTCTGCAAATGGGGGGGTTCGAGCATTCCTGCGAATCTCCTCCGAGTCTTCCCTCCTCTTTCCCTTTCATAGATCCACAAATTAGAAACAAATTAGTTGGAAAACACGCATTTCCTGTTGGAGAACAAACGGGTGGCACCCAGACAGATCTGTGAACGACTGACAGAATTAAATAATGATTTTCATGTGTTTCCACATTGATAATAATAATAGTAATAGTAATAATAATAATAATAATAATAATAATAATAATTATAATAACTTCTTCTTGAGCAGCAGATCAGCATATTAGAATGATTTTTGAAGGATCATGTGACACTAAAGACTTTAGTAATGATGCTGAAAATTCAGCTTTGTAGCACAGGAATAAATTACATTTCAAAATATATTCAAATTGAAAAAAGTTACTTTAAATTGTACAAATATTTGACAGTATGCATGTTTTTACTATATTTTTTGATCAAATGAATGTAGCCTTGGCAAGCATAAAAGACATCTTTTGATTTTTTTTTTTTTTTAATGTATTTATTTATTTATTTATTTATTTTTATTTGATTGAAGCACTATGCAAAGATAACATTTTCAAACATTAGTCACATGACCTCATGATTTTGCATGTTTAATTTATCCCTCCACACACACACAAACACACACACATACATACACTAAACATATACATTTGTTGCCACCGGGAAACACACATCAAATCTTGCCAAGCATGTCACTTACTCATCCTGATCTTTAAAGCAAATTTTGAGTTCATCATTCATAAATTCAGGTTTAATTAACTTATTCACAACTGATCAAATCACATACCCACGATGTGATACAGAGTAAACAAGACAGCTCAAATATGAGTGTGTGACGCTATCAGCTTTGATTTCAAACAATCAAATATTAATTGAATTTAAATGAGGCTGGGTTATGCTATATTCATTTTAGTATCAATAATATGACAGAACGTTTCTCCCGCGCCGCCAACTGCTAATATGAAGAGGTGTGAGAGTGAGAGAGAGATGTATTTAATGCTTTTTCTTTGGCTGTTTTTGTGACACAGAATGTAGTTTTAAGTGTTTTTCAGGTGAGAACGTGCTTGTTATCAGAGCGCTGCCTGTGTACTTTTGACTGAATTGCCTAGCAACTTTTATGATGACTGTTGTTGTTTATTAAATATTATTATTCAATAAATAATAATTAAGGATAAATAATAGTAATATCTAATAATAGTGTTTAGCATTAAGAAATGGTGTGTGTGTGATTATGGTGATTTTAGATTGTTCCGCAATTAGATGGTGACAAGGGACTGTTTTTACGAGTCAGCAGTAAAGACTTTTATATTGGAAAAATACACACTGTTTTAAACAAAAGTTATTTTTACTTGCAACAAAAGCTTGACACAGGTAACAAATGCACTGAGCAACGCTGTCATCAGAAATCACTCTTTACAGAAAGGATATTAATGTTATGACAAAGATAACGCTTTCCTCAGCGGACATTCAAACATTATTGTGAATTGAGATTGAGTTGAAGAATGAATGCTGTATCAGATGCAGGTAATCACAGATTACTTGCCCAGTCCATCTCTTTCTCTTTATAATCTACTCCACATAATACAGTGAGGTTTTATTACAGTAATACAATAAGCTTTTAAGGAAGCAACTAAACGTTCCTTTGTTACTAGTTCTAAAGTGACATTTTCGAATTAATAACGGAGTCTTGCACTCAGCTGTTAAACTGTCAAACTGAGATTTGAATCCGTGGTGGAAGGAAGTAGTTCAGCACAAAAGAGTGTTTTTAAAGACACTCTGTTGTTGTTTCTTATCTATTTACAAACTTGTGACGTTGAACTGTTGTATAAACACAATATCACACAAGTAGATGTGAGATATGGCTGTATATTGGCACGCTGTGATTACCTACAGCACTCGGCCTATATAGATATTGTTTCAGTTAATTGGCACACCTGGAAATGGAAGATCAGGTCTAGTGCATTGCATTACATTGTGGTTAACCAACACAGTTCAGTAGATGTACTGCACAGATGCACTGTGAAAAGTTGCTTAATGCATACTGCATGCTATAAAAATTAGACAAGCATCGTGATAGGGTGCTGTTCCCAGCCTATTGTCTTTGTTTATTTCTAGCTTTCAGTCAGTGTTTTTAGCATTTATGAGTCTGTTTGTGAATGTGTGAGGGCTTGTTTACAGAATATAGGCTGTGAAGTCTATGTTTTTGTGTGCTCTAAGCGTGAGAAACGTTGGGCTCTGACTAAATCGTGCCTGAGGTGTGTAAGTGTGTCTAAGTCTAGGTGTATGATGACTAACTCTGTGTCTGTGTGTGTGTGTCTATATGAGTGTGAGAACAGAACTCATCCACCCATAACACGCAGATCTAGCAGGTGTTAACCAGATATTCACAGACAGCTGAGGAGGTAAGCAAGTGTTTGTGTGTGTTTGTGTGTGTTTGCACGCTTTCCGGTGTGTTAGTATCTAGTACACAGGTGTGCGGCCGCGATCCTCTATTTCTATATGTGTGTGGGTGTAGTTTACCACAGCAGATGAGAGGAACTTGTCATGATTATGACTAGCCATGTTTTTTCGTTACTTTCAGTCAGTTTACATAGCCTGTATAGGGGCATTAGTGTGAGTTTTCTTGTTTGTTGTGATGATTCAGAGTTGAGATTAACAATATGAGTTTTGCAATGCTCAACGCAGGTATATAACACACAGTTTTGCATATGACATGAATTGTAATGTTAGTAAGTAAGATGTACACAATTCTCTTATGACCCCATCCAAAACTTTACATACACTTGATTCTTAATATTGTGTTGTTACCTGAATGTGTGTGTGTGTGTGTGTGTTTTTTTTTTTTTTTTTTTGGTGACAGTTGTTTATTAGTCCCTTGTTCGTCCTGAACTGTTAAACTGCCTGCTGTTCTTCAGAAAAATTCTTCAGGTCCCACAAATTCCAACAATGACTGTATGATTGATCTTTTCACAAGGAGGACAACTGAGGGAATCATATGCAAATATTACAGAAGGTTCAAACACTCACTGATGCTTCAGAAGTGAACATGATGCATTAAGATGCATTGAATTTGATGGTTAGGGTAAATTTAACTTATTTTGTCTTCTGGGAAACATATAAGTATTTTCTGTAGCTTCCGAAGGATCGTACTAAATAAAACTAAATTACATTTGAAACAAGGTGTGTGACGCAAGGGACTCATGAGCAGCTATCACTTAAAAAAAAACAAAAAACAAACAGCTGTGCATCATTCAGGTAACAAAGATTAAAACTATTATTTTCTCTTGTGGACTGTATGTAAAACGTCCTTTATATGAAATAGCTTATTCAGGTCTAGAACTAAATATAACTAAAAAAATAACATATGCATTTTGTATGATCCCTATTATTATGGTAAAATAATTAACATTTTGCAGATTCTGCAAGGTGTATGTAAACTTTTGACTTCAACTGTAAATGTTAGCCAATTATTTGTTCATAATATCAAAATGTTGCCTTGAATACTGGCGTTGAATGACAACTGAATAATAATAGCCTCATGTACATCTTGAAATACCTACTAATTAACCTGTTATTTACCAGTGTCAGTAATCTCAAAATATTGCCGTGAAATCTTAAAATTAGGGCTGTCAATTGATTAATCGCGATTAATCGCATCCAAAATAAAAGTTCATGTTTGCATACTATATGTGTGTTTACTTTGTATATTTATTATGTACATATAAATACACACACATACATGTATTTATTAAAACAAAATACTTATATGTATATATATTTATACCTGTATACAATTATATTTGTATATATATAAGCAATATTTTTCTTAATATATACATGCATGTGTGTGTATTTATATATACATAATAAATATACACAGTACACAAATATATAGTATGTAAACATAAACTTTTATTTTGGATGTGATTAATCGTGATTAATCATTTGACAGCACTACTTAAAATATTGGCTAATTTCTGTAATTGGCCTGGCAGGTTTGAGTGCTTTTGTGTGTGCATCTTTGCACGTCTCTGAGCGTTGTTTTTTTTTTTTTTTTTTTTTGTTTTTGAGTGGGCGGCTGTGCCGCACGGAGTGTGTGGGCCCAAGTCGTGTATTAATAGGAGTGTGTGGCGGTAACGTGGGCGGCGACTCTCTGCAAGTGGGTTAGAAGCTAATCTGATGCTGACAAACTCTCGGCTCCCACTGCTGTGTGCGTGGCTCGAAGCGTTCAGCCGAAGGAATTAGGCAGCCAGCTTTTTATAGACCTTCAGTCCTGCTTTGTGTCTCTCTCGCTCATTCGCTGAGAGAGAAAGCCAGCGTGTTGGTAGTCAGGGCTTTCCCTGATTTAGCGCAGGGATTAAAAACACTGAAAAAGTAGTTGGCAAAAAAAAAGAGCGCAGGAGGAGGAGACACAGATAGAGGGAAGGAGGGAACAAGGGAGGGTTGGTAAACGGTAGCTTAGAGTGAGTGAGTGAGTGAGTGAGTGAGTGAGCTATCAACACCCAGCCGGCTTTCAGACGAAAGCAAAAGAAACAGAAAGAGAGAGTTTCTAGGCGAGGTCTGTCCGCTGTGTTGTGGTCGGAGGTGGTTATGCGGTGTGTGTGTCTGCGCGTGTGTGTGTGTGTTTGAGAAAGAGCACACACTCTGAGGGGAGGTCCAGGTGTTCCCCAGCGGCGTTCCTCTGCGATTCAGGGAAATCCAGCTTGTCCTGATACAGACACACTTTCACTGGAAGACAAAAAACTGAAGCAGATCTGCCATCAGCATATCAGCACTGCTCAGGTACTTGATGTGGAGGTGTGCGATCATATGTTCTTTTTTTCTGGTCTTATAGAGTAGATTTGTTTTGAATGTTGTATGATTGGCTGTTCATCTGTCTTTTATGATTGGCCAAATGTACATTAGTGTTTTTGAAAGTGCTGCATAATTGATCAGCTTAATACTTGTTTCTTTGTTTTTTTTTTTTTAATGTTGCATGATTGGTCCACTTTATAATTGCATTTTATGAAAGGGTTGGACGGTTGGTCAGCTTTGCATTTGTATATTTTTTTGTTTGTTAATGAACAAACAAAATATTGCTTGTTGTTTGTTCAAATATTGCTTGATAGGTCAGCCTAAAGTTTGTATTTTCTAATTGTTGCTTTCCTAATGGTTCATTTTTTAACCGTTCAATTTAATAGCTTTTCTTTATTATTATTATTATTATTATTATTTATTTATTTTTGCTCAGCTTTGCAAATGTAAATTTGAAAGTATGCAATTGGCTAGATTAATCTGCCAGATCTGTATTTTTAATTTTTTTTTCAACTGTTGCATGATTGGCCAGATTTGTTTGAGTTTTGCATGATTGGTTAGCTTTATATTTGCATTTTATGAAAGCGTTACAAAAATTGGGCATAAATACATTTTTCATTTATTTATTTGTTTATTCAGCATAATTTTTAAAGTTTGTATTGTCTGTTTATTGCCGTTATTTAATAGTTGCATTACTAGGCCAGTTCTAATTTTTCAATGTAATTTTTATTAGTTTGTTTGTTTATTTTGAATGTTGCCTAAGTAGTCATCTTTGCGGTTGAAAGTGTGCAATTGGGCAAATTTGTTTTCATCCATTTTTTATATATTATTATTTGTTTATTGTTTGATAGGTCTACTTATATTTGTATTTTTGAAATGATACCCAATTTGTCAGAAATGCAAGTGTGTGTGTGTGTGTGTGTGTGTGTGTGTGTGTGTGTGCATATATATATATATATATATACATACATATATATATATATATATATATATATATATATATATATATATATATATATATATAATATGTATGTATATATATATATATATATATATGTGTGTGTGTGTGTGTATGTGTGTTATATTTGTATTAAAAATAATAGCAAAATTGTTATTTGTATGTATTTTAAAAAATATTTAAAAAAAAATAAATAAAAATTATATAGTTATTTGTCAGTTTTTTTTAATATTTGTAAGCAATTATTAAATATGAAAATTAGCTATCTATCTATATATATATATATATGTGCATATATATATATATATATATATATATATATATATATATATATATATATGTGCATATATATGTATGTATTAAAAACATTTATATTATATTTTTAAATAGCAGTTATTTGCTATAAAAATATAAAAGAAAAATTATATACAACTTTACAATAACAAAATAACTATATTTAATAAATAAAATATTTAAATATTTGATTTGATTTATTTTTTATATATATATATATATATATATTTGTTATTTGTCAGTTTTTTGTTTCTTGTGCATGTCAGTCGGCATGTCAAGATTACTGTGGGTAATCTTATGGTCGATTAGTGCAGCAAGGTCGTGAATCTCTCCTGTCTGGTCTGAGGGTTAATAGTATTAATAAGGCGGCCTACTTTAACACTGACCATTGCCAGAACAGCAATATACACCTCTTCATTTCATTTATTAATTTATTTTTGACCGCCTCGTTATCCTAACCATCCTAACCTTTAGGAGTCATTATTGAGGTTTTGCGGGGTCACGGGAGATATTTTACCCTTCTCTGCCCCAAGGGCTGAGTGACTGATGGGTTGGGGAGAGGATCAGCCCAGAATGCATGAGCCCACAGTGGTTACGTAACACAGTCAGAGATGGACGTAGTGCTATAAGCACACAGTACAGACCTGGCTCGAGAGTTCTGGTTTACATTAACACCAGAAAGACAAATGACCCCCATTAGTGAGCAAGAGTACTGTTAACACAGTCACAGGACATTTCATGCAACCACGTGCATGTTTGTTTGAGTAAGAGAGTTTATGTTTATGGACTGCGAGTTTGAAGTTGGCATTTAATGGGCCACAGCTGTATCAGTGAGACCTTCTTCATATGGATGAATCGGACATAAAGAAAGACAGGGAGCTCTGAGCATGAATCAAGTTAGCAAAGTAATGTTTGTTTAAGCAGGGCTCAACAGTAAGAATGACCAGCTGTCCCAAGGCTAGCGTAAGACTAGCGTTTCGGGTCAGCTAATGGAAATGTCCCTGTCGGCTAGTGTTGTGTCACTATATCTCAATATGATTGATCTTTTTAATGGCAGTTTTTCAAACACTCTTAGTCCTATAGATGGGGTAAGCTGTTTCAGAGCTTACTCAATTAAAATACAGTAAGATATATTTTATAATTATAAAATTCATTATATGTGTGACCCTGGACCACAAAACCAGTCATAAAGGATTTTTTTCTGGAAATTAATAAGCTTTTTACTGATGTATGGCTTGTTAGTATAGAACTATTGAGTACTATGAAAATCAAAGGTTGCAAAAAATAAAAATTAATAAAAAATATTGAGAAAATCACCTTTGAAGTTGTACAGATGATGTTCTTAGCAATGCATATTACTAATCAAGACTTAAGCTTTGATATATTTATATATATATGTGAGGTGTGGGGGAATATAGGACAGAAAAATGATGTGAAATTGAGGTGCAAGACATAAGAGATAAAGATGCAGGGGGAGATGGATAATTGTTATTTGCAGATTCTCCGTTTTCACTCGTCTCACCGTGTTAGATTACATAATGCTGCCTCCAGCCAGGCTCTAACCGGAGCGGGAAAACACAGAAAACAACTCGCAAACACACACACGGCTGTTCTGACGGTCTGTAACTCATCATGTTGCTTTGGCTGACACTCTGAAGTGCCAGGCTGCTTGACATACACACTCTCACACACATGCTGCTCTAAAAGAGCCAACAGAAATCAAATCATATTCTCACAATATTTCCCTGTAATCTAGCGCTACAGATTTTGTGTATTGCTTGCATCCTAATTCAAACAGATCCTGAGTAAACTAGGATTATTGTAGTGTTTTCAGTGGATTTAATAAAAAAATGCACTGGTGCATGATGTTTTGGGCTAATACTACCCACAACCCTTTGCGATATAAAAGAGGAGGTTATGACAGTTCCCTATAACTACTAGAAATTAAAAGATTAGTTCACTTGCAAAATGATAATTTCCTGATAATTTACTCACCCCCATGTCATCCAAGATGTTCAGGTCTTTCTTTCTTCAGTTGGTTTTTGAGGAAAACATTCCAGGTTTTTTCTCTATATAGTGGACTTCAGTGGGAGCCAACGGGTTGAAGGTCCAAACTGCAGTTTCAAAGGGCTCTAAATGATCCCACCTGAGGAAAAAGGGTCTTATCTAGCGAAACCATTCGTAATTTTCTTTAAAAAATGACAATTTATATACTTTGTAATGACAAATGCTCGTCTTGCACTAGCTCAACTTCATGCACTACATAATCATGTTGAAAACGTTATGCGTGGCATAGACGGAAGTACTGACCACACAAA
The DNA here is from genome assembly GCA_033026305.1 of Cirrhinus molitorella. Classification (NCBI taxonomy): domain Eukaryota; kingdom Metazoa; phylum Chordata; class Actinopteri; order Cypriniformes; family Cyprinidae; genus Cirrhinus; species Cirrhinus molitorella. Next base: position 29,894,569 of record CM065131.1, on the reverse strand, counting down.
ACTGTGTTTACAAAGCAAACGTGCAAAGAAAGTCAAACACCCTTTACAAAAAAAGGTAAAACAATGACGGGCGATTTTGAACTTGGAAGAGAAAGAGTTTTTCACTCTGCCCTACCTTTTTGAACTGAAGTACACAGGCGAAGAAGTAACGTAATGCCTGAAGTCAAGCTAGTGCAAGACGACCATTTGTGGTTAATAAGTATACAAATTATTTTTCACTTGTTTTGCTAGCTAAGACCCTTATTCCTTGGCTGGGGTCATGTAGCTTTGAAGCTGCACTGAAACTACAATTTGGACCTTTAACTTGTTGGTTCCCATTTAAGTCCACTAGATGGAGAAAAATCCTGGAATATCTTCCTCAAAAACCTTATTTTCTTTTCGACTGAAGGAAAAAAAAAACATGAATTTGAATGACATGGGAGTGAGTAAATTATCAGGAATTTTTTATTTTGGAATGAACTAATGCTTTTATCATTTGCTAAGTGCCATATACAAGTACAAACAAGTTTAGTTTGTTGGTGACTTTATTAGAAGTTTCAACATTAGATTGGTTCAGGTTGAATTGTGCAAACAGTAGTCTCTCTTTGATGATGCAAATGACTAGATGATCTCATTTTACTATAAGAAAGAAAGCCTATGTGTCATAGGTCTTTTTGTCCCACAGAATTGCATGTTAGAACTTGCAGAATCTTCAAGTAAGAAGAACAAAAAATGAGAATGGCCTCATACACACTACAAAGTGACAACCGCTTTTAAATATGGAGCGTGCTCTTGACGTGTTGCCATGTTCACATATTATAAGCAATGCATATAAAGGGTTAGATCACCCCAAAAATGTAATTCTGTCATTAATTACTCACCCGCATGTTGTTCCAAACCCGTAAGTCCTTCGTTCATCTTTGGAACACAAATTAAGATGTTTTTGCTGAAATCCGAGAGTGTTCTAATCATAGAAATCAACGCAACTGAAACGCTTAAGGGCCGGAAAGGTACCACTGATGTCACATGGGCTATTTTAACAATGTCCTTACTGCCTTTCTGGGCCTTGAACATGTCAGTTGCATTGCTGTCTACACTCTTAAAAATAAAGGTGCTTCACGATACCATTGAAGAACCTTTTTTGTCTAAATTTTTCCATAAAGACCTTTAAACATCTGAAGAACCTTTCTGCTTGTAGCAAAAGAAGGTTCTTCAGAAATGGTTATGAAAAGGTAAGAAAGAGATGGTTCCTTAAAGAACCTTTGACTGATTGGTTCTTTGTGGGACCAAAAATGGTTCTTCTATGGCATCGCTGTGAATAACCTTTTAAAGCACCTTCATTTTTAAGAGCGTACGCAGGGTCAGAAAGCTCTCAGATTCCATCAAAAATATCTTAATTTGTGTACCGAAGATGAACGAAGGCCTTACGGGTTTGGAACAACATGAGAGTGAGTACTTAATGACAGAATTTTCATTTTTGGGTGAACTATTCCTTTAAGCATCTTTAGGCTTGCTGTTTGTGCTCAGCTCATAAAGCGATCCAGTTTATGGAGTTAATAAAGTAAGCAGGTGCAGTTTGTGATATTTTGGTATGTGGCTTATTTCCAAGATAAAGCGTTTGTGTTTATTATGAGTTTGTTCTTATATGCTGTTTTTTTATTGTAAAATCTGGCAACACTGATGAGTACCTTGTTCCCTGTGATTTCTTACACTGTGCATAAAATAGAGACTCTCATGAGACACATTTAAATGTGTCATTAACAACTAGTTGTTCAGTTCTGTTCACACTACATAGATTTTTTTTAAATGCAAAATGTGACTACCTTCATTTTTCAGGAGTGAATTCGGGTTTAGAGTGCTGTTGTCCCGGAAAATTAAATTAAGCACTAAAAGCTGAATTGACAACCAAATTTAGCTGCTGTGTGTACGTGACTACTGTATCATGAGGTTTAACAATGCAGTCCAACCACAAAACATGTTCGTATTTAAGAATTAAAATGATTATGCCTTAAGAGAACAGCTGTTGGTGTGTTTTTATCAGGGGAGAACCTCAGGAAGCTGATCCCAGGTCAGTATGAAGGTATTGAAGGCCTGGGTTTTCTGAGTGATGCGATAGCGTGTGCTGTTCTCAGGTCAGTCTGTGTGAAGACAGGATGTGTAAACTTTAGATGAACCACCCTGGAGGGACTCTCCGTTATTCCCAAACAGACAGGAAGAGCCCAGAGGGGCAGAGAAACACCTGTCACCTGTCTGCCGAGACTCTCTCTCTCTCTCTCTCTCTCTCTCTCTCTCACACACACACACACACACACACACACATGCAGGAAGTCAGATGATTAGTATGCTGTCCTATTGACACCATAACATGACTAGTGCTGTTACTCATACTTGAGTTTAATAAACTTTGCTTTGTAGCTCTGCAGGGTTTGTACTCCAGACGTGAATGCTTCTCAAATTATATGTCTTGTTGAGGAGAGGAGAGGTGTGGTGTACTTTACTAAACAAATGAATGTATATTTTCACCTGGCAGACAATGAAACAAACATCCCCAATAGACTTGCATTGCAGGAGGAACCTGAGTCATATCTAGAGTCATACCGCAATATCATAGAATATCACTGCGACTTCAGCCAGCCAACCAGAACAACCTAGCAAAAACCGCATAGCAATGCCATAGCAACCACTGGTCATGCTAAAACATGTTATTTTTTCATCATGTAGATCATGTGACAATGAAGACTGGAGTAATGATGCTGAAAATTGTGCTTTCCATCACAGGATTAAATTATATTTTTAAATGTATTTAAATAAAAAATTATAAATATTTTGAGATATAATATTTCAAATCAAGTAAATTCAGCCTTGGTGAGCATAAGAAATCTTTCAAAAATGTAAAAAGAAAAAATCTTATTTGTCTCTTGTTGCTGAAAATAAAAACACCTTAAACCAATCTCAAGAAGACCAGTTTTCTGGTCTTAGCTATCTTAGCTGGTTTGAGAAAGATTTTCAGCAGATCATTTTCAGTCAGATTTGGAAACCAGCTTGTTGTTCAGATTTTGAGACCAGCATAAACCAGCAAAGACCAGCAAACCATTATAAAGTGTTTTTCTCTTTGCCTACTGTAACAATTTCAACAGTTTAAATTTCACGTTTACAAAAATGCCTACATTTTAATTTAGTTGCTAAATGGATTCTATTTTATTTTGTTAAAAATTACATTTGAGCTGGTTTAAGAGCTTTTGGTCCCTTTTTCAGATCTTTCAGACTCGGAAACCAGCTTGTCATTCAGCTACACAAGGTTGCTCAGATTATGAGACCACCATAAATCAGCCAAGACTGACTTAAATTTCTTTTGACTTAAATGTAAAATTTTGCAGTAAAAAGACTACAATAGTTTTGAAGATTGAAATGGTTTTAGCTTTGCGCTTTTTTTTTTCTTCAGCACACTATTTCTTGTCGGCTCTTATATTTCCTTGAGGAAATGTAAATCTAGTTTGAAAAGTAGATGATATGTCTATTGTCATGCTGTTATATTCTCCTTATATTTCCTTTAACGTAAAGCACGTTTACAAAAACACTTATTTTGGATTCAACTGCTAAATGGATTCAGTTTAATTTTGAAATTAAATTTTAGCTTATTTGAGAGAGGTTTTTTTTTCCTTTTTCAGATTGTCATACTCAGAAAGCATCTTGTTGTTCAGCTACACAAGCTTGGTCAGATAACAAAACTGCCATAAACCAGCTAAGACCCTCTGTCTACTTTTGGGTTTTATAACAAGTTCCTCTGCTGAAAAAAAACACAGCTAAAGCATGTTTACAAAAACACCTAATTTGGATTTAGCTGCTAAATCTATTCAATTTAATGTAGTTAAAAATGTAATTTCATCTGGTTTGAGAGAGGTTTTGGTCCCTTTTTGATTTAAGCTGGATAAGTTAACTCTCAAAGTTAAATTTCACACGCAATGGCCAAGAAACAGGAAATAACACATTGAATTAAATGTGAAATTTTGCAGTAAAAACACTGAAATAGTTTTGAAGACTGAAATGGTTTTAGCTTTGTGTTTTGTTTAGTTTTTTTCAGCACACTGTCTATTATATATTAATTTAATTTTGTTAAAAGCACAATCCATTAGCCAATCAGTATATTAAGGCCTAATAGCATCCACATTTTGTCATTGTTAATTATAGCCTTGTACCATTTTCTGTGCACCAGTTGAATTCCCACCGTTCTGTTTCTTACAGTGACACTTTGGAATTTCGTAACATGTATAATCCAAGTTACCCATCAGCACTAAGTCAGTGAGAGAATTCCATGAATGAATTCTAAACATCCTTGTCCTAATGAGCTCGGAGGGATTAGCATGTTCTCTCTAAACATGACCCTTGCCGAATCCCATGCCGTTTCTTGCCATTTTTGCGATCTCGCACTGCCTCGTCATAATTCTGCCGCTGTTGACTTGGATAAATCCATTTAGTCAGGGAAATCACAAATTCTCTTTCACATTAGCGGGAGCTAGTGCAGGTTGTAGTTGTCGACGGGCACTGCGTAGGGAGATTAATGCATTTCGAGAGGGGGGAGGTGGAGAGTGACATGAGAGGTTCCGCTAATTTAATGCGTTTGCATAAGGCCAGAGAAATCCTGCCTTCGATCCTATCAAAGAAACTCTGAATCATGATTTGTCAGATGGCCTTGTTAAATGTAATGATGTGAGGTGACAACAATCTAGTACTGGAACGGTTTTCATAATGTAAGCTGTCTTGTGTAATGTTCTTAAAAATATTTAGAGCATTATGCACTTTTAATATTATAGAATATACTTTTTTTTTTTTTTAATGTTTCTGAAAATCTCTTATGCTCACCAAGGCTGCATAATACAGTAAAAACAATGAAATATTATTACACTTCAAAATACCCATTTTCTATTTTATATATTTTATTATATTTATAAAATTGTATATTTTAAAATGTAATTTATTTCTGTGATGCAAAGATGCATTTTCAACAGCCATTATTCCAGTCTTCAGTGTCCAGTGATCCTTCAAAAATGAATTCTAATATACACTACCAGGGAAAAGTTTTTGAACAGGAAGATTCTTCTGCTCACAATGCATGCATTTATTTGATCCAAGGGACAGCAAAAACAGTAAAATTTGATAAAAAAGTAATAAATAATTTGATTAAAGTGATAAAGACATTTATAATGTTGCAAAAGACTTCTATTTCAGATAAATGCTGTTCTTCTGATCTTTCTATTTATCAAAGAAACCTGAAAAAATTATACTCTGTTTTCCACATAATGGTAATAATAAATGTTTTTTTGAGCAGCAAATCAGAATATTAGATTGATTTCTGAAGGATGATGTGCAAAAAAATCAGCTTTGAAATCACATTAATAAGTTACATTTTAAAATATATTCAAATAGAAAACAGTTATTTTAAATAGTTTTAAATAGTAAATATTTCAATATTTACAGTTTTTGCTGTACTTTGATTCAGATAAATGCAGGCTTGGTAAGCAAAAGAGACTTATATAACAATTTTTTACAGTATAGAAAGTTCAAAAGAACAGCATTTATTTCAAATAGAAATCTTTTGCAACATTATAAATGTATTTACTGTCTCTTTTGATCAATTTAAGGTATCCTTTATAAAGAAAATTGTTAATTGTTTGTTTATTTATTCATTTTGTAGTCATTTTTTCATTTTTAAAGTCTATATCTTTGTTGGACTTTGACTTAGCAGTTAAGTGAAAAATATTCCAGATCTTCAGTGCTTATGTTGGCTACACAGGTTCAAATCCAGGCTGTGTCCAATTAAAACACAAAATAGCAAAATGCCAGAAAATAAATAAAAATAATCTAAAAAGGAATCTCAGGTGAAAGCCAGGCTTCACTGCGTTAAACAGTCCGTCTACAAGACGTTGTGTAATTACCGTAAATGGCATGCCAGCTTTCAAAAGAATGTGTTGCCCTTTTCTTCTTTTCATACGGTAATATTAATTTTTGATGAGAGCTGGATTCTTTTGCTTCGCTGGAAGTAGGGATAAAAAAACCTCAGCGGCATAAAGGACGGGAGTGAATGTGCTTTTGTGTTGGAGCGATACAGTCGCGATGACAGCTGCATTCGACACAAACTCCGCAATTCTCTCACAGAGCGCCTCTGAAAGGAAACGGTGATGGAAGAGAGTTTTCTGCCTCCAGTGTGAGGCCTTTTCTCTTTCTTAGTATTCAAACTGTCCTTTTGTCACATTCAGATCGGTTTCAGATTCATATGCAAAGAGACTCTTATTGCAAAGCTGGATTCAGTCTGAGGGAGTGAGAGAGAGTGATTTCCTTTTAAAATGTGTTTAAAACAGGTACGTTAAAGGTATGGTACATTCAGGTATGTTCATTTTTACAGTTAAGTTTTATGTACCTTGCTAGTTTGCTTTTAAGCTTTTGGATTTATGATTTTCAATAGATGTTAGAACTGAGAAATATCTTAGACTTTACATAGAGAAATCCCATAGAGAACTCCTTTGCTCATTATGTCTTTTAAGAGCTATTTCATTAAAAATGAAAATTCTATTCTGTCATTAATTACTCATTCATTTTTCTTGGCACCTTTCTGGACCTTGAACATGGTAGGGCCCTTGCTATCTATGAAGGGTCAGAAAGCACTCGGATTTCATCCAAAATATCTTAATTTGTGTTCCGAAGACGAACAAAGGTCTTACAGTTTTGGAACAACATGAGGGTGAGTAATTACTGACAGAATTTTCTTTTTTGGGTGAATTATCCCTTTAACTCTTTAATTGTCACCGTCCCGTCACCGGGACGCCTAAGTTTACTTCACCATATTTCAAATAAATCCTAATCTAATCATGACAAACTATATATCATTGGAAAGGTCTAAGACTTCTAAATCGATATTTTACCACTGTTTTGTGTTACAAATTATGTAGAAAAAGTAATAGATTAATTTATGACAAGAGTGCACCTCAAAAAATTTACTTCATAACAGGAGTTCAGACCTTTTTCACAAAAAGACTTTCTTTGTTGCCTTTTTTTCTATCATGCTTTAGAAATCATAAGAAATTATAAATCACTTGAAGACTTAAAATTTCAAAATTCATCCTTTGGAAACCATTTTAAAATCAGATATTGCATTATCATGGAAATTGTACATGAAAATCATATTACAAAATGTTTTTGTTTATGAATGATAAAAAATTACATTTGGATAGTGCATTTTCATGTCTATGTTCACAATAGGGAGTGACAGTTAAAGGGTTAATGTTATCAAGGTCTGCCCTCATTAAAGGTTTGTTTTAGTGACATTTAGGGTGTTCGTTTACCATGTCCATTAACAGTCACCTCTATGACTGGTTAACAGTTTTTTTTAACTAACCAATAAGGGGCTTTGACTAAGCTGCCAAAATTCCCCGATATAGAAGTATCAGCAACTTATAAATGTGGATCATGGGGATTTCTTACATTTGTTTGTTTGTTTTCGCACATTTATTCACATGTAGCATAAATAAGAATGTGTTAGCCTTGAGGTTTGTGTGTGTGTGTGTGTGTGTGTGTAATAAGTGTGTGTGCACTGCGCTCACAAAAATTCACATACTTGGTTGATACAGTTGGTCAAAAAATGTAAATACACAGTGCAGAATCTGCAAAATGCTAATTATTTTGCCACATCATACAAAGTGCATGTTATTTTTTATTTAGTACTGACCTGAGTAAGATATTTCACATAAAATATGTTTACATATAGTCAACAAGAGAAAATAATAGCTAAATAAAAGTTTACATACATTTGATTCTTAATACTGTGTTGTTACCTGAATGATCCACAGCTGTGTTTTTTTGTTTAGTGGTAGTTGTTAATGAGTCTCTTGTTTGTCCTGACAAGTTAATTGCATGCTGTTCTTCAGAAAAATCCTTCAGGTCCCACTTATTCTTTGATTTTTCAGCATTTTTGTGTGTTTAAACCCTTTCCACATCTTTTGACACTGAGGACAACTGAGGGACTCATATGCAACTATTACAGAATGCTCACTGATGCTTCAGAAAGAAAAAAAATGATGCATAAAGGTGGGATGAAATCTTTTTTATTTAAGGGTAAATTTAACTTATTTTGTCTTCTGGGAAACATGTAAGTATCTTCTGTAGCTTATAAAGGGCAGTACTAAATGAAAAAAATATGATATTTAGGCAAAAAAAAAAAAAAACATCTGCACATCTTCATTCTGTTCAAAAGTTTACACCCCTGGGTCTTAATTTATAAATTCAGCTGTTATTTTCTCTTGTTGACTATATGTAAATATCTTTTATGTGAAATATCTTATTCAGGTCAGTACTAAATAACACTTATTTTGTATGATCCCTCTTATTTCGGAAAAATAATTAATATTTTGCAGATTTTGCAAGGTGTATGTAAAGATTTAACTTCAACTGTATATGGTTTATAGATTAAAAAGTTCTTTCTGTATAGGTTCTTCAGATCAGAGTTTTGCTGTATGGGTTCTTTATATCACCAGAACATTAATGGTTTTCTAGAAGTAGAGAATAAAACATCCTTTGTATAGGATTCTACATGCTTTTTTTGTGCTGTTTGGAAACTGTTTTTAGGGTGTTCACACAAATGCACGCACACAGAAATGTTTCCTGAACAATCAGGGCTTGAGAGCTTTTTTTTTCCAAAAACAAATTACAAACTGCAATCTTGTTATCCTGACTATTTAGATCTCGGATTAGGCAGTGTCCATTTCCAAACCGAGCGCTGATTGGAAGTGACGCTAATTTCCTTTGCCAAGCGTCATGGAGTTTTCGCTGTACTGTTCAGTGCAGAATATCGGAAAAACGGTCAGGATGGACTTCGTAAAGAGGAGTGGTTTTCCTATTTTCTGTTTTGAAACCAAACCTTTTATGTGTGACTCTCATGAAACCTGTCCAGAACATATCTGTAGTTCAACATTTTATTACAATGTTTTTTGTTTTTTTTTCATGAACTGACATGATCTAAAAATGAACAGTTGTATTTTTATTAAGCAACATTAACACAAATGTATCAATACTGTAACAAATGCTTTGCTTACTGTTAGTTAATGAATTAACTAACATTAACTAATATGAATTATGTGCTCAATTGTCATAAAATTAAAAATACTAAAAATAATTTTGGTAATAGTTTATTTTAGTTTCGTTGTAAATTATACATTGTCATTCTTGCTATTGTAATAACAGTTAATTATGCATAATTCCATGCAACTAGCCATAAACAAAACCCTAATTCTAACCCCAAACATGGCGTTTTTTGCAAAACATTGATTTAATTGTATTGTTTTTATTTTGTTTTTTAATGATTAAAATGTGACCTGGACTTGATTTTGTGAGATTCACCCTTTAAGTTTTATCCTGTGGAATCACACTTATTGAAATCCCTGCAGTGAGATCAGCCCAGTGCTTAGAGGGTTAAACCTGCCCAAGAGAAAGAGAAAGCAAAAGAGAAGTCCAAGAGAGACGCTCATAAAAGAGGGATTGTGTGGGAGGCAGGATAGAACAGGATCGCCCACGCTGAGCTCCAGCTAATGATGACATCATCTGTTTGTTTAGTCAGGAACGGCTCGGCCTGCTCTGACAGGGATTCCCCGTCCACTCCACAGGGACAGCGCGTGACTCCGCTTGTGTGTTGAGGTTGAATGCCTGCGGTGCACAGTCGCATTTACACAAGTGCCTCCTATTTTGTGGAGTGAAGGGTGTGGTTGCGTTTACTGGGCAAGCTGGAATCTTAAAGGAAAAATTCTGTCAAGAATATGTCTAGGTCATATTTCACCCCAGAAATTTCTGAAATTATATTTTGTAAATATCTTATTTATTTTTTTAACACATTTCCCTGTCAAATTCTACTTACTGATTTCTAGTGTTTTTTTAAAGAAGTCTCTTCTCACCAAGTCCGCTTTTATTTGGTCCAAAGTTGATCCAAAGCAAAAACAGTACAATTTTGAAATATTTTTGCTATTCAAAATAACTGTTTTCTATTTGAATATATTTCAATTCAAATGTAATTTATTCCTGTGATTTCAATTTTTTTTGGCATCATTACTCCAGTCACATGATCCTTAAGAAATCATTCTAATATTCTGATCTGCTGCTCAAAAAACATTTATTATTATCAGTATATTTTTTTATAGATTTCTTTTATGAATAGAAAGTTCAGAAGAAAACAGCATTTATCTGAAATAAAAATGTTATGTAACATTATAAATGTCTCTATCATCACTTTGATCAATTTAAAGCATCCTTGCTAAATAAAAGTATTAATTCTGTAATTTCTTTTTTTAACAAAAAAAAATAAAAAATTATACAGACTCCAAGCTTTTGAATGATTTATTGATGTGAAATGTTACAAAAGCTTTTCATTTCAGATAAATAATGATCTTTGGATCTTTCTATTCATCAAAAAATCCTGGAAAAAAAATACTCAACTGTTTTAAATGTTGATATTGATAATAACAACAACAACAACAATAATAATAATAATAATAATAATAATTTTAATAATAATAATAATAATAATAATAAATTCTTATATTTACAAAAACAAGTCAGAAGCAGTGTTATTTTATTATCATTTAGATACTATTATAGTTTTTTCTGCATTATTATTTTAGTATATTTAGTTTATTTAGTTATTTTAGTTCATCAGGTAAAATTAAATGAAAATGAGAAATGCTTTTGAAATGTGAGAAATGTTTTTACATTTTATTTTGTGTTATTTCAAGTATGGAAAATGTTTTTATAGTTTGTTAAGTATAATAACCCTGGTGAGGAGAGACAGAGAGAGTGAGTACTGTGTCTTTACTGAATGAACACATGGCTCTGTGTGTATGTGTGTGCGTGTGTGTGTGTGTGTGTGTGTGTGTGTATTTGCATGCACTGTCCACTGTTAAGTGCCAAAGTGCAATAAGAGAAACTGATGTTATGGGAGGCGACAGGGAGCAGCTATTCTGCTGTCAGTCAGACACACGGCTGTAAACGGACAGCCACACACACACTTACACACACACACACACACACACACACACACACACACTGCTAGACGCTGTTCCCGAGTGTTCTGGATGTGATTTATTATCCCGACACAATGAGGAAATAATAACTCACTTCGGAGAAGTGTCACAGATTCAGACATGTCAGCCGTGGTCAAAGAAAACAGGTTTGCCAGTCTTTATTTTTTAATTCTGAAAATATACTGATTCTGTATTTAGGGTTCTGTTTAATTTATGTTACATATCCATATTTATTGGTAGGCCGCTGATGTCTTATTTGTTTTCAATACTGTTAAAATGGCAACAAAGACATATGTTTCTAATTCTGTAATAGTGTACTTAAGTTGGTTTTACTGTATCATATTTTTAAGACTGATTATCCGTGTGTGGTGTGTGGATGTGTGTGTATATATATATATATATATATATATATATATCAGTAAGATATGACTGGGTAAATTGCCTATTGTTTATCTCATCTAGGTTGCACATACATGGTTGAAAAAGTGTGAATTGTTGACTTTATGGTAAATGACCTAATTTACGAGTCAGGGAAGCTTCATGTCATTGTCAGTTCACACTTGTGTTTCCCTGTTTTAAGCAGATTCTGATAGTCTTGAGCTTTAAATTCCACCTCTGAAATGTGAAAAAAGTCACACTTTTCTATTTAATTAGCAGCTGTTTTATAGTAAATTGATGTATGTTTTCATAAATTCTCTTTCTGAGACACATTAATTGATCTTGATCACTGTAATGTTGCATTAATAACTTTGACATCATATGCCACTGTTTTATGCAAATATGAAATGTCTTTTGTAATATAAAACTTCTGTTAATGTGATTTTTTTTTTTTTTTCTTAAATTGTGAAATGTTTTCAGTTAGATTAGAAAATGAATGATTTTTTATTTATATTCAGATTAATATTTCTAATTTTCAGATATGCTTGTTGGCAGTGTTTAAGTTCAGCGAATGGTTTGTATTATGGAGTGGCCAGTACAGTTTTTTTTTCCCATTTTATTTCTTAAAGTTCAATGTTGTTCCTCTACTCTTTATTTTAATACAGTGCTTTGGTTGGGAGCTGTGGTGTCAGGCTGTAATGCACTTGGTCCTGTTTCATTTCCTCTTTACGGGAGGTAAAAACAGGAGCATGCTATTTTGCGCAAAGGCTCATATTCGACCACCGAACCTTCCCGTTTCCAGTGGCGTGATGTCTTTAGCAAGAACAGCTGTGAACATTGCAGCATCAATTTGAGACATACAGCAAATTTTTGTTTATCCTCGTTCTCTCTCGAGCGAATCCACGGCGCAACAGAGTGAATTTTATCATTGGCGTGTGTGTGTGTAAAGATGCGCAATGCGTAAAAGTGAATCCCACTTCCAAGTGAAGGGGAACAACGACGGGAAACACATCAACAATGCGGATTCTCTTTGTTAGTCTGTTTAGCATTAGTGGTCATTAATTATTTAACACAACAAGTGGTAGTCTCAGGTAGATCAGCCATTGATGAATAATTAAAGCTGTGAATGAGGTGTGTGTGAGAGAGAGAAAAAGACAGTGCAGCTGAATCAGCCACCCAGCTGGATCCAGCGGGAACCTTCATTGAGAGATACAGAGTAATTTATGAAGGGAGTCAGTGTGAAAAATCTCAGCATGAACTGCAGGAGTAACTCGACTGCCCTCTAAACAAAATAGAGATTTATCTATTATTAACCACAACCGCATAACATCATTTTAACAACCATCCTAGATATAACATCACCATGACAACAATCCAGCACACCTGAGCAACCGCATAGCAACACCCTGACAACCATCAAGAACACCCTAGATATAACATAACCCTGATAACAATTCAGAACACCTGAGCAACCACATAGAAACACTGACAACCATCCAGAACACTCTAGCAACCGAATAGCCACACCCTAACAACGATCCACCACACCCTAGATACATCACCCTGACAGCAATCCATCACACCTGAACAACCACATAGCAACGTCCTTACAAACACCTAGAACACCCTGGATGTAACATCACCCTGATAATAATACAGAACACCAGAGCAACACCCTAGATATAACATCACCCTGATAACAATCTAGAACATCTGAGCAACACCCTAGATATAACATCACCCTGATAGCAATGTAGAACACCTGAGCAACACCCTAAATATAACAAAACCCTGATGTAAATCCAGCACATCCGAGAAAAAAAATAGCAATAGCCTGACAACAATCTAGAATGCTCTAGATGCAACATCACCCTGACTTCAATCCAGCACACCTGAGCAACCACATAGCAACCCCCTGACAACCACCTAGAATGCCCTAGATATAGCATCACCCTGATAATAATCTAGAACACTTTGGCAACACCCTAGATATAACATCTCCCTGATAACAATCCAGAACAACCTAACAACACCCTGACAAGGACCTAGAACACCCTAGGTATAACCTTACCCTGATAGCAATCTAGAACACCAGTGCAACACCCTAGATATAACATCACCCTGAAAACAATCCAGAACACCTGAGCAACACCCTGACAACCACCTAGAACACACTAGATATAACATCACCCTGATAACAATTCAGAACACCAGAGCAACACCCTAGATATAACATCACCCTGATAACAATGTAGAACACCTGAGCAACACCCTAGATATAACATCACCCTGATAACAATCCAGATCACCTGAGCAAACACATAACAACATCCCGACAGCCACCTAGAACACCCGAGATATAACACCACCCTGATAACAATCCAGAACAACCTAACAACACCCTGACAAGGACCTAGAACACCCTAGGTATAACCTTACCCTGATAGCAATCTAGAACACCAGTGCAACACCCTAGATATAACATCACCCTGAAAACAATCCAGAACACCTGAGCAACACCCTGACAACCACCTAGAACACACTAGATATAACATCACCCTGATAACAATGTAGAACACCTGAGCAACACCCTAGATATAACATCACCCTGATAACAATGTAGAACACCTGGGCAACACCCTAGATATAACATCACCCTGATAGCAATCTAGAACACCAGAGCAACACCCTAGATATAACATCACCCTGATAACAATGTAGAACACCTGGGCAACACCCTAGATATAACATCACCCTGAAAACAATCCAGAACACCTGAGCAACACCCTGACAACCACCTAGAACAAACTAGATATAACATCACCCTGATAACAATGTAGAACACCTGGGCAACACCCTAGATATAACATCACCCTGATAGCAATCCAGAACACCTGAACAACACCCTAGATATAACATCACCCTGATAACAATCTAGAACACCTGAGCAACACCCTGACAACCACCTAGAACACACTAGATACAACATCACCCTAATAACAATCCAGAACACCAGAGCAAACACATAGCAACATCCTTACAGCCACCTAGAACACCCTAGATATAACACCACCCTGATAACAATCCAGAACAACACCCTGACAAGGACCTAGAACACCCTAGATGTATAACACCACCCTGATAACAATCCAGAACACTAGATCAACACCCTGACAAGGACCTAGAACACACTAGATACAACATCACCCTGATAACAATCCACAACACCAGAGCAACACCCTAGATGGCCAGTTTAACCATAATTCGTATTTTCCTCAGAAAATGTAAAGATGTAGTTGAATATGATGCACTCAGTCGTCTCTCGCCTTCTCTCTGTGTTTGCATTATGGGATATAAATATATCTGTAGTCTAGGAGGTGTATGTTTGTACTGAAGATCTGCACTGGATCAATTTTTCACCAGCGTGCCCACGCAGACTTCACTATCAGCCTCGTCTACTGCTGCATCCACCCACCACTTCCTGCGGGGGCAGTCTCGCCGCACACGTGTGTGAGTGTGTGAGGAGCTGACAACAAATGGTACTGATTTGTAAGCATTCTCAGTGGGTAAGACGTGTGATTTGATGCGCACAGAGAAGTTAGTGCACAGGATATCATTGACAGATGCATGTGGAGTGTGTGGGTGGGACATGGAGGTCATGATCCATGAGTGTGGTGTGAAATCTCAGGAGAGCAGATTAATCTTATTTTGCATCAGTAGAAGTGCCGTCAAAACTGAAAACAGTGGTTATTTTATAACTTTACTGAAGACTACTTCTCTACTACTAACTCTACTGAAACTTATCTTTTATTCAGCCTTTTCCAGCTCCACCATTTGTGAATATTTATTGATTTTAAAAGTTTTTTTTTTTTTTTTTTTGTTCATGCACGGCTCTGCATTTGAAAGAATTTCTCTTCATGTTGCTCTCATTCTTTGTGATTCCAGCATTAATAAGAGCGGCTGCAGGCTCACAGTAGCATGCCTTATCAGTTCCTAAAAGTGCTGCTGTTCTCAGACAAGAAACACCTAGAAAGACAAATCCTGAAGGGGTGGGTTTGGAGCCTCCTCAGAACTCTTCCAGTTTTCAGTAGATCTTGAGGATTTTGTGTCGAATTCAATGTTGTATGTCTCACACTCATGCTCGTCTTATCTCAACTCTCAACAGGGGAGTCAGGGAATTAGAGAAGGAGAGATTACTCATTTCAGGAGGAAGATAAGAGGAAGTTTGGACAGCAAGTGATGATGCATGTAATGAAGACAGAGTGTTGTGTAATGCAGTTTGAGATGCTGTAGTGCTGCAGTGAAGCGTGTGTGTATTTGTTTGTGTTGGTGTGTGTGTGTGGGCTCTGACAGTAATGAGGAGGGGAAGGTTACTGACTCTGCTTCTGGTAAGCAGCTCTCTTGTTTTCTCCTGCGTGCTGATTGGTGGCTTCAGGCTCATCCGAGTTTCCTGTGAGGAAACCTTGGGAACCCTGTAAACTCTTGTTGATGTCTTGTCTTTTCTCTAGTAGAGTATGGTTTAAACACCATTTTCCATCGTTTGAATTGTGTTGCGTATCATTTTTCAGGGTTCCTTGTGCTCTAAAGTCATCGGGCTGCAACTAAACTTTGCATTGTTTCACTTTCCAGGTCATGATTTTAAAGGGTTAGATTATAAGAGATGGTCTTACATTGTACATTACTGTTCAACAGTTTGTGGTCTGTAAGATGTCTTTTTATAATTATTTATTTGAATAAAAATACAGTCCAAACAGTAATAATGTGAAATATTATTGCAATTTAAAATACCTGTTTTCTGTTTAAATATATTCTGAAATCATTCTAATATGCAGTTTGGGTGTTTAATAAACATTTCTTCTTATTATCAATGTTGTAAACAGATGTGCTGCTTAACATTTGAATATCATTTTTATAAGAACAGCATTTATTGGAAATCAAAATCCTTTTAGCATTATGCACTACCGGTCAAACGTTTTTGGACAATAATATTATTAATGTTTTTGTGAAGAATTTTCTTTATTTGATCAATAAGTACAGCAAAAACGGTACAATTCTAAAATATTTTTTACTAATGAAAATCATTTTCTATTTTAATGTATTTTAAAATGTAATTTATTCCTGTGATTTCTGAATTTCATCATTACTCCAGTTACATAATATTATTCTAATATTCTGATTTGCTGCTAAAAAACATTTATTATTATTATTATTATTATTATGTTATATTTTTTTCAGGTTTCTTTGATAAATAGAAAGTTCAGAAGAACAGCATTTATCTGACATTTATCTTTTGTAACATTGTCTTTATCATCACTTTAAAGTGATAAAGTGATCAATCTAAAGCATCCTTTGCTAAATAAAAGTATTAAAAAAGAAAATGATACTGACTCCAAGCTTTTGAATTGTATAGAGTGTAATGTTACAAAAGCTTTTTTATTTCAGATAAATGCAGATTTTTGGATATTTCTGTTCATCAAATAATTCTGAACAGCAATTTTTATTTATTTATTTATTTTTTGAACAGCAAATCAACATATTCAAAAGATTTCTGATAGACCTTGAAGACTTGAAGACACTGAAGACTGGAGTAATGATGCTGAAAATGTAGCTTTGATCCCAGGAATAAATATAATAATAAAGGATATTTTAAATATTAAATAGTATATTTAAATAGTAAAAATATTTCACAATATTACTGCTTTTGCTGTATTTTGGATCAAGTAATGCAGGATTGGTGATTAAAAAAAATTTGACTGGTAATGTATATTTGCTTACTGTCACTTTTAATCAATGTAATATGTCCTTGCTTTAAAAAAAAACATTACAAAATGTGATATGACCTTTTTAAATGTTGCAAGAGAGCAAGAATACATGTAATCAAAAGGCTTTTCCAAGTGCATTTTTTATTTATTTTTTTTAACAAGCAGTTTTAACATGACCAAACTCTAAATGTTCTAGGCGGATGTTATTTCAGTCCTTCTGCAAAATTCAAGGGTGTAAATCTCAAATCTGATCCAGTGTGGTTTTTTTGTGGAAATCCTTGAGCAATCAACTGAGGTTTTTGGCTCCATTTTTCCCAGAGGAACAGCGTGGGATTGCCGGATTTGGGGGAATCCTGGAGTGAATTCCATGGAAGTGTTTATATATCGAGTACTTGCGTGCTCAGATATTAGTTTCTAAAGAAGTTTTTATCCTTAGTGGCAAGGAACTGCTAAGTTCACTACATTCTTGCAGTATTTCCTCTTGAACAGCGTGGTTCTTTTGTTCTGTCTGTTTTTTTTGTGGATGTGGTGGTGTTACTGCATGCATGACAGGAGACATATAGGTTGCATAAGATGCTTTAGTCATGTGATTCCCACAGAGTGACATAAAAGCCAGAGATGCTGTCTGATTTAATCAGATCCGGGATAGATGTACGAATGCTCTGTTGAGTGTTTGGACATTTCACTCTGATTTAGTAATCCACTGTTCACTAAATTAGATTCCCTAGTATTAGATTGTGAGCTGTTTTTTTCTTTAACGTGTGTGTGTGCTTGTATACGGGCACTCAACCTCCGTATGCCATAACAAGTCAACAGGCAAATTACTTTAACCTTTTGACACCTACTCTGTTATTTGTCAAAACACGTGGTGTGGAAAACTAACAGCGGTGTTACACTGGGGCCTCTGATGATGTACATGCTGGATGTTGTAAACTGTTGTGTCTGTTTTGTCACTGTAGAGTAGATAAAGTTGTCTTTCTTTTTTATGCAGAGGTTTTCAATTTAAATTCAGTTCAAATTGCCCTTGGCCACCCAATCAGATTGGGACCAGATCCATTTCTGTTGCATTATGCATCTGAAGGCCAGTGAACAGTCTAAGGCTGCGACTATTTTTCTAATGACCCTGCTCTTTAGGACAGGTACATTCAGTCCAGCTCCAATTTAAATTTATGTGAATAAGCACTACCCACTCATGTACTGATATTTATACCCACATGCTGCTCGTGCTGCCACGGCCATTAAAACCAGAGCTCTGATCACATTAAATTTCCATTAGCCTCTATGTCGTTAGCGCACATACGCTAACATCTAATGAAGTCTCCTGGACCAATCGAGATGACCAATGCGTGTTCCTCCGAGGAAGAAAGCCGTTTCAGAATTCCTTGTTGTCATGGCAGCATTAACCAGGGGAAATTTCAGCCTGTTTTATTGTCCTCATTTGCCATCCTTGTGCAGCAGCTCTGTTTTCCAAATCTCACCACTAAGTGTTCCAGTGAATCTGAGGTTTGGAGTTGGTTCGTTTGCTGGTTTGGAAGGAAAGTCTTGTGTTTTGTGGGAAAGAAGGTGTGTGGCAGAGACTGATCTGGAGAGTGGACCAAATGCTGCCTATTTACTGTGGTTTGGCCCATATGCTAGTTAGCATAATAGTTGGTCATCATTTAATTTGATAGCAATTGGTCCACAGTCCAGGGAGTTGATTTAAGAACACTATCAGAGTTGAAAAGCGGAAGGGAAAATCTCTAGAGGAGATTCTTTGCATTGGGTTCATGACTAGCAACTTTCTGCAGTTTCTGTTCTTCTTTCACTCTTAATTTTGTCATGAGGTTCCTTTCCTGTCAGGTCATCAGACTGTATTTGTGTTTAACATATTTTGTTCATTGCTTGGTATGAATTTTGGTATTGTGTTGAGTAGCTCGGGCCACAGTGGAAGCTCATTGGTCTAAAATCTCACTCCACTTTGCTTTATATTAAACACCACAAACGTTCCAATTGGCTGTGATTGTGATGTGTCATGCAGCGTTGGCTTTTTTAGTGTGAATGGTCAAATACTTGTCAACTGGAAAGTTTAAATCACATGTAAAAGTTTAAACCAAGGGTAATTACAGTTGAAGTCGTTTACATACACCTTGCAGAATCTGCAAAATGTTAATTATTTGACCAAAATAAAAGGGATCATACAAAATGCATGTTATTCTTAATTTAGTTCTGACCTAAATAAGATATTTCACATAAAAGATGTTTACGTATAAGAGAAAATAATAACTACATTTATAACAATCCTTCTAGGTCCCACAGATTCTTAGATTTTTCATCATTTTTGTGTATTTGAACCCTTTCCAACAATGACTGTACGATTTTGAGATCCATCTTTTGACACAGAGAACAACTGAGGAGAAGGTTCAAATGCTCACTGATGCTTCGGAAGGAAAAAATGAAGCATTAAGAACCGGGGGTGTAAACTTTTGAACGAAATGAGAATGTGTACATTTTTTCTTATTTTACATAAATATCTTTTTTTTTTCTCATTTAGTACTGCCCTTCAGAAGCTAAAGAGGATACTTACATGTTCCCCAGAAGACAAAATAAGTTACATTTACCCCGATCTTCAAATTCAAAAAGTTTCCCCCCAGGCTCTTAATGCATGTTTTTTCAAGCATCAGTGAGCATTTGAGCCTTCTGTAATATTTGCATATGAGTCCCATAGTTGTCTTCATTGTGAAAAGATGAATCTTAAAATCATACAGGCATTGTTGTATGGGTTCAAATACATAAAAAATGTTGAAAAACCAAAGAATTTGTGGGACCTGAAATATTTTTCTAAAGAACAGCGGCAGTTTAACTGTTCAGGACAAACAAGGGACTCATGAACAACTATCACTAAACAAAAAAAACAAAAAAACAGCAATGGATCATTCAGGTAACAACACAGTAAATGTCTTTTATATGAAATATCTTATTCAGGTCATTACTAAATAAAAAATAACATGCGTTTTGTATAATCTCTCTTATTTTGGTCAAATAATTAACGTTGCAGATTCTGCAAGGTGTATGTAAACTTTTTACTTCAGCTGTATCTTTTGGTAATGATCTTCCTAGCGTATGCAAAGAAGCTCAACAATGCTCTTGTGTTTGAGGCCACTTTGCATTCACTTAGTCCACAGTTAAGGAAGCAACACCTGCAACCACTCTCTTTTGCTTCCACCAGAATATTTTGATTTCTGATCACGTCCTAAGAATTCTGGGATAGGGTTGGATGGTGGAGATCCTATTTGTGGTTAATTGAGTAACATTGTTATGTGATCTCTCTGGCGTCCATTGATTGCACCAGACGATTGAGGGTAGGACCGGTAAATCTGGATGTGTGGTTAGACCAAGCAGTTCAAGCACATTTGTGATGACTCAGCATCTAGAAGTCCCCCCAGATGATGGTGCAGAATGTGATTGTGTTATAATTGGTGATGAATGAGATGCAGCGATGCTTCAGGCAGTTAAGTGGAAAGAGAACAAGTACGGAGTGGGAATGAGAGGAGTTTCCATTCTTAGGCTTTAGATGAGGAAGTTCAGGTTCTCATAGACACACTGATCATGATGACCTTGGAAATTCATGTTGTTTTTGTATGTTTACAAACAGTAATAGTTCATTGTTGTGCATTACATGGACAAAAATCAGGCAAGGGAAATATTTGCTAAGATTGGTTTATATATAAATATATAGGGTTATACAGCAAATTGTGTTTGTAGAGAGAGAAAGAAAGGGATGTGGGAGTTATTCAAGGGTGTGCCATCAACCCACTCATCGTGACAAAACATGCTTCGACCTCGGTCACTGGGCACCCCCTTGCAACTCCACCCTGTTCTGCTCGCAGTTAAGAGAGTCTTTCCCGTTACAGTGTCCGGGAGTCTCTTAGTGGCCACGGCATTTTTCCAAACAGCAAGCGAAGATTCTTTCCGAAACTGCTTTGGATCTTGCTTCACAGTGAGGCGTTGTTTTCAAAGCAAGCTAGTGTTTGCTCATGCCTTGTAATGGGGTTTTGTGGTTGAAACACACCACACCAATCTCTTCTGCTTTTCAATGCTTTTTTTGTATTTGTGTATGCAGTGGGTGGGTGTATATCTGTGTGAGTGAAGGTAGTGAAAGGAGATGATTGCTTCTCAATCCCCACATCTTGGAGCACATGTACATGCATACAGTACATAAAAACACATATTCCTGACTGCTCTTATATAATCAGTAATTGCACTCTAATATTGGGTATATTCTCAGTGTGCATATCCCTCCTACACATACAGAGCAGATGATATAAAATTAAAAAGTCTGCTGTACCCATAAGATATGGGGAAGAACGGTTCAGTGTCTTATGCAGACTGTAATTATGATGTTATATTAAATGGGACCCTGGACCACAAAACCAGTCATAAGGTTACTTTTTCTTAAAATTGAGATTAATTTCATTTTTATTTCATTAAATTTATTTCATTATTCATCATCTGAAAGGTGACTAAAAAAGCTTTCTAAATATTGGGAAAATCGTCTTTAAAGTTGTTCAGATTAAGTTCTTAGCAATGCATATTACTGGTCAAAAATTAAGTATTGATATATTTATAGTGGATAATTTACAAAATATCTTTATGGAACATGATCTTTACTTAATTTCCCAGTGAAATTAGGGTCACATACTACAGTTTTACTGTTGTACAATTAAGCCTTGGTAACCCAAGATCTCTAGTATTGATAATATATTGATTAAAAAACTAATTTCTTCTTCCATATTTGACACATTTCAACTGAAAATAAAATGAAAATCTTTCTTTTTCTGTTTCAGATAAAATAGAGGAAGCACAGAAGGAGCTCAAAGACCCCAAAGTTGCACACAAAGGTATGATTCATCATATAAAACAACATTCCTTTTAAATGCAACATCAGCTCTCTCTCCTACTTAATACCAGAGAATTATAAGCACATCTGTAGCTTTAAAGGGGAATAGCTGGGTTTCTTTGTGCGGCAGTTGAATCGCTCTGTTCATTACAGCAATCACGTTCCAAGGCATTGTATCCAGGGCAAATTCCGGCATATTGTTTCAAACATACCTTCATTCGTCTTTCCAAAACAAACACCATTTGCTTGTACTGGACTGTATCTGTGAGCAGGTTCTCTGGTTGCCAGGGTGCTGCTTTCAGCGTGCTGCTTTCAAAGGTGCATTGGATGTCCTGGGGGTTTTTAGGACTTCTAGTTCCTCTGTTGGCCTTCACCAGCGGCCACCATGTTTAGTTGTGAATGAACCTGCCACACTGTACATCCTTGGCTTAATCGAAAAAAGCAGGAGCAGCCATTTAAAAGCCACGTTTCACCAGCATAGATGGAAAACTGCATAGATGTTACGTAATAGGATGGGAATGGGAACGTGTCATAGTCTTTGGCTCTATGGTACTGCTATGGAATTTTTTGAAACATTTTGTGCAATGTAAATAAATGTAATCCTTTGTTACCATAATACAGAATGATGACCATATTCATCTACAATGGTAGCATGAAGGATTCATTTTGTGTATGTTCAATTTATTCTGGCCCTATTCATGTTGGGACAGGTTACATCAGAATGCAACTGGTTTAAGAATGAGTAAACCCCTTCTCAAAATACAACAGGCAGTGATGTCACCAGTCATCTCCATGTTAATCCTGAATCCGTTAAAGGCGGTTAATTAGCTCAGAGCTCGCGGATGTCCTCACATCCTCTTTCTACATTCTCTAGAAACATGTAAGGAAGTTTGTCTGTTGATCACTGACTTAATAAGGTTAAGTCAAACTAAATTAACTTAGATTGAAGTATTGGTGAAATCCTAACAGGCTCTTTGAATTTCTGGGGAAGTCCTAAGGCATTCAGGAAATGATGACTTTGTAGTTCTAACACTACCCACTTCTCTCCAGCAACGAAGCCAAGCAAAGTAAAGAAGGGAAACCCTAATAAGTGCAGGGTTGCCACAGATGTTCTGACTTGGTTACGTGTTTTGTAACTACTTGGCACCAGGCACACAAAGAGCCTTCAGTATAACTATAAGACCACAGGGAGTTAAAACACAGCAAATACAGTAAACTCTGCCCATCGATGAGTAATTGTGAACAAGATTCAGTGTATGTGCTTCACCGTGTTTCCTTTTCCAAATTAAGAGCCAGATGTTGACTTAGGTGCTCAGGTCTTGTTGCCCAGAGTTTCTGGACCACGTTCAATCCAGGGACAGATATAATTAATTCACACAAGCTTATTCATCCACATAAACACCTACATGCAACTTAGTTCTTAGTGTCTTTCTCTGCCAAATGATTGAGAGCTTGTAAAAGAGTAGAACCAGGTAAGGCTCATCCTAACTAGCACAATTGCAGTGTTGAATGAGATGTAGGAGAGCAAGTTAGGGAGGGTTGGAGAATGAGAGCGAGAGAGGGATGGTGACAGAGGGTTGAGAAACAGAGAGTGGGTTTTGTACATAATGATGCGTGGGCCTCAGTAGCAGCTCAGGAGATCTTCTAGATTCCAAAACAGTCTTGTCTATGTGCTAACTGGCACTGGTGCAGCCAGCTTAAAGAGAACTAGGTTTGCTACGAAGAGGATTATTTTATTTTGTTGTACATTGAAGTACTTTGTCTACACTACATCAACGGGTATGTTTGGTTTGTCTGATATTAGCAAGATTTTTGCTGTCGTTGACTTGTCTGTATATCCGAATTTTGGGTAATTTGATTTATGTTGATGTTTATGCTGATTTATGTTGATGTTTAGGTGTTGTAGAATGTGCAATCTATGGTTTAATTTTGTTTTGCTTACAAACTTTGCATGATGAAAGGTATTCTGCTAAAGAGGGAGGAAATGAAAACAGAAAATAACAGACGTGTTTGTTTTGAAGATTGTTAGGAAAATGCATGGGCAATTTGTGTGTTGAAAGATAACATAAACATTGACTACAATCTGTAGTCAAGTACACTAAATAGAGATTTGTTTAATTTTAAGGTTTTAGGCTTTTTCTGTGCTTTTAAACCTGAGATATACATTCTATGTTATTGTGCACTACACTGAATTGAACTGTTAAAAATAGAACATCATATAATTACTGTAATGTAATGTTGCTCAGATGCCAGTTGTTTTAGTTAGCCTTCTTGTTATAATAAAAATTATAAGAACACTGTAATCAAGGACAAGAAACTAAAATTCAAACATTCTTCAAAAACATGTATTATGTTATATTGTTTTTGAATTGATTTTTTTTCTTCTTTCAAATATTTAAGGTTTATTAATTAATGGAATTTTTATGAGTAGTCTTGTGGTTGGTCATAAAATGTATGCATTTAAATCATTTTTTTATATTTAATTGTTATTGATCACAATCACAAAAGGTATTGGACAACATGTAGAATGTTTTGTGAATTTATTTTATTACAACTTTTCTTTTTTTCTCCCCTACAGACATAAATGAAAGTACTGGCAGAAACTCTGAAGGCATCAAAGGACTGAAGAGGAAAAAAGTTGTGGCACAAAACCAGCTAAAGAAAATACCCAAATCTCCCGTCAAAAAGCAATCACAGACCAAGAAATCCATTTCTCCAAGCATCTCTTCTTCATCCAAGGAAGCCACACCCTCCTCTTCTTTTTCAAGCAGTCCATCTCATGGATTGCCTGAACCTCAAGATGCTGAAGATGCCTCACACGATGCATCTGGATCTAGAGCAGTAAAAGTGGAGCACAAGGATTTATCAACCTTAGAGCCACGGGCTCTCAGCCACAAAAGTGCTGCAGAGGAACCTTGTGCTGCAGGGCCTGTGCAGGCAGAAAGCTGGTGTGGCAACGGCACCAACAAAAACGCATCTCCCTCTCATGCAAGTGCTCCCCTTGAGGTACTGCTCAAGGCTATGGAGCCGGATTTCAATACACTGACAGAAAGGAAAAACAGCAGTCCAATAGGACATCTTGGAAAGTCAGTTTCCATTCCTGTCACTTATTCAGACTATGCTATGACTATGCCTGCTGTAAATTTCAATGTCCAGTCACAATCCTCATTTGTGCCACCATTCAATGCAGCCAAACCATTCTACAGCAGTGTGGCATCTACAGGGCAACATACAATGCAACATTATGTGAACATGTCAGGAAGTCGTCAGCAGGACAAACCAGGATTCCAGAAAAGCTACAGTGTGGGTCCTTCACTTACCTTGACACACGCACCTGTTCCATCTGGATCAGGTGGCTTCCCTCAGAGCCAGCCTCCTGTTGTTCAAACATGCCAGTCTTTGTCAGCCACAGTACCCAACTCAATTCAAGTCCCTGTCACACCAGGTTTCAACCCTGTTCAAATGACAACTGTGGTCAACTTCGGAGCAAGCCAGGTATCTGATATCTCTGCAAAAGATCAAAAACCAAAAAAGCAAGGGAAGTATGTCTGCGAATACTGTAAAAGAGCTTGTGCCAAGCCAAGTGTGCTTCTAAAACATATACGGTCCCACACAGGAGAGAGACCTTACCCATGTGTGACATGTGGTTTTTCATTCAAGACGAAGAGCAACTTATACAAGCATAAGAAGTCTCATGCGCATGCTATCAAACTGGGTCTGGTAAAAGACTCGGGAAGTGGATCCCTCTCTCAAGAGTCAGACAAAGGCCTGGCCACACATTCTGATGTGGAGGAAAGTGGGGACAGTGATGAGGAAGGTAGTGCAGCGGACTTAGACCCGGATTCTTCACAAAGCAGCCTGACAGCATTGTCTGAAAGCAGTCTGCAGAGTGCAGGCATGGCACCAGGAAGCCAAGGAGAATCAGAGCATTCGCTGGTGTTCGAAACTCTGAAACCACTGGTTACTCAAAGAGCATGTGAGCCAAAGGTCACAGCTGCTCTCCCTAAAGTGGTTGTCCACCCTGTAAATGTTTCGCCTTTGCGTGCAGACAGCCCAAGAGTTACAGATTTGGCACCTGAACATGCCACAGCCCAGAGACAAAGGGATTTCCAGACAACAAACATACGGTCTAACGTAATGGTTCTGTCCTCACTGAAAGAAGTGGATTGCACAAGTCCTCTGCAAGATTCAGTTAGTGAAGATGAAGATCAGCAGTGTAAATCACCACTAGGAGGCAGCCATGCCCAGCTACAAAGGCAGCAAGCAACTGATTACTCTCAACAGCCTCAAGGCAAGTGTTTGCTAAGTCCTCGCAGTCTTGGAAGCACTGACTCTGGCTACTTTTCACGTTCTGAGAGTGCAGATCTAGCCATGAGTCCCCCAAGTCCTTTTGTTAAGATAACTCCACCAGCAGAAACTGATATTACAAAAGCCCCACAAGTTCCCCCTTCCCCAGTTGTGGCAACTGTCATGCATGTAGCACCTCTTGAGAAGCCTCGAGTTCCTTCAGGACATATGCGTCCTCCATTAGAAACCAAAGCTCTATCTCTTGAGGAGCGTATCTCAAAGCTGATCTCAGACAATGAGGCTGTTGTGGATGACAAACAACTAGACAGTGTCAAACCCAGGCGGACTTCCCTTTCCCGAAGGGGTAGCATTGACTCCCCTAAATCATATATATTTAAAGACTCTTTTCAATTTGATCTAAAACCACCAGTAAGAAGATCTAGTTCCAACTCGGACATACCAAAATCTCCTTTCACTCCGACAGATAAATCCAAGCCAGTATTTCTTCTTTCTGTACCACCTCAGTATCCAGCTATGGACTGTTTACCAATCACAAGAAGTAATTCGATGCCCACAACACCTGGTCAGTCAGCCCTCTTTCCCAATGTAACACCTCAGCCTCACCCACTAAGGATCTGTCATTCATTTGATGAAAAGATTAGTTCACTAAATGATGATGTGTTTTCTTCAGCTCCCTCTACTCCCAATCCTGCTGTACATCCTCGTACACTAGTGAGACAGATAGCAGTTGAGGATTTGTCCACAAATGATGGTCACGTTCTTATCTCTGTTCATTCCATGGATGAGAGCCATCATGGACCAAGTATTACACATGAACTGCGAAGTAAGTCTTTTGAGCATGCAACAGAAAGAAACCGAAAACCCCAGCAAAACAAAGGGACAATGTACGAATGTGAGACTTGCCGTAACCGTTACAGAAAACTGGAAAATTTTGAAAATCACAAGAAGTTTTATTGTTCTGAACTGCATGGTCCAAAAAACAAGCCTATGCATGCCAGAGAGATTGAGACAGAAGTTTTTGTACGTGGAATTCAGCAGCCCCTTTTAAGCAGAAATGCAGTAATTACTGGCATTGTAGAGCAACCACTCATGGTGAGAAAAAGAAGGAAAATTAAAAGTGTTGGAGATGATGATGACCAGTCTCCAACTGAGACCACTCCACCATGTTCAAGAAGTTTTGACTCCTGCCAGACATCTGCAGGTTCGATAGGGCGACCTTATTCTCAACATACCCAGTCCTTAAGTAACACTGCTATTTTAGGACAAATACAAATCATTGGCAGAGCTGCAGAATCACAGGAGTCAAGATTATCTCCAATAAGAGAGGCTCAGATCAGCTCACCAAATAAAGAAAGAGGAGACCTTCAGAGACAAGGAAGTGGGACTTCAGTCATTCGACATACCAACTCCCTCAGCCGACCAAATTCTTTTGAAACATCTGAGTCCATTGACCGGTCATCTCCAGTTGATCCTGTGGAAAAGGAAGTAAAGAGCTCTGTAAAAGGCCAAACCGAGGCTGCAGTAAGTTTATCTTCACAAAGTTACCATGACAGAATGTCCACACCCAAATGTGCCAGTCAAGGAATGGAACCTCATGGTAAGCAGACCTTTGCCATTGCTAGTGATGGCACACCTGTACAGCAATCACGGCTGGTGCGGCAGAACAACATTCAAGTCCCTGAAATTTTAGTAACAGAGGAACCAGACAGAGATCATGAAACTCCAGTTGTAGAATCAACAGAGAAACCCACAGAAACATTCAGCTGGCCTCAGAGGAGTGAGAGCTTGTCTAAACTGCCAACAGAAAAACTCCCCCCAAAGAAAAAGCGCATAAGACTTGCTCAAATGGAGCATTCTTCTGGTGAATCTAGCTTTGAGTCAAGTCTCTCTCGTAGCCTCAGTAGAGATAGTAGCTTGTCAAGGTGCTCTAGTATTTCAGCCTCTTTTGACAGAGATGATCCACCAAGATCTGACAGCCCATCAAGGGCTGATAGTGTTGGGAAGCCACCAGAAGCTCAAGGGATCCCTGTAGCAAACAACACTCTTGGAGTGCCAGGCATGATGAGACGTTCTACCTCAGAACAAATCAGCTGCACTCAGTCATCACTGGAAATTTCTTGTGACTACCGTAGCAAATCCTTTGATTGCAGCAGCATGTCACCCAGCAGGCCTTTGTCACCAATGCAGACTGCCCTGCCAAAAATTACACAGTGTACTCCCACTACCCAGGTGCCTCTCATTGAAAGAAGAAGGGGGCCTCTGGTACGTCAAATGTCCTTGAAGATTTCACCAGACCCTCAAATGCCAGTGAAACATACTCCCCCCATCCAAAGAGTCCCCTTCATTAACGAATGCTCTGGGTCCCAACCTAGGCCAGTAAATCTGAACACATCTACACTTGTTCAGCCTTTTGTTCTACATACTGGAGAGGCCCCACTACCGAAAAATGAGCAAGTGGTTCAAAGCATCAACCTTGGAAGTCAAACCCAACAACCCCAAGTTCATGGTCTTCCACATCCATGGCATCAGACCTCAAGGGTTGTGGCATGCCATGTGCAACCTCTGGTCCAAATGGTGGCTGGTCAGACAGATGTTCAGAAGAGCTCTGATGAAAAACACAAGAAGAATTTTGTACCTAAATACCAAATGAATTGCCCTGTACTAAAAACAGGCCAAACATATTCGTTAGCAGGTGTACAAGGCACACAGATCACTTTGCCAGTGTTAACTATACCAATTGCTAATGAAATTAAAGTCTCTCAGTCAA
Organism: Cirrhinus molitorella; assembly: GCA_033026305.1. NCBI lineage: Eukaryota > Metazoa > Chordata > Actinopteri > Cypriniformes > Cyprinidae > Cirrhinus > Cirrhinus molitorella. The sequence continues at coordinate 29,865,442 of CM065131.1, read as the reverse complement.
ATGATGGAATGCAAAATGTCTATGTAGCACAACCAGGCTATCAGGCTGTAATCAATAAGCCCCCAATTGTACTGCCTGCTGGTCCGCAGGTTGATACAGCATCTCTTATAACACCAGTATCTACACCTGTACCACAGATTTTAATCACCCATGAGCACACCCTCACACCTGCTTCTGCGGTTTCTAAGGTCAACTTTCCTACAACACATGTTGTGAACAATGATTCAAAGATTGGACCAGAAATTCAAGCTCACAGACAACCTGGGTCTGCTGCGATACAGATGAAAAACAACATGAAATCTACTGAACAAAACCAAACCACCGAGCAAAGCATCCTGTCCCTTGGTTCACTGCATTGTACACAAAAACTGGCATCTGCAAATTTATGCCCCCAAGAGTCTACTGCTTCAAGCAAGCGTATGCTCTCTCCTGCCAACAGCCTGGACATTGCTATGGAAAAGACACAGAAACGGGCTAAAGATGAGCATGGAGCTGCATGTCTCACTGATGGTAGATCTCTAAACTACTTGAACTCAAAGATGTCAGAAATTACCAGGCAGAGGAAATTGATGCTGGTTAGACAGGTCTGCACTACAGAGCCAGTGGATAGCCCAATTGAGACTGATGCCCCAGAACAACTGCCAGAGACTTCAGAAGCTGACAAGAACACCCAGACACCAGTATCTCAGACAACAACTGAGGTCAGTGAACAGGAGATGGAGAGCAGAACACCTACCACAACATCTTCTACATGTTCTTCACCCAGAGTTCAAAGCTATACCATGCCAGATAATTCCACTCTGAAGCCACAAGAGAAACCTGAGGAGCAGCGTTGGTCTCCGTCCAAATCTCCTCTGAGACCTCCAACATTTCAGGGACAAGTGAAATTAGCTTCTTCTGTGTCTGTTGTCAACACCAGAGACAGTCATCGCCTGTCTTTCCCCAGTCTAAAAACAGCTACAACCTTCACCTGGTGTTTTCTCATGAAAAGGAAACCCCTCCACATTCAACAGGCAGACCAGAGGACCTCTGCTTACTCTGCATGGGTAGTAAACCCTAACAATCCCAATCCATTGGGGCTTCCCACAAAAGTGGTCATGTCCTTGTTTGACTCGAAACAGACATCCAAGAAAATACACTACACCCAAGCAAAAACAACAACTTTGAAATCTGACATCTTGACCTACTCTGGAAAGCTGAAGGACATCTTGCCAAAAGTAAGAGCATTTTCACTCGACTGATGCTGCTTTCATTTAACACACTATTTTCTGTTTTACATTTTAAAGCATTTGGTACATGCATGATTAACAAATTCTTGTATTTTATATTGTTTCAGGTTTTGATTCAGCAAAGATCTGTGCCAACTGAAAATAGTGGAAAAACAAAACCAGAGACTCAACCAATTAATCAGACAGAGTCAGACAGAGACACTTCCAAATCGGAACCTCAGCGGGTGAAGATCTTTGATGGAGGGTTTGTAAATCTTAACATTTACTGTATCTTACCCCACTTCTCAAATATTTAACAGGAAATAGTGTTCTGATGTGCTGTCTGTGGTGTATTTTCAGTTACAAGTCAAATGAGGAGTATGTGTACGTTAGAGGCCGTGGAAGAGGAAAATATATCTGTGAGGAATGTGGAATCCGCTGCAAGAAACCTAGCATGCTGCGGAAACACATCCGTACTCATTCGGACATCCGTCCATTTCACTGCACGCACTGCAACTTCTCTTTCAAGACCAAAGGTGGGTTCAGTCCCAAACACTGATTTGAAAATTGTGATGTATAAAAAATTGTCTTCTTCCTCAATTGGTAATTATTGAAATGTTATTTTTGACTTTTACAAATAATGACCAGAATTTACACAATTTGTTACAGATATTAATCAGGATAATCCAAATACAAATGTATTTAATGCAAATAAAGCCCCTTTGGTTCTTGTCTTCCAGTATAAATGGCCAACTCATACACGTGCATAAGACAAATCTAAACATGTTAACTTAAAAGCTTTCATTTTCTAAATGAAATGTGTCAGGATTTGAGGACAGTTAGGTAATTTAGATAATTCTTAGGGATGGTTGGAAATTATTTCTGTACAAAATGTTTTTTTCTTACCTGCTTTTTTTTGAAGACTGTGCCTGTTCTCTTAAAAAAGCCAGTATGATTCATCACAGTTGAACTTCCCACGCTGCAGTGCAGAACAGCACACAGTGTCAGACCAGCCCACGTTCCTTTAAGAACTTCTTTATCAGTTACTCACCCATTACATAGAGCTAGTGCTTGGGAACATGTCATGCTTATGTAAACCACTCCCATGCCCTGCATCCGCCTCCCACCTGAGTGACCTCTTCATTCCCTTTATCCACACAGGGAACCTAACCAAGCACATGAAGTCCAAAGCCCACAGCAAGAAGTGCCTGGAAATGGGAGTTGCTGTGGGTATTATTGAGGACCAGGACACGGAAGACTCAGGTAGAAGTCTCTAATGTGTTTTCAGAAAAATTTTATAGGGGAGTTTATTTGATGAGGACCAATGCGTAACCAACCAACTTCAGAAAGCAGAAACTATAGTTTTGTTTACGCCCTTACATGTTCATTTTTAACAGCAGAATCAACCTGACCATTAATAGGCTTACTAATAATAGCACCATCTGTTAAATGTGGATTGTCCCTGGCTATGTTCTGTTGCAGTGATGATCAATGGCAATGCCATGGTCTAATTAGAGATTCTAAGCACAGTCTTTTTCCTTGTTAACTCTTGGTGCATGTGGGCGGCATACACAGCGTTTACTGCGAGGAAATTGCTGCATCTAATTTTAGCAGGAAAGAGAGAGAGAGAGAAGCTGTGAGCTTTCTCTGGTCTCAGTTACTGAGAGCATATTTGTTTTCCTCTCACACAGTTCCACACAAGCTGTCAAGCACAGGCTGCATTTGTGGTCTGAGGTGTTAATGTCTTCCCTATATAATGTGATGAGTGTTTCTAGACTCATCATCCCTTTTCTTTGCTATGCAGTAGATGTAAAAGCTTTAAACCCAGGAACATGAAAGAAAAACTAAACATTACACAAAGATTCTGTTTAAATATTTAGGTCACACTATTCAGGTCACACTAGGATTGTGAAAAGTTCTTGGAAGAATTTTCAAAGTAGAAATTTGTAGCTCTTCTCTCTTTTGTTCAAGGTGATCGAGGAAGAGCAGAAAGTGCTGACAGACAGGACTCAGATGGTGATGACTCTGATGGCCCAGACGACGAAGATAACGATGGGGAAGAGGAAGACGAGGAAGATAGCCAGGCAGAGTCTGGCCTCTCTGCAACACCATCTGTTTCTGCAAGCCCACAACATTTTCCTGCTAACCAGGCTGATATGGCTCCTAGCTCTCTGCTGGCGAAGATGTCCATCAGCCCGAATCGAACCCCAGCTCCCCAAACTCAGCCTCCACAAGCTTCAGACTCTCATACCTCAGACACAGAGTCTGTGGCTATGACAAGTCCAGTTTCGTTGGTCAGACAGATGTCTATTTCTGCATCCTGCTCCAGCCCTGGCCCAAGTCCCACCTCTTTCACATCCCACCCTGCCCCTGCCTCAGAATCCCACACCTCTGATACTGACTCCGTACACATGATGAGCCCAGTGTCACCTTGCAGGCAGATGTCCATCGACTACCCTGACTTTGACGTTCCCCCTAGTCCCCCAGTGACAGGCAAGGGTGGCAAGCTCGGCCAGGTGAGACCCGTGTCCTCGCAGTCATTGTCTTTCCCGTCATGCATCCCTCCCTCTCTACATGTACACCTCACCCCATACCAGTACCCGACCCCATATGCATTCCAATGTCTTGAGTCTCGCATGCCTGGCACGTCAGCAAAACTGCTTTGAATGCATGAAAAGGTGAATAGAATTTAATGTAGTCACTGACTGCTATTTTTATGTTGTTTGGCAGTGTTGGTTAAAGTATTCATGACATTGTCCTTTAACAGGAAGGAGTGTCAATCACCGTATCCCAGCCTGCAAGTGAGTGCAATGCCAACGTCGACCGTGGTACTCAAACCTCTTCCGACCCTCTTCAGGGACCCTTGCACTTTCCGACTGCGGATCTGATCCACGAGCCCAGAGTGGAAGCCACTACTCATCTCTTCAGCCACCTGCCATTGCACTCCCAACAGCCCCCTCGTTCCCCCTACAGCATGGTACCTGTGGGTGGCATCCAGCTTGTTCCCGCCGGTTTGGCCGCTTACTCCACATTTGTACCCATTCAGGCTGGGCCTGTCCAGCTAACCATCCCTGCGCTCAGCGTGATCCACAGGCAGACCGGAAGCCCCCTCCCAGCCCCCAACACCTCGCCCCGGCCAGAGGGCTCCCCAACCCAGCCACTGGTAGTTCAGGAACCAGTCAGCAGTGTACTGCCTTGTTTCCCTCTGGGCCAGGTGGCAGGGCTTCAGACACTTGGTGCTCCCCAAACGGCTCTGCAGCCTATGGGTTTGGAGACCTTGAGCGTGGTGGGCTTAGCCAACTCCACCCAGCTGGTGCCTCAACAGAGTCTGCCATTAAATGCCACCCTAGGCGTACAAGTGTTGGCAGCTAGCCCTGCCCCTCAGTGCAGCACTGCTTCTCCAGCACAAATCCCTGGTCTGCAGATCCTCAACATTGCCCTGCCAGCCCTTATACCGTCCCTCAGCCCCCTTTCAGCTCTCAGCCCACTTCCTGCAGCCCAGGACAAGCCACGTAGCCCTGAGGGTGTAGCATCTGTACCTCCACCAGCACAGGTTGCAGAATCACCACCAGCACCTATTTCTTCAGCCAGTCCTCCAACAGCCAATCCAGGAGATGTTCCTACAAATGCAAAGCCATCCACAGAGCCAAAGCAGGTCTCTCAAAGCGCTGGATCTAAGGACACAGGGGGTACAGAGAAGACTACAGCCATGGTGGACAAACTGAAAACACCACCACAACCTTCTTCGCCCTCCTCACCGTCATCCACTAATGAGAGGGGCTGCAATGTTGCACACAAGACAACAGCAGGTGGGGCTAGTGAAGTGAAGCCACAGCAACCTGTCTCTAGACAACCAGTGACTGATGACTACAATGAAGCCTCCAGTGATGATGAGGATAGACTTGTCATAGCTACCTGAGAGTCCCAATAAAAGCTCTTTCTTTTCTGCCTATGAATTTCTCTTTCTCTTTCCACCTCTTTCTCCTCCTTTTTTTGTAAAACTTTGTCACTTTGTAAAACTGAAACACTTCAGGAGGCTTGCAGCTCTGCAAGCATTCCCTAAAAGCACATTTTCTGACAGTCATATTGTATGTGCAATCATAAATGATGACCAATTATTTTATTTTATACTTTTTTGTCAGCACCAGACAGTTTTTCTTTTTGTACATGTTGTATAGACAATTGTGCCTTTTGGAGTTTCTCGTTTAGAAACCTGTATATAATATCTTATAAATCTAGTAGTTACCTATTTGGAAGTTAAGTTGATATGGAAGTTAAAAAAGAATGGAGGAAATTTGTTTTATTTTCAAATGTTTTCTTTTTGAAGAGTTTTATGTCTATCATAAATTGATGGGGAAATTAATGTTGTACTGATATATAAACATTTCTATGGCTTTTGGGGGGCAGTGTTCTTGTGCACAGATGTTGTGGTCAAGTATTTATTATATTCCACCTGGTGCCCATTTTGAACTCCATAAGTCCATAGGTATGAGTAAAATGGTGGCTTTACATTTGCTGTATCTATACTATCGACAGTATCAGTAAAACCTTGTTTACAAGTGCAGAAATGCCTCTGAAGTCTCCTTTTTTAAGTGGTGTAATTAGCTATCTGATTTGTCTTTTTTCTCCTTTAATCAACCCTGTAGAAAGGGTTATTCCCGGTGCTCTCCAAGACACTAGAATTATTCAGCAGCTCAAATCACTAATGAGGAGCTTGGAGAGACCAGCAAATGACGTCACCAATCAGCTCCTTTACGAGGTTTTATTGACTGCGACGCTGTCCTTGTCTCAAGAGGCTTGGAGCAAAAGCTCTCATTACAGCCCCAGAATGACTCATTCAATTGACAGTATTTGCTGCCTGCCGCTGCAGTCTACCAAGACTGTGACTCAATAACGCCACCTGCTGGACGGGTCGTGTTGTTGCATTCAGGGCAGAGGAGTACAGGGCGCATCTTGCAGGAAGGTGGGGTGGGATGTTGCTTAGTTACCCAGCCCACAGAAGAGCATGAGAGTGGGTGAGACTCTCTGGAAACAGCTCTGAACATTCAGTCCATCCAAATCTGGTAAATTTAGTCAAAGTGAGAGTAGAGCAATAAAATTCACTAGTGACCTCTAAACCATTCTGCAACGATTGGATATGACAGTCCTAGATTTGACCATAATGTAGATGTGTACTTTCAAAAACAAATCCTTTTTCTGCTCATTGGTAAACGTCAACGCATGTTTGCATCAGTTCTATTATGCAGAGAGAATGTTTCACCATTAGGACCTGTATGTACAGGTGAGGCTTAGTCTTGTCTATGAGTACGATGTCAGAATATTTGGAAAAAAAAAAAAACATTATGCAGTTATGCCACCCTTGCCTGAGGAGAGCTACACTGAAAAACTGAACTGCATATTTCCATAATTGTTCTTAATGCAGCGTCCATATTCACCTGATCTTAATAGATTGCTTTTATTGTTGTCCTAATTCTCTGTCTTAGATTGAGCAAGCACGAACAGGCTACATGTATGGAATCTTCGCGCTGTAATATTTAATACATTTTTGGAGCGGGTGGAGGGTAGCCAATTGTGAGCGTAATCTGGCCTGAGTTTCCATTAACAGGGTTTTCCACTGGGCAGGGACAGAGCTAGAGGCTGAAGTTTCTAACTGCTAGTATCACTTCAATCTGCAATGATTCATAGAAACCAAAATTATTTTAAATGATAAATTACTCTTGTAAATCTGAAACTGTTAAAATATCAGTTCAATTACAATTATAAACTATTTAAATATACATTACACAGTCACTGACTTTCAGAAGTTTGGGATTATTAAGATTTTTAGTTTTTTGGCCAAAATTAATATTGTAAAATAGTATTACAGTTTAAAATAATGCATTTCTATTTTTAATATATTTTAAAATATAATTTATTCCTGTGATGCAAAACTGAATTTTCATCAGCCAATACTCCAGTCTTTAGTGTCACACAATCCTTCAGAAATGTGATTTATGCTGATTTATTACTTTTTTTTTTTTATAAGTTTTGGAAACAGTGATTGATTTGTTTTTAAGGCTTTTTTGATAAAAAGTAAAAAAAAAAAAAAATGTAAATCTTGTCTAACAATAAGTTTGCTATCACTTTTTTTTAATCAATTTAACACATCCTTGGAGAATTAATGTATTCATTTCTTTCTTTAAAAAGAAAGAATAAAAATGTAGACCACAAACGTTTAAATGGTAGTTTATATTGTTACAAAAGATTTGTATTTAAAATAAATGCTGCTTTTTTTTAAATAATAATTTACTCTTATAAATCTGAAGCTGTTAAAATATCAGTTCAATTACAATTATAAACTATTTAAATATACATTACACTGTCACTGTCTTTCAAAATTTTGGGATTAGTAAGATTTTTCTGTATTTTTGACCAAAAATACAGAAAAAAAAGGGTAATGTTGTGAAATATTATTACAGTTTAAAATAATTAATTTCTATTTTAATATATTTCAAAATATAATATATTCCTGTGATGCAAAGCTGAATTTTCATCGGCCATTACTCCAGTCTTTAGTGTCACATGATCCTCCGAAAATGTGATTTATGCTGATTTATTACTTTTCTTATCAGTTTTGGAAACAGTGATTGTTAACAATAAGTCTTTGCTATCACTTTTTAATCAATTTAACACATCCTTGGTGAATAAATGCATACTTTTTTTTTTCTAAAAAAGAAAGAATAAAAGACTACAAATGTTTAAAAGGTAGTTTATATTGTTACAAAAGATTTATATTTAAAATAAATGTTTTTTTTTTTTTTTTTTTTTACTTTTTGTTTATTAAAGAATCCTAAAAAAAAAAGTATCACAGGTTCCAATAAAATATTAAGCAGCACAACTGTTTTCAACATTAGTTATAAATCAGCATATTAGAATGATTGAAGGATCATGTAACTTGTTCACAATCATGTTCACAATTTTTTTTTCTCAGTTTTTGATCAAATAAATGCAGCCCTGATTATCATAAGAAAACTTATTAAAAGAAAAGAAAAAAAGCAGTCTTAAGTATATTAGTAGCATATAGCCAAATATATATTGTATTGTCAAAATTTTATTTTATGCCAGAAATTATGAGGATATTAAGTAATGATTATGTTCCATGAAGATTTTTTTTTTACATTTTCTTAAGTAATATGCATTGCTAGAACTTAATTTGAAAAACCTTAAAGGCGATTTTCTCAATAATTAGCTTTTATTTTGCATCCTCAGATTACAGATTTTCAAATAGTTGTATCTAGGCCAAATATTGTTCTATCCTAACAAACCATACATCAACGGAAAGCTTATTTATTCAGATTTCAGATGACCCAATTTTAAAAAAAACTGACCCTTATGACTAGTTTTGTGGTCATGGAAAAATGCTAAAAAGCTTATTCTGTTTTTTAGCAGGTTCATCTGTGACTTACCCTATGTTGAGTGCTCCAGCTGAAGGATGTGTTCAGTGTGCATTTTTTCTGAACAGTATGAACAAATGTGTTCAATATGTTTTTCGAACCAAAATTTTTAAGTTCTTCGCGTCTATACAAAAATATTTCGATTTACTACATGGTGAAATTTACTCCCATATCTACACTAATCTATAAAAATATATAACAGACGGAAACTGTGGAATATATTACTTACTACATTAACAAAACATTACTCTCAGTTTTCCTGAGGAGAACCTCGTTTGGAGTGGTCTGTACTCGCACGCCCTCTACTGCCCTGTATAAAAACTACTCATGCAAGACACCTTATTTAAGATAAAAAAAAAAAAAAAACTTGGCACCAAACGGCCGCCCGGCGTCTCCATCCCGCTGGAATCTCAGGAATACAACGTTCTTATCTCGCTCCACACGTTGCTTGTCGGTGACTATTAACAAACAGCATTGTGTTCGAGTGAGCGAGCGGGCGGGAGGCGGAGAACGCGCGTATATAAGCGCTCTTGTACAGGAGTGTGCTTGAGACTACAGAAAATATGCATGAGTGCATTGTGAAGACTGCAGCTTAATAGTGCAAAACAAAACTTTTTTAGCAGTTTGCAAACTTATTGGATTAGCACAATTTGTGCCACATCAGGGACCTACAGAAGATAAATTAAAAAAAAATGGATTTGAGGATTATTTTTCCAGTATTGTCCATGCTGTCATCTGGAATTTTTGACCTGGGTATGTATTATTTTAAGTATATTTATATCCAATATTCGTGTTAGAGATTATTTGAGTGCTTTTATTTTAAAAATAGTTTCCTATGTTTCATAAGTTTGCATGAACATTAAACTAATTAATATATAATTATAACTAATTAATAATTAAAGCATAACTAAAAGTGCTAAAACTCTAGTACTTTAAGTTTCTTAAACAACCTATTCATACATGACAGATAAAGTTTCAATATTCATGTAAACTATATGATGAGTATCAGTCATTTTTAATTGAGCGTGACCAATTCCAGCTTTTCCAGTCCATCAAACACAGTTTTGCAACTTAAGAGTGAAAATCACAGTGTGTTTGTATGTATCATTCTTTATGTAGCAAAAACGTATAAATTCAATATATTTGAATGATTTTAGCTGCTCCAGCATCTTTGGGTCAAGGCACAGCACAAGGCACATCAATCTCTGCGCGTCACTCCAGGACTAAGAGATGTTCCTGCGCAAGTTTTATGGATAAAGAGTGTGTCTACTTTTGCCACCTGGACATAATATGGGTCAACACACCAGAGTAAGTCAACAAACATTATATTTAATGGTTTTAGATGTACAATAGAAAAAAGAAAAAAGGAATGCAATTATGGCATAACTAACATTGTCTTCTAATTGTTTTTCTTTCCTCCAGGCGAACAGTGTCATATGGACTTGGAAATGCTCCACGTAAGAAGCGCTCAGTAACAGAACCTGTTGTGCCCAAGCCACGCTGCAAATGTGCAGATAGCCGAGACAAAACATGCTCTTCATTCTGTCAGCCGAACAATGCGTTACGGTAAGCACACAGTTCAAAGCCAGATAGTTTTAATCTTAAAACCAATGTCAAGGTCACAGGGTTTACTGGATAAAAAAAATATTTGGGACACACTTGTTTTCCCGAGCACGGGCTGTGTGTGGGAACCTCAGTAATGATCCACAGGCATAATAGCTGTCACTGCATGACTTGACAAACTTGCAGAAACAGGTTTCAGTTCTATTTGTGGACTTTTATCAAACTTGTTCAGGAACTGACTGCTCATGTCTCATGCGAACTTTCTTTTTTAGGCATAAAGAAGCGTCAGACAAGGCAATCCATGCCGCCCAGGGCCAAGACTGTGCCGAGAGGCAATGCAAACACAAGCTGGCAGCCAAACAGACAAAGATTAAACGGTAAGACAAACCACATACCCTAAAAAAATAAAGCAGCACATTCGCATTCTCGCACACGTTTAAGAAATAATTGGGTGCTTTAATTACAAGCCTCTGTGAGATTGATGTCTCTTGTGGCTGTGACAAATTACCTATCATTAATGTTCATGAAAGATATAAGCACATTAACTTGGAGTATAAAGTGGATTTTACTTTCAATGTGTTCAGCTTATAATAAGAGTCTTATTGAGAAATATTGAGATAATCACCTTTAAAGTTGTCCAAATGAAGTTCTGCAATGCATATTACAAATCAAAAATTAAGATTTGATATGTTTACGGTAGAAAATGTACAAAATATCTTCATGGAACATGATCTTTACTTAATATCCTAATGATTTTTGTCATAAAAAAAAATCTGTAATTTTGACCCATACAATGTATTGTTGACTATTGCTACAAATATACTCATGCTACTTAAGAGTGATTTTGTGGTCACATACATTTAAAAATACATAACTAGTACTACCTGCTCAAGGGTTCTACCTGTGTTTGCTGTGATATTGACCTCATTTCTTTGTTGTTCTACAGGGTGAAAAACACAAAACACATTGGCGACGTCCTCTCCAGGATCAGGGCCATCAATAGGATCCATCTTCTCCTGGAGAACTGGCAAGTGAGGCGGCACCACAGGGCACGAGCGTGGACGTCTGAAAACGCTGCCTCCTAGAGAACAAGCTCAGCTTTTGCCCTTTGCTGATCCACCACAGGATTTAGCTGAATAAGAAGCTCCTTTCTGCTCATTCACGTCTTGTGTGTTCATGCCATGGGGTGTCATCAGGTGTGTTGGAATACCTGCAGATGCAAGCATCTTGGATTGTGGTGTTTGTCATGTGGGCTCCACCCTAGAGGCAAGCCTGGCATCGGTGTGGAGCTCAGTGGGATGAAAAACCCAGGAAGATGTTGACTGAAACAAACCAAACCTCAAATGAATCAAGACCAACCTCTATCGATTCCTAAATATTTCTGAACTAGACCTTTTGGTGCATGGGATACCTAGAAGCCAATTGGGACTTTAAATTAAACTGATATGCATTGAAGATATATGTTGCACAGGAGGAATATGCTGTAACTAAATGAAACTGTGGAATCGGGGACTCCAGAAACCCAAAGTGATGTGTGAAGCCCATCAGAGGTTACTGAACATCCAGCCACTACAAGCCTTACAAGACTCTAGTTCTTGGATATTGTTACTGGACTCATTCACTCATTCACTGTAATGCAATGTAGCTCTGCAACTGCGTCAGTGCATCAATTGGAAATGATATTTTTCCCATTTATGTTAAATATGTACCTTTAATTAAGCCATATTGGCTAATAAGATGTTATTTCTATGAAATTATAACATTTAATTGCCATTTATGTGGTAAACTTTGCTAGGTATTAATAAATATTTTGCATTATTTAAACAACTTAAGTTGCTTGTGACTTTGTATTAAATTTATTTTACATCCCACTGAAATACATGATTTAATTTGGGACAAAAATTGATTAAAATATATATAGAATGAACATACTGTAAAAGTATCATGGTTTCACCATGTCGCAACATTTTTACAATTTCTTTGTGCCCGTATTTGCAAAATTTGTGACAGATAAAAGACAAACAGTAAGCACTTTCAATAATAGTATATATAATATATATATACACACATAAGTGCTGTCAAACGATTAATCGTGATTAATCACATCCAAAACAAAGGTTTATGTTTACATAATATATATTTGTGCAGTGTATATTTATTATGTATATATGAATACACACACATGCGTGTATATATTAAAGAAAAATATTTTAGATTTATATCTAAAATATTTATTTTTATTTATAATCTAAATTGTATACATGTGTAAATATATATACATATAAATATTTAGTTTTAATATATACATGTATGTGTGTGTATTTATATGTACATAATAAATATACAAAGTAAACACATATAGTATGTATAAACTCAGTATAAAAGCATAAACAAATTTTTTGAAACATTTAAACAATCATGCATGAGTGGAATGCAAAAGTAGCAGGTAACATTCAGAGAAATTACAGGGATTAGTCAGTTGAAAAACAGTGCATTCGTTTTAATGTAGCCTTAAAGCTCTAGAAAGATGTCATTCCACCTACAATAGCGTTTAACCATGTGCAGAAAGCAAGCTTTCAATAACACAGGTCAGATGGTTTATGTGTGTGCTGAAATGGGCATACCTGTATGAGAGATGAAAGGTGAAGCAAATTGGATATGGCAAACAGTTGTAAACCAAAAAGAGTGTAATCTTAAAGCAATAGTCAACCATGCTACAACTCAGAAAAACAGAAAATGAGCCTCAAGTATGTAACAATTCTACACAGAAAAAAAAAATAGACCTTTAAAATTTAATCTTACATAGAAAAAAAAAATGTTTGGGATTTATACTACCAATCAAAATTTCTTGAACAGTAAGATTTGAATGTTTTTTTAAAGAAGTCTCTTCTGCTCACCAATCCTGCATTTATTTGATCCAAAGTACAGCAAATATTTTAAAATAACTTTATTTTAATTTTAAAATGCAATTTATACCTGTGATTTCAAATATGAATTTTAGCATCAATACTTCAGTTATATGATCCTTCAGAAATCATTCCAATATTTTGATTTGCGCCTCAAAAAACATTTATTATTATTATTATTATTATTATGTTGTTGAAAACAGCAAACAGTAGAATTTTTTTCAGGTTTCTTTGATGAATAGAAAGTTCCGAAGAACAGCGTTTATCTTAAACATAACTCTTTTGTAACATTATAAATGTCTTTAACATCACTTTTGATTAATTTAAAGCATTCTTGCTAAATAAAATAGTAAATTTCTATAATTTATTTCGCAAAAGAAAACAAAACAAAATAAATAAATAAATAAATTGTACTGACTCCAAGCTTTTGAATGGTTTCTTCTATTCATCAAATAATCCTGAAAAATGTACTCAACTGTTTTAAATACTTACTACTAATAAAAATTGTTTCTTAAACAGCAAATCAGCATATTAGAATGATTTCAGAAGGCTCATGTGACACTGAAGACTGGAGTAATGATGCTGAAAATTTAGCTTTGCATCACATGAATAAATTACATTTTAAAATTTTATAGCACAGAAAAAATATAAAAATAATAAAAAATAGTTCATAATATTCAGGGTTCCCACTCTAAGCCAAACATCAAATTCCCTGACTTTCACCGACCGACTAAAAAGCTGAATTTCCATGACCTATAATAAATGGATCAATCCATTTGCAAGCTTTATTTACTTGTTCACAGACATTCTTAGTAGAAAAGACACTTATACACTACTTACACTTTTACTATTGACATTTTGATGCATGGAAACAAAAAACGTAAAGCAACAAACAAAAATCCCTGATATTCCATGGACAAAATAAATAGAAATTTCCCTGACTTTCAATGTCTGGAATAAACCTTTTAAAATTCCATGATGTTCCAGATATTCCATGACTTGTGGGAACCCTGAATATTACTGCCTTTTAGGCTTGTTGAGCAGAAGGGAATTCTTAAAAAAAAAAAAAAAAACACTTTAAATTCTTACTGTTAAAACCTTTTGACTGTTATTGCACTTCGAAACACCTTTTACTTGTTTACAACTTCTGCAGATGAAGAGTTTTCTGTTTTATTTAGCATTTTTCAAATTCTTCAAACTTTAAAACAGCACACGTGAAAAAAATGTGTATGGAAAAACTGAAAGCAATGAAAATTAGGTGAAACATAATTGACACTGACAGCTTCATCCTTGGACCAAAAGATCTTTGTCTGGATCCAGCCCAGACAGCAAAAACCATGTGGTCCAGATCCGGCCCATACATCCGCAAATCCGCGAAACGGACTTGGGCCGGTGTCTTTTGGCACAACGGGCCAATACCGGCACACATCAGGTTTTCCCTCATCTGGACCAGCACTGGGCCAGCTCCGTACCAGACTCGGCCCAGATCCACTCTGCAACAGTTGTCCGTACCCACTGAAACCAGGCCCAGGCTGGATCCGTCTAAGACGGTGATACAGCACTGAAACGGATGTGACTGTAACGCGGATTTGACAGTTTGAAAATGAATCCGGCACAGAGTCAGCTGCTGTCTGGGAGGGGCCTCATTTATAAAGCGTGCGTACGCTCAGATTTGAACGTAGAGTGTGTGTATGTTTAAATCATATTTGTAAAAACTGGCTTTGACGTGGAAAAGTGCTTAGCGTCACATCAGGGTCCGAGCAGACGTACGCACTTTCTCTTGTCGAATTACTGCAGGTTTTTGAAAATGTAAGCTGTTCTTGCAGCTTGCTGTTCTAAATAATAGGATTTGGATGATGATGGTGATCTTTATTTAGGAGTCGTTTACAAGGCAGAGAGCTGAAGCTACACAGTTGCGTGCAAGTTCAAGATCATTCATAGATTCCACATCTGAAAAAGACGCGTGCGTGCGTCTTCTGTCCGTACGTTCATTCTATGAATCACACGTATGCATATTTGCAAAATAATCTTAAGATTATATTTAGGATAGTTTCTGAGCAACATTTTATAAATGAGGCCCCAGGTGTGAGGTCTTCGCATATTTCGGTCTTGGATGTTAAAATAAATAATAAAAAATAAAATGTTCTTATTTTATGTTCTTAAAATATTTAATTAATTGTTTTGAAAATTATTGAAACTTCAAAAAAGTTTATTATATCCCTTACATCTTATTAAAAAATTCATGAGATACAAGAAAATACACCCTGCAGGGAATTTCCAATAGATCCTTTTGATTGGTGAATTGTGGCCTGTCTTTGTCCATATGTGTAGAAGAGAGAAGAAAGAGAGAGAGAAAGAAATATTCTTGGATCGGCCTGTAAAAGTCAAACACAAAGGCTTTCGCTCCTTCTGAGCTGAGCACTTTACGCACGCGGGTCTCCAGGGGCCGGGAAAACTGGCGTAAGTCATTAGGGCTTGAATAGAGCTTGAGCACAAATAATAGCCCATTATGGCACAAGGAATCTCCTCGAACCGACAGGCATTGAGCAAACAATGGAAGATACTCAGGGAGGGGCGGACACGCCTCGGGCTTCTGACGTCTCCGCGTGCTGCCTGGGTCACCGCCCTCAGTTACCTTCACACACACAAACATGCAAACAATGCATCCACCTTATACACACACACACTATGCAATATAATAACAAAAAAAACATTGACACAGACGTGGAATAAATTCCATGGACATCCCGACTTAGTGCAAGCTGATGGCTGTTCCAGCTCAAACCCCTCACTCATCATACCCGAACGAGGCGGCTGTTATGAGAGTTGATTGATGGGATGAGCGCTTGTTGAATGGGTGCTGATCAGTGTTTTAAACGATCTAGGCTGTCTTTTACACTCGTAAAAGTTCTAATTATTCTTTAGATGGGCCAGAGATCCTCCCCGATATATAAATGTGTCATGGGTGTGCAAAGTGAACTTTTACAGGTGAGTTGACTCACTAATATGTCTGTGGTCGTCCACCTGGTGGAGAGTGATGACAAATTGGCTCTGTAGCAAAACCGCTGTAGGCAGCATTTGCACGTTAACTTGGTACAAAAGAGGGTTGTGCCCCGCTATACTGTTTTGGTCCAATTTTAAGGGTTAAACTGCATGGGTTTTACATGATTTTGACATTTTTAGAATGCATTGCAATATGCTAAGTGAGCAAATTTCAGTTTCAAGATGACAAAAAAGGTGAGAGAAATGAGATTTTCATTAAGACTGATTAGGTTTTCATGCTCAACAAATCTGCATTTGTTTGATCAAAAATACAGTAAAAACAGTAATACTGTGGAATATTATTACAATTTAAAGTAAATATTTTCTATGTGAATGTATTTAAAAATGTAATATATTTCTGTGATGGCAAAGCTGAATTTTCAGCAGGAATTACTTCAGTCTTCAGTGTCAAATGATCTTTTCAAAAATCATTGTAATATGCTGATGTCCTGCACTTTTGTATATCATTATTTTTTTAAAAGTCTGCATTCATTTGATCCAAAGTACAGCAAAAACAGTACAATTATTATTTAATTGTTTTTTAGTTGAATATATTTTTTAAATGTAGTTTATTCCTGCAAAATTTTAAGCATCATTACTCCAGTCTTCATTGTCACATAATCCTTCAGAAATTATTATAATATACTGATTTGCTCTTTTTCAGGACTCTTTGTTAAATAGAAAGATCCACAGATCAGCATTTATCTGAAATAAAAAGCTTTTGTAACATTATAAACTATACAATCCAAAAGCTTGGAGTCAGTATAGAAATGATTTATAGAAATTAATACTTTCATTTAGCAAGAATGCTTTAAATGTATCAAAAGTGTGATAAACACAAGATTTCTAATTCAGATAAATGCTGTTCTTCTGAACTTTTGAAACCTGAAAATTCTGAGGAGCTCTTTTCAACAAAATAATGATAATAATAAATGTTTTTGAGCAGCAAATTAGAATATTAGAAGAAATTTCTGAAGGATCATGTGACTAGAGTAATGAGTAATAGAGTAGACTAGAGTAATATATTCAAATAGAAATAAATGTTACAGTTTTTGATGTACTTTGGATCAAATAATTGCAGGCTTGTTGAGCAGAGACTTTAAAAAACATTAAAAATCTTACTGTTCAAAAACTTCTGACTGGTAGTGTGTGTGTGTGTGTGTATATATATATATATATATATATATATATATATTTTTTTTTTAATTCATATTTTTCCCTTTAATTTTAGAAAAATGTTTTCTGTTTTTTAAATAGAATAGTAAAAAAAGAACATTCATTTTCAAAAATATTAACTGGCCCCAGAATTTGACATTTAGATTTTAAAACAGCTTTCATTTCACAAGCCATTTACAAGAATCAGCATAGGCTTCATTCAGCACAGTCTTTTCATCATAATCCAGCTTTCTCTGTGGTAAACACACAACTCAAAGACACACAAACATACACACACACCTCTACGCCTCCAGTCATCTCCATCTGCGACAAAACAACCTCTGAAAGCTATTATGGAAGATCCCCAAAACATTCTCAGAATTCTTTCTTGACAGTCAGCAATTTGCAAACGTCTCATAAACTCAGATGTACGCACTTTGCTTACTGTGCTTGTTTAATATCAAAATTTAGCACAATGGTTAGCAGGTACTTTCAAGCCATCTATACATTTGATGGAGTATCACGAACTAACAAAACTAAATTTTAGAAAAGCATTGATAATATGTGACCCTGGACCACATAATCAGTCTTAAGTAGCAGGGGTATACTTGTAGCAAAGAATACATTGTATGCGTCAAAATTATATATGTTTTTAATGCCAAAAATCATTAGGATATTAAGTAAAGATCATGTTCCATGAATATCTTTTGTAAATTTCCTACCGTCTATATATCCAAACTTAATTTTTGATTAATAATATGCATTGCTAAGAACTTAATTTTGACAAATTCAAAGTTCTATACAAATGACTAAATAGTAAAATTGCAATTTTTGACTTGCATATTTCAATTTCAAGCTTCTTGCAGACTAATTCAACATGTCTCTAATTCACTTAACTAGTAAGTAGTATTATATCCCTAACAGAGATCAACTTATATAACAGAGACATGATATAACATGCATGATAACACTGTGATTTTCAGAATAGATCCATCTTAGAGAGTCTGTTGACAGTGCCAGATAGGAGAACATCATGTGTTTGCACCCAGAAGCAGAAAGTGAAAGTCACACCACCTATTTTAACAGAATAAAATGGTGTTTCATATTTCACTTGCAGATGATGAAAAACAAGTATAAACCCATACAGCTTTCAGTTCACAAAAACTAGCATACAACTGAAGCAAAGAGAATGAAGTGAAGTGAGACTAAAGGCATTTCATTATTAAAAAAAAAAAAAAAAAAAAGTTTTTTTAGCACCAAATCAACATATTACAAGGATCGCTGAAAGAAGTTCACAAAACTGGCACAGAACAGAAGACAAGTTCTTATTTCAAAAAAGAATACGTCACAGGAGTGCTTCGAGTAATATTCTGCAATACAAAAAAGGGTGCGTGCGAATGGACTGCGGTCATGAACTCATCTAGTCTTTCAGATAATATTGTATTCCCTTGCACTTGACATTTCACCACCCAAAAGATAAAAAAAACCATATATAGGTGCTGCAGGCGAAACCCACATGCTAACAACATACTGAAAATAGAAAAGTGCTCCGAGTGCATTCCAGCATGCTGCATCATCAAAGCATCATCAAAGCATCCTGGCACGAAACACAAAGGCCTCTGGGTACTCTAGGGTCCCCTGCCGCCACATGCCAGACAACGCCTTTTACCTTTTTCCAGGTGAGTAGAAATGTCTCCTTTGGCTGAACCATCTCTGTTTAGGTAGCTAATGTCTGGTCATGAGAAGGAACGCCTACACCAAACCTTTTCTTCTATTAGAAGTTCTGGTTGTGGTTCCTGTTCAAATGCAGACAGGAAAAGTCAGTTTTATGCCACCAAAAATGTACTAATAATCTGTTGAATGTGAAAAATGTGCAATTAATGTCTCTTTTATATATATATATATATATATAAAACTACACTTCTGTTTAAATGTATAGGGTCAAAAACAAGTTTATTGAGCAGCAATCAGTATATTAGAATGATTTTTGAAGGATCATGTGACACTGTTGATAATTCAGCTTTGCATCACAGGAATACATTACGTTTTAAAACATATTTAAACATAAAACATTTTATCAATCTTACTGACACCCCGCTTTTGAATATGATGAGTATATGACCTTTGACCTAGGTCTAGGTCTAATACGTGGCCTTGTTGTTTTATGTTTAAGTACACTTGACAAAGTCATGCAAGACATCTTATTTACAATTTGACACAATCCAGACAGGAAAAGCTCTGTTGCACAAAAGATCCAAAGATTTCCCCAACTGGAATACCACATTAATGCCAAAAAACTAGACAGTGTTTCTATCTTGGAGGCTCCTGACAGCAGTAATGGGGGTTTTGGTAAGCTGAGGACACACATTCTTTCATGATTTTTTTTTTTTTTTCCCCCAAAACAACTTTTTTTTTTTTTTCATAGTCCTGTCACTCTCATGTACTGTAACTGAAGCCTACTTGACATTGCATACCTCACTAATAGACTGAACAAAAACAAATAAGATGGGAAACACTATCCTGGGGGAGGGGTTCCTCCTCTATGCTGAAATACACTGACCTTGTTTTCAACAGCAAATACTCCATTTCGAGTAATTAGACACATCTTATTTCAGTGTTTTGGTGAGGCACTTTGAAGAAAAATATCAAAAGGAAATTTCCCCTTAAGGTGTCTTTAGCTGGGTTTCACTTCCAGAATTAAAATGTCCTGATAATCTACTCATCCAAGATGTTCATGTCTTTCTTTCTTCAGTCAAGAAGAAAATAAGGCTTTTGAGAAAAACATTCCAGGATTTTTCTCTATAGCCTATGGTGAACTTCAATGGTGGCCAACAAATTGAAGGTCCAAATTGCAGTTTTAATGCTGCTTGAAAGGGCTCTAAAGATCCCTGTCTAGAAATAAGGTTCTTATCTAGAAACACGATGAGCCATTTTCTGAGAAAAATACAAATTTATATTCTTTTTAACCACAAATGCTCGTCTTGCACTAGCCCAACCTCACGCAACATCTAAGCAGAAGCACAGACCTAGTGTTTACAATGCGAACATGCAAATAAAGTCAAACGCCCTTTTCCCAAAAAAACTTATAACAACGTCAGGCGATTTTGAAGTTGGAGGAGAAAATGCGATGGAGTGACGTAAATACACAATGTGTGAAGACAAACGCGTGTCGCAGAGCTAGTGCAAGATGAGCATTTGTGGTTAAAAACTATCTATCTATCTATCTATCTATCTATCTATCTATCTATCTATATACAGGTGCAGCTCAAAAAATTAGAATATTGTGAAAAAGTTTGTTTTATTGTAACTTATTAAAAAAAAATGAAACTTTCATATATTCTAGATTCATTACATTTTTTTTTTTTTTTTTGATGATTAGAGTGTACAGCTCATGAAAGTCAAAAATCCAGTTTTTCAAAATATTAGAATATTCATTGAATGACCATCCCTACAGTATAAATTCCAGGTATCTCTTGCTCTTTGAAACCACACTAATGGAGAAGACTGATGACTTAGCAATAGTCCAGGAGACAATCACTGACACCCTCCACAAAGAGAGTAAGTCACAGAAGGTCATTACTGAATGGGGTGGCTGTTTACAGAGTGATGTATCAAAGCATATTAAATACAAAGTTGCCTGGAAGGAAGAAATTGGGTAGGCAAAGGTGCACAAGCAACAGGGATAACCGCAAGCTTGAGAATACTGTCAAGTAAAGCCGATTCAATCACTTGGGAGAGCTTCATAAGGAGTAGAATAAAGCCAGAATTAGCGCATCAAGAGTCACCACACTCAGACATCTTCAGGAAAAGGACTACCAAGCCATTTCCGGCTCTGAAGCTAAAAAATATATTTTATTTCAATCGGTTCAATACTATAATTTTGATCAATTCAGTATTTTACATGCTGCTGTTCCAAATTTCTTCCCAAAGTGCTTCCCAAATTGCTGCAAAATGGGTAAATGTGACAACAGAACAATGTTATTGATCATCAAACAGATGCAACTCCATCAACTTGCTCGAAACTAGTATTTAAAGACAACAGTAGAAGTAAAATATAGCATATTTTTGCATACAAAACAGATGATAAAGGTGAACGAGCTGACCTTACTGCACCTGTATGCAAGCATGGATATAATAGATCATTTGTTTCCACAGGAGGCCAAGCATTTATCACTTGCTCAACATGATCTTTAATGCAAATTTAGAAATGGACAGGTGAGTTAATCCTTCATAAATTCAGGTTTAATAAACTTTTATTTACAACTGATCAACGCACATACCTAAGATGTGATACAGAGTAACGTAAACACGAAAGCTCAAATGTTTATCAGTTTAGTTTTGGTCACATAATCTTAGCACTTTTTTATTTTTGAAACAGTCAAATATAAATTGAATTTAAATGAAGCAAGAGTTTTTCTATTTTCATTTTAGTATCAATAATATGGGGAATGTTTCTCTGCGCCGTCAACCGCTAATATGAAGCAGCTGAGAGAGAGAAAGATATATTTAATGCATTTTCTTTGGCTGAGTCTGAAATCTGAAAACAATTGGAGAAAGAGAGATAATAACGTGATTTGACTGTTAGAATAACACTTTACAGTAAAGCAACCTTTGTTAAGACTCTTTAGATAAGTTGATCTAACAGTATTACAGCACTTATTAATCTAGGTCAAAAAATTTGGTATAAAAGATTAATGAACTAATAATGTTTAGTGTGTAAACATTACTTACTAAATTGTTTTCAATTTACTTATATTTTGGCTGGTTATTTGTCACCTATGGTATCAGTTTAGTATTAATACCGAGGTATTACATTCTGGTATCATACCAAAGCCAAAATTATGGTATCGGGCCATCCCTACTCCAGACTGTAAATCGGTGGAAAATTGGGGCAAAAATTGTGTTATGTATTCCAGCCTTTAGATGCATTTAAACAACAGTAAATAAAAAACCAGACCATCATCAGAAACAGCCAATTAGTCATGTGGGTTTAATGTTCACTACGTATTTATTAGGCGAAAATGTTCCATCTCCCATTATTCGCATTAACTCTTTTTCACACAATTAGCTGGATTTCTATCCAAAGTTGTGAATTTCACTTAATACTAGTGCTGTCAAACGATTAATCGCATCCAAAATAAAAGTTTATGTTTACATACAATATATTTGTGTACTGTGTATATTTATTATGTATATAAAAATACACACACACATGCATGTATATAATAGGAAAAAATATGTTTGATTTATATCAAAAATATTTATATTTATTTATAATCTAAATAGTATACAGGTATAAATATATACACATAAATATTTTGTTTTAATATATACATGTATGTGTGTGTATTTATATGTACATAATAAATACACAAAGTAAACATACATATAGTATGTAAACATAAACTTTTATTTTGGATGCGATTAATCGTTTTACAGCCCTACTTAATAAACATAAATACTACATAAAACATTTGCAAATAAGCATCTTTTCCATCCAACAAGTCAAATTTAACAAAACTGTCACTTGCTGATAACCTGGCACTAAATATCACTAAGAAAAGTAGGAGAAGCCACTGAAAATAATACTTTTTTTCATATATAATTAGAGTGTTCAGACGAAACAATAAATGTGGTCATCACTTTCAGAGCTGGATGCCTGCTGTTTGGGAACACAGTTGTGTAAAACAGTTCTGGGACGCAATTATACAAAAATACTTTGACGACAGACTTTGCTTCGGCATTTAAGGATGACCATAACAACATTTTAGATGTTGTGCAATGAGATCCACTGGTTAGTCAAGTTAGATGCGCAGTCACATTACTTTTTTGATGTACGTGGAGGAATTTATTCAGTAAATGCATTTCCATCCCTTATTATTTGCGTTAATCCTTTTCTGCACAAGTCAAAACCACCTCAAGTGATCGTAAAAATATTTTAGCGAATTAATAGATTTTTTCCATCACTTGTTTCTAATGCGATACTTCAAAATGCGCATGAAAACAGGTTGATGGAAACATTTCCATTCATTTCCACAAAAATATTACGTAGCTGATAATGATAAGAAATCAGCATATTAGAATGATTTCTGAAGGATCAATTGACTGAAGACTGGAGTAATGACACTGAAAATTCAGCTTTGCATCACAGGAATAAATTAGATTCTTAAATATATTAAAATAGAAAACCAGTATTTAAAATTGTAATAATATTTCACAATTTCCCTGTTTTTTTTTTTAATCAAATAAATGCAGCCTAGGTGAGCATAAGACTTCTTTTGAAAACATGACCTTTAAACACATGGTTTTAAATTCATACCACTGAGCTATCTCACATCCTCAGGTGCCAGTTTTTGTGAATGGGGTTTCTGTGTCAGCGTAACCCATCAACATTTCATTTCAGACACAATATGGACAGCCGCTGCTCTGGCTCCGCTTCCGTTGTGCTCAACTTTCCTACATAAGAGGACAGCCAGAAAGAACAGAGCTATTATCTTGCCGCTATTATCTTATGACACCAAAACATCGGCATCACAACACAGAATGTCCTGGCAGGAGTTACAGAATAAAAACACAAAATGTATAATGTTACCGGAAATGATTTAGTCAGAAATGTACTTCCATAGTGTTTCAGAAGAGATTCACTTGAAAAAAGAGCCACCTGCTCTTTTTGTAACATTAAGGCCTAATGACTTGACCTCGTCCCCTTTGGCTTCTCATGCACTCAACCTGATTTATGTCAAAACACTAAACACCAGCTTTTATTGGGGCAATTCAGAGGGTTTTCAAGCTATTCAGAGCGCCCTTGTGAAAACGCGAAACATTTGAAGCCACTTCTATACGAAGCCCTGCAAGCTGTTTTTGAGAAAATAATCAGTGGTTAATGTGCAAACTGCCTGAATGTCATTCAGATAGACATCAGTCCAATGAAATCACCAGGTTTTCCTAATAAAAATACGTTTATACTTAATAATCAATTATGCTGGTTTCAATATAACAAAGAATGTATAATGAAAATCTAGTTGCAGAATATTTTAAGCACACTGTCACAACTTGCAAGAAATCCAATCCTAAAAAAAAAAAAAAAACGTGACTTCTTCAGACACTGACACAATATGAAATGCCTGAAGAAGACCGCATGAGCAAAATAAATATTGCTGTGCCAATAAAGATTAGATTTCTAGCAAGCTATGGCAGTGTGATGGATTTTCTTTGTAATATGTCCAACACACCTGCAACTACTCAGGTGTGCAAAGAGTGTTTATTTACTAAACAGTTTTATTAGAATCTTTTATCAGTCATGTGGTTTACAATTATGATTGTGTTAAATAATTAAATAAATATTTAAATGAAATAAATTAATCTAATTTAAGGTAAAACACTAACAGCACCATAAATAAAATAAAATGGTGGTTTTAAATAATAATAATTTAGTTAAATTAATTTAATTAATATTTAAAATAAATAATTTAATTTAATGTAAGATTAAAATGCCAACTGTATAAAATGCGCAAAATAAAAAATAAAATAAAATAAAATATTAATTTGAATTAGTTTGTTTTTTTATTATCATTATTTTTTTTTTTTACTTTAACTTAACTTTAGTTAGACAAATCAGTCTGTGAAGTTTGCCTGATAGTGTGCCATGAAGGAGACTCACACTGGGATGTTTTCATACATAAGAAATAAGTATAAAAAAAAACATTTAAAATTATGGTTTAGTTCAGTATTTTAATTTGATACATTTTTGGTAAATTAAATAATCCAATTTAAGAGTAAAATGGCAACAGTTTAAACATAAAATAGGATAAAATAAAAATATTGTTTAAAATTATGGTTTAGTCAGATATTTTAATTTGATAAATATTTAAATTAAATAATCTAACTGGAACTATTCAGATGTGTGCAAAGCGTGTTTATTTACTAAGCAGTCAGGTGGTTTAAAATTATAATTTCAGTTAACAATTAAATTGATATTTCGACAAAATAATTTAATATAAAACACCAACAGTACCAAAAACAAAATAAAATAAAATAAAATGGTGGTAACTAATAATACAAAATTAGTTAAGTTAATTTAATTTAATTAATATTTTAATATTTATATAAAAAATGTAATCCAATTTAAAAAGCAAAATTCCAACTGTATCAAAATAAAATCAAATAAAATGGTGGTTTAAAATAATAACAATTTAGTTAAATGAATTTAATATTTAAATTAAGCATATGGATCTAATTTAAAAGTAAAATGCCAGCTGTATTAAAATAAATAAAATAAAATAAAATAAAGTAAAATGGTGGTTTAAAATTATTATAGCTTAGTTAAATTGATTTAATTAATAGTTAAATTAAATAATTTAATCTAATTTAAGAGTAAAATGCCAACTGTATAAAATGGACACAATAAATAAAATAAAATAATAAAATAAAATAAGGATTGTATTCTGATCAACCACTGAAATCGCCAAATTTCTCTATTAAAATCCATTATGTTTACACTAGATCCCCGACTTCAGTAATGGATGTTAAATAATGAAACAACATTTTGTAAATGTATCTCATTTCAGATTTATTATATTCTGCCTTCAAAGTTTCGGAAGGAGTTCGGAAATCATAATTATTAGATTTGTTCGAAATTGCACGCACCCATTGGGAAAAGCACATGTCATAATTTGCATCTTCTTTATCACTGGTAAACACAACATATGAATCTATTAATTCTTACAGAAATAGTGTTACAATGTGGTAATTTGGGAGACTAAACACTTGACTGGAAAACAGACGTAATGAAACGTTAAGAACACATGACATCACTCATTACTACAGCAACCATCAGCTCCTTGAACGACCTCAGGCTCTAAAATAAAGCTATACGTGACTGCAGAACAAACACAGCAGCTTGTTCCATAATATTTAAAATGCAACAATGGCATTTGCCCAAGCGATGAAGGGCGAGAGTGACAAAACATCAATCCTAGGGGGAAAAAAAGTGCAGTGTGTTTAAAATGTCAGTGCGACTGCCACGAAACATGAAGATTATAGGAAAAGGTGTTTTGTCTGAAATAAAAATCCAACTGAGACTTTTTGCAAGATTAAAAAAAAAATAATTTGCTCACAGCACAAAAATAGCAGGCAAATTTAACAGTATTTTTTTTTTCCTTTTAGAATAAAGGGGTTACTTAACTTTTAGTTAGACTACAGCTAAAGTTAAAAACAAATAGGTCTGTGAAGTGTGTCTGATAGTGTGTGGTGAAGGAAAGCAGGCTGTCTGGACTCACACTGGGATGTTTTCATACAGATACTGATGTCACTGCCCTGAATCCGTCTCTCCGTCAGACGTGTGTCTTGCGGCATGAAACAGGTCAAAGCAGGGGCCAAGAGGATGGAAAACATACAAAATACCTGTCTGTCAGTTATGTCACACTCATTTTCACAGACAAATAGCTCACATTCCCAACTGTTATTGCATTAAAAGCATGATGTACAGCAAAATGTAAAACCTAATACATTCAAATGATCAGGAAACCTGAAAAAAAAAATTGAATAGAAAGAATTAATTGCACTACTGTTCAAAAGTGTGGGTTTGGTTTCTTGTGCTCATCAAGGCTGTATTTATTTGGTCAAACAGTAAAATTTAGAAATATTATTGGAATTTAAAATAAGTGTTTTCTTAGTGAATATAATTTCAAATTTTATTTATATATTTGATGCAAAGCTGAATTTTCAGCATCATTATAATAAAAATATAATTAAATATACAATTAACAGTTGTAAAAAATACAATGAACAGTTGTATTATAATCTTTCATCAACTAGAATAAATGAATATTTTAATTAAATAAATCTTATTTAAGGGTAAAATGCCAACAGCACCAAAATAAAATAAAATATTGTTTAAAATTATGGTTTATTAAATTTTATTTGATAAATATTTAAATTAAATAATCAAGTTTAAACATAAATTAGGATAAAATAAGTAAAAAATATTGTTTAAAATTATGGTTTAGTCTATTGAGATTAAATAATCAAGGGCTTTAAGAGTGAAATGCCAGTTTTATTATTAGATTCTTTCAGTCAGGTGGTATATATATATATATATATATATATATATATATATATATATATATAAAATGATATAGTTCAAAATTATGGTTCAGTTAAATATTTAAATTTGATAAATATTTAAATTCAATAATAATAATAATAATAATAATAATAATAATCAGTAAAATGCCTACAGTTTAAAAATAAGAATAAGATAGGATAAAAAAAATAATAATAATAAAAAGAAATGTCTTATTTAATTTTTTCAGCCAGTAATGTATATGTATATACAAAAATAAATAAATAAAACAAATTAAAAAAATTAATACATTTAAACCATTAAATATTTAAAATAAATTTTTGATTTAAGAAACAGTTTAATTATTTTATATAATTATTTTATTATATATAATTATATTATTATTATATTTATAATTGTATTATTTTATATATAATTTTATTTTTCCAGCTTTCAGCCAGGTGGTATATATATATATATATATATATATATATATATATATATATATATATATATATATACGCAAAAATATAATTTAAAATAATGGTTAGGTATATGAAAATATTTAAATTAAATAATCTAATTTAAAATAAAATAAATACAAATATCATTTAAAATGATAATTTAGTTAAATATTTACATTTAATAAATATTTAAATTAAACAGTGTAATTTAAGAGTAAAATGACAAGTGTTTAAAAATAAAAGTAAATAATAATAATAATAATAATAATAATAATAATAATAATAATAATAATAATAATAATAATAATAATAATAATAATAATAAATAATAAGCATTTCTTTTTTTCAGCCAGGTGGTAAAAATAAACTAATACATAAA
The DNA here is from genome assembly GCA_033026305.1 of Cirrhinus molitorella. Lineage (NCBI taxonomy): Eukaryota > Metazoa > Chordata > Actinopteri > Cypriniformes > Cyprinidae > Cirrhinus > Cirrhinus molitorella. Next base: position 29,837,229 of record CM065131.1, on the reverse strand, counting down.
ATAAAAATTTGTAATACAAAGCTGAATTTTAGCATCATTACTCTATTCTTGAGTGTTACAATCCTTCAGAAATCATTCTAATATGCTTGATTAAGAAACATTTATTCTCACCTATTTTTTATTTTTTTTATCATTTCTTAGAGTTCTTTGATGAATAAAAAGTACAAAAAAAAAAAAAAAATCATTTATTTGAAATAGAAGTTTTTTTTTTCTTTACTGCCACTTTTGATCCATGTAATGTGTCTTTTGCTGAATAAAATATTATTATTCAAGGTCAACAGTAGCAATACAATGAATATAAACGGTAACTGTTGCAGTAAAGCTTGCAGCAAAATACAAACACAGTAAATCACTATTCAAATACTTACTATTATAAGTATTGCAAGAACAGCACATCTGCTTTCAATAATGTTAAAAAGAAACATCATCTTTACATTACATGCATAGATTTGATGTGGTTGTTTTCCATCTGTCCATACAGTCTCTGTCTGTCTGATATCAGGCCTAAGAAGTGGACGCCCAGAGTGTTTTTGTGGTTGCTGCAGCTGTGAGTGTCTTTGTCTCTCCATACAGACAGTCAGCAGTGGGAATTCCCTGCGTCCGGATACAAAGCAGACCTCCGCGGCCTGTGCCCAATGCTCTGCCATGGAAATCTGGGTGGCTGAAGCCACAGAGGTCACCACACAGCAATGATTCACTCCACAGACCTTGACCACACTGGCCATTCAAGGTCTGAATAAGACAAACTAGGTTTAGGTTTGTAGAAAAGGTGAGTGGCCCTGTTGCAACTTGCAAGAAATACAATATCGAAAAAAAATGTTTCAGTCATGCGACTAACAATGTGAAATCCCGCATGAAGGCTGCAGAACCAAATATTTATTGCTGTGCCAATAAATATACATTTCTAGCAAGCTACAGCAGTGTGAGGGATTTTCTTTGTGATACCTCCAACACACCTGCAAACATTCATGTGTTTATGTACTATAAAGTTTCATCTAGGTGGTTTAAAATAATAATTTAGTTAAATAATTAATAATAATATAAAATTATTATTATTATTATTATTATATTATATTTTAATTTAATAATAATAATATACAATTATTTAATCTAATTTGAGCTCCAAATTAAAATTTGAAAAATAAAAGTGCACCAAGGGTGTAAAATGGTGTAAAAAAAAAAAAAATGTGTAAAATGTCAAGAGGACTAAAATAAAATAAAATAAAATTAAATTAAATAAAAAAAATAAATAAATAAATAAAATAGTGTACACAAAGTGTAAAAAGAACGGTTAAAATGCCAACAGTGCCACATTAAAATAAAATAAAATACATTTATAATAATAAAAGTGCTCCAAGGGTGTAAAATGGTGTAAAAAGTGTGTAAAATGCCAACAACACCAAATTAAAATAACAAAATAAAATAAAATAAAATAAAATAATACTATTAATATTTACTTGCAAGAAATCATTTAAGTGGTGTAAAAGTGGAGAAAAATGCCAACAGCACCAAAAATAAACTGTAAATGCCAATAACCACACAAAAAAACAAACAAACAAAAAAACAATAAAAAATACTGTTTTATTTTAATAATTTATCAGCTAGATAGGTGAAAATTGTATTTAGTTAATTTAATCTGATTAATATTTAATTTAAATAACTGAATCTTATTTAAAGGTAAAATGCCAAAAGCACCAAACAAGATTTTTTTTTTTTAAATTAATTATTTAGTTAAATATTTTGATTTAATAAATATTTAAATTATATATTTAAAATATTTAAATAATCTAATTTAGGTGTAAAAAAAGACAGACAGTTTAAAAATAAAATATGAAATAAATAAGATAAAAAATAAAAATAAGATAAAGATAAAATAAGATAAAATAAAATAATGTTCTATCAGCCAGGTGGTTAAAATAAAGTAAAGTAAAGTAAAGTAAAGTAAAGTAAAATAAAATAACTATTTACTTGCGGGAAATAATTTAAGTACACAAAGGGTGTATATTCACAAAACTTTTTTTAGAATCTTATCCAGTCAGTTTTAATAATAAATAATTAAACTTTAGAATGTTCAGATTAAATAATTTAATTGAAGGGTAAAACACCAAAAACAAATAAATAAATAATAATAAAAAAATGTATCATTTATCAGCTAGATAGGTTAAAAATGTATTTAGGTCAAAATGCCAACAGCACCAAACCAGAAAAGAAAAAAATAATAAATAATAATAAGAATAATAAAATATATATATATTTTTTATGATCATTTAGTTACATATTTAAAGTTAAATATTTAGATTTAATAAATATTTAATTTATATTTAAATTAATTAAACAATCTAATTTAGCTGTAAAAGAACAAATAAGATAACAATAAATAATATAAAATAAAACTTTCAGACTGCCCAGTTTTTCACCTCTGTGATCTTAGTCAGTCAGTGTCCGTGTGTCTGCATGCATGTGTTGTTTAAGGAAGCATGCTGCCAGTGTCTGCGCTAACATCCTGTCGTCTGCCATCTGCAAGTGTTTGTGTCTGTGCCACAATTGTTTGAGGGCCTTTTTCAATACGATCCCCATCATCATGTTCGTCAAAGGAATTTTTACAATGCAGTACAGTAGCTTATAGGAGGGGTGACTGTACATGACATCTTACACTTCTGGAATTCCAAGCCACAAATTATTAACCATGACGTATTTGCATATTGTCAAGTGCCAGGAATTTATGATGCCATTCAAAGCCACGAACACTCACAGTCTCCACCTATAAAAACACATTAGCAGATATAAACTGTGCAATGCATATAACTGTATAACAAATATATAGTCTGTAATTAAAATTATATTACAATATGACTTTTAAAAATGAAAATAAATTTGCTCTTATATCTTATAAAGGTTCATAATATGCATATAGAGGGCTAGATACTTCCACATTCTGTAGAGAAGTAGATTTACCTTTTTGCATACGTAAAACTGTACAGTGACTCCCACAGGACTATTTTCTAGTGCATTACAATCTTGCATAAACATTGTGATTTAGTTTAGCTATAAATAGAGCTTTTAATAAAAGAAGTAGGACTTTCATTATGAAAATAAAATAAAATGGACCAAAAACCACATTTTAGCACCTTACTGTATACATACATACATAATGTGCACAAAACTTTTGGTTTTAAATTAAAACTGTGTTAAATAATTTAACTTAATTAATGTTCAAATTAAATAATTTAATTAAAGGGTAAAACACCAATATCTGCAAATCAAAAAAAAAAAAATAAATAAATAAAATTAAATAAAAATAAATAAATAAATAAATAAATAAACAAACAAATAAAACCAATAAATGTAATAAATACAATAAATAAAAAATACAGTTTTATTAGTCTAAATTATTATCTAAATTAGTCAATAACTAAATCAAATTAATATTTAAATTAAATCATTTCATATTTAAGGGTAAAATGCCAGCAACACAAATAAATAAATAAATAAATAAATAAATAAAACTGAATAATTGTTATTATTCAAGGTCAACAGTATACAATAAAAAAAAGTTTAAAATTAAATAAATAAAATGAAGAAACTTTAATAAAATAAAGTAAAATAAAAAAATAAAATAAATTGACTATTCACTTGCAAGAAATAATTTAAGTGCACAAAGTGTGTATATTGTGTATATTTACAAAACTTTTTTTAGAATCTTTTGTCAGCCAGTTGGTTTAAAAAGCATAAAAAATAAATACTGTTAAATATAATAAAATAAAACCATATTTGCTTTGTAATTAACATTTTGTTAAATTGTTATTATTCAAGGTCAACAGTAAATAAAACAACCAGATATAACAAAGTAAAAATAAAATAATAATAAAATAAAATAAAATAAAATAAAATAAAATAAAATAAAATAAAATAAAATAAAATAAAATAAAATAACTATTCATCAATAATTTGGGTGCACAAAGTGTGTTCATTTACAAAACTTTTTTCAGAAACAATTATTATCCATTTGGTTTTAAATTAAAATATAGTTAAATAATTAAACTGAATTAATGTTCAAATTAAATACTTTAATTAAAGGGTAAAACACCAATAGCAACAAATAAGAATAAAATAGAATAAAAATACAGTTTTATTATGATCTTCTACCAGATAGGTAAAACTATAAATTAGTTAATAACTTAAACTTAAACCTTAAACTTAAACTACCAGCATACAAATAAATAAAATACAATAAAACAAAATACAATAAAAAAGTAAATTAGTTAATAAACAAATTATTTTAAGATTAAAATAAGTATTTTAAAATCTTATTTTAAATTAATTTAACATTATTATTATTATTATCATCATTGCATTATCATTATAATTATCATCATAAATGATTGTTTAGTTAAATATTTAAATTGATAAATATTTCAAAATAAAAATAATTAATAAAATTAAATTAAATATTAGAATCTTTTATTAGAATCTTTTGTCACCCAGGTGGTTTAAAAAATACAATGGGGAAAAAAATAAAATGGTGTAATGCCAACAGCACCAAATAAATAAATAAATAAATAATAAAATAAAATAAAATAAAATAAAATAAAATAAAATAAAATAAAATAAAATAAATATTTGCTTTGCAATTAACATATTGTTAAGTTTTCATTATTCAAGGTCAAGAGTACAAAATAAAATGAAATAAAACCACAATCTGGTTGTTTTACTGACACATCTTCTCTGCTCCATATATTTTCCTCCCAGAAGCACTTTACAGATTAAACTGGAATGCAGTGCTAAACTAACAGGGCCAAAAGGTCCCGTCTGGACGCAGGGGACATTGCAGCACGAACACGTTTATCGTCCCATCCACTGCTGTTTGCTCAAGTGACAACTGCATCCTGTCTAAAAAGTGTTGCTCTCGGTTTTTCAGACCTCTGCATCCGAAGCAGACTGCAGTCTGGCCCGTATCACACACTTATCACCCACCTCAAACACGCCAAAACCTGGCTGAAATTCAGACATCTGCGTGCTACAGGACAGTGCAGAATTTCCGTTTCAGAATAGTATATCTGTGTAAGGAATGAGATAACTTTTGCATTCTCTAGCAGGCTGTTTATGCACTTAAAGGGATAGCTGAAAAATGATTTATTTACTCACCCTTAGTTTTGCTTTTGCATTTGCAGAAAACAATTTTTTTGGAACAACATGAAGGTGATTATATGATGACAGAAATTTCAGGTAACTATTCCCTTTTTCCTAGTTATCTCGCACATGGCTGAGATAACGGTGGACTGCAATGAATGAGGGATGAAAAGATAGACGCATGAAACACTCTGCCCTCAGCTTCTCAGTTTATCTTGGCGCTTTGTTTGTTATTTTAGCCTCCATGTTTCATGTCAGAATTCTTGTGTCCTTTTGTCACGAGCAGAGATTCTACAAGAATCAAAACAAACAGCTTTCAGAGGCTCTTTTGAGGAGCAGGGATGGGCGCGCATGAGCGATGGACGCTGGTGCTCTCATTAGGTGACTAGTGGGGAAGCGGGTGGCTGCTGGTGTTAGTTCAGGGTCAACTCACCTATTCACACAAGCTTTTGCGTACACAAACATGTCCAGAGCGCTCACACATGACGGTTCACTAAAACACACACACACACACACACACACACACACACACACAAACTGCTCTGAGTGTCACATTTGATCAAAAACATTGCAGCAGTGACAAAAACGTATCAATTTCCACAAATGTATTACCACAGAAATACAATACAGAGCTTTTGGTCATATTAAAGGATTAGTTCACTTTCAGAACAAAAATGTTCAGATAATGTACTCACCCCCTTGTCTTGCTTTCTTCAATCGTAAAGAAATGATGTTTTTTGAGGAAAACATTTGAGGATTTCTCTCCATACATTTGGATATGTATGATGCCCCCAAGTTTGAACTTCCAGAATGCAGTTTAAATGCAGCTTCAAATGGCTCTAAATGATCTCAGCCGAGGAAGAAGTATCTTGTATAGCAAAATGATCAGTTATTTTCAAAACAAATTGACAATTTATATACTTTTTAACCTCAAATGCTCGTCATGGTTTCGTCTCTGCCATGCGCATGCATTGTCTGTGTGATCCGGGTTAGGGTATGTTGAAAAACTCCCATCTTGTTTTCTTTCCCAACTTCAAAATCGTCCTACATCGCTGCAGAAATACTAACTCAGTGTGAACAGACAAAGATGATCAAACAGTCTTCACAAAAAAAGGTAAAACAGCTTTGTAGGACGATTTTGAAGTTAAAGACAAAAACAAAATGTTTTTTGACATATCCTTACTATATTGACCCGGATCACACACACTACGCATGCACATCGCAGAGACCAGACAAGACCAGCATTTAAGGTTAAAAAATAATTATATAAATTGTCAATTTGTTTTTGAAAATAACCGATCGTTTCGCTAGATAAGACCCTTCTTCATTGGCTGGGATAATTTAGAGCCCTTTGAAGCTGGATTTAAACTGTATTTTGGAAGTTCAAATTCAGAGGCACCACAGAAGTCCATTATATGGAGAGAAATCCTGAAATATTTTCCTCAAAAAACAATTTCTTTATGACTGAAGAAAGAAAGACATGAACATCTTGGATGACAAGGGGGTGAGTATATTATCTGTACATTTTTGTTCTGAAAGTGATCTAATCCTTTAAGTGCAATTTATTAGTGCATGTCATTCTGAAGAAACAGTTCTTTATAATCGTTAATTGAAAAAACTATAACACACTACAATTTACCTTATTTTATGAATTATGCCATCAGGCTCTCTCATTTTACAACACTTTTCACTTTTCAACTACCTGCTTATGTAAAAATCTTTAGCCAAAGGACATTTAGAATTAGAATCAAAACAAATTATTACAGAATATATGGTCAAAAAAAAAAAAAAAAAAAAATTAAAAATTAAATGTAGGTTTACATTTCACATTTCATCAAATTTTAGCTAATTTAGTTAACATGTGAAGTGGAAACAAAGAAAAATGCTAAAAATACACTATATTGCCAAAAGTATTGGGACACCCCCTTCTAATGAACAGGTTTGACTACTTTAGTCATTTCCATGAGTACTAATTTTAATGTCTATGCATATAATGATATTCTAGGCAGGGGCGTAATTTCTACTGGGGACGGGGGGACATGCCCCCCCCCCCCACTTTTCAAAATCCTGTTTGTGTCCGCCCCACTTTTTGAATTTATTTGTTAAATTAATGTCTTGTATTGTAGAATGCACGCTCAGCACCGCTGCAAGTTTCCCGAAAACGAAAAAGTAAAGTAAAACGTGCACGCGCATTCAAAAGCAATTTTAATACCCTGCGTTTAGAGAGCGACTCATATTTAGAGAGCGACAGTCTTTTTAGACACTTCCAAACCTGAAGTCTCTGTTTCCAAACCTGAAACAGAGATGGAAATACAATTTTTAAATACATTAATTATGCTTCCATCTTTGTTGCTACAGTTTTGGAAGTGCCTTTTTCTGTTCTAAAGAAGGGGGTGTCCCAATAGTTTTGTTCATATTGTGTATGTACAAGTCATTGGTGTTTTTGGCTTAAGGTCTGCATTTAAAGTCACACCAGAGACCAGCCAAGTTCTTCCACACTGACTGAATCAAACATTTCTCCATGAACCTTGCCTTATACACAGAGGCATTGTCATGTTACAATAAAAAAGGGTCCTGTCCAAACTTTTGCTATAAAATTAGAAAGACACAATTCCCTAGAATAGTATTATATGCTTAAACATTAAGATTAGTACTCATGGAAATGACTAAAGTAGTCAAACCTGTTCATTAGAAGGGGATGTCCCAATACTTTTGGTAATATAGTGTGTTAAAGACTTGTCATTTATCTGTACTGGATATTTAGGATGAGACAGAATTAAACAATTGCTTAAAACAAAAATGAAATAAAATTGTAAATAAAATAAAAATGCTAAAAAAAAAAAAAAATTAAAGTCACATATTTAATTTGTATTGGAGGTTTAGGATGACTCACAAGAGAAGAAAAAAAGTAAATGTAAAAATAAAAAATGCTAAAAATATGCAAGACTCTTGATAGAAGAAAAATAAGCGTCAGAAATAAAAAAAAATGCAATAAAATGAAATAAAATTGTCCAAATAAAAACACTTAAAAGTCACTTAATTTATCCGTATTCTTGTTATTTTTTTTTTTTAGACACAAAACAAATACTTGGAGAAAATCTAAAATAATTGTATTTGTATTTTTATTGGAACTTTAGGATGACTAATAAGAAACAGAAAAAAACTAACAAAATAAATACTTGGAGACATTCTAAAATAAAAATGCAAAATTAAAACAAAAATGGTAAAATAGATGCAATCCTCATAATTTATCTGTATTTGAGGTTTAGGATGACTCATAAAAGACAGAAAAAATACTTGGAGAAATATAAAATAAACAAATTATAAAATAAAACTTATAAAAATATGCAAGCCTCTATTTTTTTTCTGTATTGGAGCTATAGGATAAAAAATAGGAGACAAAAGTAAAATGCTAAAATATTAAAGTCACTTAATTGTATTGTTTAATCTGTATTGGAGGTTAAGTATGACTAATAAGAGAGAGAAATAAACTTTGCTTTAGAAATAAAATTACTTTAGGATGCTTTATAATGACTAATAATAAATTAGGAGAAAAAAAGCAATACTTGAAGAAAACATTAAATAAAAATGCGAAACTAAAATAAAAATGCTAAAAATATGCAACCCTCTTAATTTAGCTGTGCATGAGTTTTAAGATAACTAATAAGAGACAGAAAAAAACGTAAAAATAGTTCGAGAAAATCTCAAATAAAAATACAAAAATAAAATAAAATCTGTAAAAATACACAAGCCTTTAAATTGATCTGCACTGGAGCTTTAAGGTGAAAATAAGAGATAGAAATAAAAAAAAAAACAAAAAAAAAAATGACTTACAGCAGAAATGAAATAAAACTGCCAAAATAAAAATATAAAAAATATTCACTCAATTTATTTGATGGATTAGGATGACTAATAAGACACAAAAACAAAAACAGAAACAAAAACTTAAAAATTACTTGGAGAAAATATAAAATAAACATGCAAAATAAAAATGCTAAGCAAGCCTTTTAATTGATCTGTACTGAAGCTTTAGTATGACTAATAATAAGAGACAGAAAGAATATAGGAAAAAAATACTTGAAGAAAATATAAAATAAAAATGAAAAATAAATGCTAAAAATATGCAAGACTCTTAATTACAAACAAACAAACAAATGCTAAACAATATTAAAGTCACTTAATTTATCTGCATTGGCGGTTTAGGATGACTAATAAGAGACAGACAAAAAAAAAAAAAAAAATACTTGTAGAGTATATGAAATAAAAATGCAAAAATAAAATAACAATGCTAAAAAAAATATGCAAACCTCTTAATTGATCTGTATTAGAGCTTTAGGATGAAAAATAAGTGACACAAATAAAAAAAAAAATAATTAGAGCAAAAAAGAAATAAAATTGCCAAAATATAATACAATTGATAAAATATTAAAATCATTCATTTATCTATTTTTAAGGTAAAAAAATGAACATTATAAAAATAAGAAATAAAAATGCAAAAAAATATGTAAGCCTCAAAATGTATCTGTATTGGAGCTTTAGGGTAAAAAATAAGAGAGAAATAAACAATAAAAAGATACTATGTGAAAAAATATGAAATAAAAAACTGCAGAAATAAAAATAAATAAATAAATAAAATAAAATAAAAGCTCACCTCTAAATGTATCTGTGTTAGAGCTTTTGTATGACTAATAAGAGACAGAAAAAACCTGAATAAAATCTAAAATACATTTTAGAAAGCTTTAGGAAGACAAATAAGAGATAAAAAAAAATACTTGCAAAAACAACAAAAAAAAGCTACTTTTTTTTTTTATTAAATGTTTAGGAGGAAAAATAAGTGATTAAAACAAATAAAAAGAAATGCAATTTTACAGCATAAAACTCATTTTCCATTACCCTTTAAATTGCAAAAAAGTTTTTACGCACATGAGGTGCTCTTTCAGGCCATTTGAAAAAGGAATATTTTGCAAAACTGCAATGGAAACGCTTTTGTCACATTCAATTAAATATAGCCAAAATCCCACTAAAATCCGTTGCCATGACTTATTGCAAGAAAAAAAAAGTTTTAGTCACATAACATTGATTAATGGCAAAGTTTTGCGTAAATCTGTAATGGAAACGCATCTACTGACTAGTCTTCAATTGAGTGATTAGTAATTGTTAGTTAGGTTAGCTGACTATTAATTCAACATCTGCTGAATGAATAACTGCATCTAGACCTCTTTTCTAAGTTTGTTGTTAGTTTCAATATTTTTAAAAGCTTTGCTTTTAAGGGGTTGAATTCAGAGAGACAAATTCTCAGAGAGGGTTTGAGACAGTCTGTCAGCACACTGCTACTCTGCTAATCACAGCTACAGCCATCAAAGCCACATTCACCACCTTCAGTAATATATTTCAACATAATTACTGTCATCAGCCAGGATTTGAAGTTCAACAGAAGCCGGCGAAAAATCCTTCACCAGCTTTGATTGAGTTTATGATGAGGCCAAAGGTCAGAAGGGTGATGAGCCTAAAGAAAAAAGAAAAATAACCTGACCGAACAAAGCCTTCCATCGTCCCTCGACCATGTCTGTGCCCAAGCGCCGTTTTCACCGTGGCTTCCCTGAAAAGCAATGAACCAGAAAAATGTATGTTACTCTGAGAGGAAAAGAAAGACTAGACAACAAAGACAAAAGGGTGCAGAAAGAGAGAGGGCCCTTTCAGTAAGAGGCTAAAGGTGATAAGTTACTCTCAGGAGGCGCCGTGGTTTAAAGAGGATCCGCCGGTGGGCCTGGACTCACTCCATGCACTGAATGGACTATAGACGACCATTATGCTCCAGTCAAAACCTCAGGATTGAGTTACGGCTGTGCTTCAAAGGCGTTCAGCTCTATACCTGCCGTTCCACTTCACCTGCCCCGTGTTCTTCACTTCCTACCTCTCTCGTCTCTTTCTTTCCCTTTCATTAAGCATTAGCAGCATGTTTCAGTTAGAAATGATTGCAAAGTGCAAAGCTTTTGTGCAACTTTTTTTTTTTGTCTATGAGTGTGAATGTGAAGTTTAATTAGAATTGGAAGCAAAACTTTTGCTTCCTTATATAATCATTTTTTTCTTAGACATAAACTACCAGTCAAAAGTTTCTGACAAGTAAGATTTTGAAGTTGCTTCTGCTCACCAAGCATGCATTTATTTGATCCAAAGTACAGGAAAAACAGCAAAATTTTGAAGTTTTTTTTTTTTTTTTTTACTATTAAAAAAGCTGTTTTCTATTTGAATATATTTTAAAATGTAATTTATTCTTGTGATCAAATATAAATGTTCAGCATCATTACTTCAGTCTTCAGTGTCACATGATCTCTCAGAAATACTTTTAATATTCTGAATTTATTGTTCAAGAAACATTTTATTATTGTTATTATTATTATTATTATTATTATTATTGTTGTTGTTGTTATCAATATTTAAAACAGCTGAGTAATTTTTTTTTCCCAGGATTCTTTGATAAATAGAAAGAAATGTTTTGAACAGCAAATTAGAATGATTTCTGAAAGATCATGTGACTGGAGTAATGATGCTAAAAATTCAGCTTTGAAATGACAGGAATAAATTATATTTTAAAATATATTGAAATAGAAATAGAAGTTACTTTAAATAGTAAAAATATTTCATGACTCCAAGATTTTACTGTGTTTGCTGCACTTTGGATCAAATAAATGCAAGCTTGGTGAGCAGAACAGACCAAATAACATAAAAATCTTACTGTTCCAAAACTTTTGACTGGTAGTGTATGTTCAATACTTTTAAAACAATTCACACTTAAAAAATGTTTTTCATTTTGCCAAACAATTTTGGGCAACTTTTGAAGTTAAAAAAAAAAACTAAACTGAATTATCCTTCCTAACATTATAAATGTCTCTAATGTCACTTTATCAATTTAATGCATCCCCTCCTAAGTAAAAACATTAAATTCTTTCAAAGAAAAAAATTTAAATGTTTAATTACCCCAAATGGTACAATTATATATGCATACATAACTTATAGGGATAGTTCACCCAAAAATTAAAATTACCCCATGATTTACTCACCCTCAAGCCATCCAAGGTGTATATGGCTTTTCTTTCAGACAAACACATTTGAAGTTAAAAATGCCCAGGCCTTTCCAAGCTTTATAATGACAGTGAATGGGTGTTAAGATTTAGAATCCCAAAAAGTGTGTCCATCTATCATAAAAATACTCCACACAGCTCTGGCGGGTTAATAAAGCCCTTCTAAAGTGAAACGATTTGTTTGTGTAGAAAAATATCCTTATTTAAAACTTTATAAACTGCAATCTCTAGCTTCCGCTAACTGTTGTACACACGTTCACAAGTTCCTCAGTGTGAAAAGATGGATCTCAAAATCATACAGTCATTGTTGGAAAGGGTTCAAATCCACAAAAATGTTGAAAAACCAAATAATTTGTGGGACCTGAAGGATTTTCCTGAAGAACAACAGGCAGTTTAACTGTTCAGGACAAACAAGGGACTCATGAACACCTATCGCTAAACAAAAAAACACAGCTGTGGATCATTCAGGTAACAACTAAGTATTAAGAATCAAGTGTATGTAAACTTTTGGACGAGGCAATTTTTAGAAATTCAACTGTTATTTTTTTTTTATTGTGGACTATATGTAAACATCTTTTATGTGAAATTTCTTATTCAGGTCAGTACTAAATAAAAAAATTACATGCATTTTGTATGATTATCTTGGTAAAATAATTATCTTTAAGGTGTACAGTATGTACACTTTTGACCTCAACTGTACGTCATCCACTGGAACGCCACTCTCTTGCTAACTGACTATACAATATATTGAACTACAACTATGCAAGTGCATGTAACAAACTAATAAATAAAAATATCAATTAAATACAACATTGTACAGTTTTTTTTCTTCTTAAGTTCAAATCTGCATTCTGAAATTGAATTCTTAATCCTGCATAAAGCCTATTTATTAAAATCAATTTATCTTATTTATTATTCTATTAATTTTTATGAGACACTCATAACATAAAACGAAACAATAGTGGCTCACAATCAACATTTCCAGAACACTGACTCACTTGTTTTGCCTCTGAAGACCTTTGCACTTTTTAATTTCTGCACAAAGTTTCCTCACAGACATTAATTTAGTTTTTTATAAGCACTGCGGTATTCTTAGCCGCCTCCAAAGAGCAAATATTTTCAGGCGTGTATCTACTCTACAATGAATCAGTCTCACATATTCAGTTTCTTTCTTTTCACCAAGGTGTGGCTTTATTGAATTCACCTGCCGTTTCACCGAACAGCATCTGTGGGCATGCGTTGCCAACCGCTGTGTTGACACCCTTTGTTTGTAGATACCATAGAAAACTTTCGCTGCTGGCTGCACTAATCGCATACCTGATGAATCACGCGCATTATCACAGAAGTGCTTACTGTAAACGACCCAGATTAGGATCTTATTCAGAAGTGTTTACTACTAAACCTTCATACATTCTTCAGCACCAAGTACAGCGATTGTTTATTCTGTGGAATCAAGCAAAAAATGTACATAATATTGCAAACTTGTGCCACTGACACTCATTGGCTGGATAATAAGGGTGAAAAATCTTCATGGTCACAAACAACCTTATCTGCATTTTCCAAACGAATCACATGCTTGTTTATCTCTTTCTATTAGGATGACTATATGCGATGTGTTTTACTTTTTTCTTAACCCAGGATAACACCTGATAAAACCAACTGGACACCCAGTGCAAAGGAGGAACTCATTTCTGAGGAACAAATGCATTCTTGAGTAATATGAAATCACTTTCCTCATACCTGGGGTGGAGTAATATTTATACTAGTTTCTATATTAGTCATTTTTCAATTTAAAGGAATAGTTCAGTCAGAATTGAAAATATGCAAAATCTGACTCACCCTCAGGCCATCCAAGTAGAAGATGAATTTTTATTGGGGGAAATGTAGTACACTTGCTCACCAATGGATCTCTGCAGGGAATTGGTGCCATCAGTATGAGAGTCCAAACAGCTGATAAAAACTTCACAATAATCCACAAGCAATACATATCACTCCAGTTCAACAGTTAACATCCTGTGAAGTAAAAAGTTGTGTGTTTGTAGGAAACATATCCATCAAGATGTTTTAAACATCAAACCATTTCTACTAGCTATTTTGCCGAAAATATTTGGTGAAAATCTATTACTATTCTAATCTATTACTATTAAAACGTTAATAAACAAAACCTTAGTTGTTAAAAATAATGTAAAGAAACAGTTTTATTATTAACCTTTTTTTAGCATTTAAAAAAAAAAAAAAACATTTATTATAAACTCAGAAGATATGAAATGCTCACCATTTGACTCATTCTGACACAGACGCGGTCAGATGACCAAAATGAATAAAGGAGGTAAACGTTCTGGGGCGCAGATAATACAGATGGGAAAAAAAAATAATGCATTAAAATGAGGACAGCAATGTTCAAGTGAACTAACAGAAATTGGTAAGCTTACCGTATATTTTTTTTAATTTTTATTGTAAGTCATGAAGTCATTCAACATTTACTGTTGTTGCCTAAGAGGGCAACATTACAAAAAAGTGATTAACGATATAAGTTCATTTCTGAGTAACATCTCTACTGCACAAAATAAATAAGTCAGACATGTCTGTGAATGGGCATTTGATATGGGTAAGATTTTTAATATTTTTAAAGAATATTCTTCTCTCACCAAGCCTGCATTGAAATTAAAATAACTGCTTTCTATTTGAATATATTTTAAAATGCAATTTATTCCTGTGATCAAAGCTGAATTTTCAGCATCATTACTCTACTCTTCAGTGTCACATGATCCTTCAGAACTCATTCTAATATGTTGATCTGCTGTTCAAGAAACATTTAGTATTATAATTATCAACATTTAACACACACAGGATTCTTTGATGAATAGAAAGATCAACATTTATACAAAGATCAGAAATTATAGAAATTAACACTTTGATTTAGCAAGGATGCTTTAAATTAATCAAAAGTTATGATGAAGACATTTATAATTTTACAAAAGATTTTTATTTCAGATAAATGCTGTTCTTCTGAACTTTCTATTCAAAGAAACCTGAAAAACGTCTACAGCTGTTTTCAACATAATAATAATAATAATAATAATAATAAAAAAAATGAATGTTTTTTGAGCAGCAAGTCAGAATATTAGAATGATTTCTGATTGTTGTTGTTGTACTTTGGATCAAATAAATACAGACTTTGTGAGCAGAAGAAACTTCTTTAAAAAAACAAAAAAAAATCTTACTGTTCAAAAACGTTTGACTGGTAGTACTACAGTACAAAACCATACTAAACCTTGACAAAGAAAGTGATGTTTTAAATGTTATAATAGTGATTTTATAATGTCCAAATATAAATCTAAAAGTAAAACTTGAAAAAAGCTATATTATGGAGTGGAAATGGTAGGTTAATGAGACAATAAATGAGATGTAAATGAATTGCACCGCCTTAACTGCGCAAAACGGCCCCACCACAAGAGAAAGCGGCAGGCAGCCGAGCAGCAACCTCTACTGTGCCCGGCGCGAAGGCACTTTCAGGCGGGACATGGCAAGCAGCGGAACCCTCCAGCTCCATGGCACCCGCGCTGCAGTCCTGGGGTGGACATTATCTCAAAAGCTGAAATGACACCACACTTTAGCTTTGTATTATTTTATCCTCCACTGACCATATGGAAGGAGCATTCTTTGGAACTTCCACATAATGATGAGCCAGCTCGCAACTTCCGGTAGACTCCTCTCCTGCCTTGTTCTTATCAGTAACCGAGAAAAATAATAATTAACATCGTAAATAATGATAGCAGCATAACCATTCAGTTTTATAATTTTTAACAACATATAATTAAAATGACAGCCTGACAATCACAGGAGAGTACCTAGACACCTAGCTGTACATTAAATGCTGACAGCTAAACACTATCATAACGTATTTAGGCTAACGTTAACTAGCTAACGATGCTTCTCTTCAAAGACATCTTAATAGAATTCTTGATCATCAATAACTTGCCTTCATAGTCATTAACATTTTAAAAAAATATTTTAAAGCTTTTATTATTTTACAGCTGTGCAATAAAATTCACTTTAAAGATTCACTTTTTTAGGAAAACAACGACTTTTTAAGATGACATGAATGTCATGAAATTACCCTAATAACCAGAAGATGGCAGCAGAGGATCATTTATTGGCTGCAGCTACCATTTAAACTCTCTAGTTTTTGTCTTGTCTTTCGATTTATTATAAAATTACTAGTATGACAAATTTTAGTACTTTCACCGCACTGATGTATATAGTATAGCAAGTGTAGAAAGTCACAAAATAAAATAAATAAGCTCAAACACAAACAGGACTTTGATCCTCTTAGACAAAAAAAAAAAAATCTTTGATTGTGAATGGATTAGAGAAAATGAGCAAAGGACACTCCTATTATGGAACAGTACAGCTGACCGGAAATGACTGAGCTGGCTTGTCTAAAACAAGGAAGTAATCTGTGCATGTGGTCAATTAATGCTAACATTACTGCCATGCCCTTATGCTAGTATTTCCTGTCACTGTTTAAGTTCAGAGATAAGACTGCCATCTAGCGGTGAGACTATAAACTCAAAACGAAGAAACTGCCATGAATCTTGTTTTTTTTTTTTTTTTTGTGGTATCGATACTGCATTTTTGAGAATCAATACAGTATTGTGTATCGATATTTTCTTAGACCCCTAATCACTAATATCAGACTGGTGACGTGCCAGGGTAATGGCTGCTAAAAATGCAGCTTTACAATCGCAGTAATAAATTACATTTTAAAAGGTATTCAAATAGAAAACAGTTATTTTAAATTGCAATAATATTTCACAATATTTTAATCAAATAAATGCAGCCTTGGTAAGCAAGAGACTTGAGCAAGAGATTAAAAACATATTTTCTCTCTGCGTAGAAAATAAAAGAGCCAAGTATTAAGTGTCTCAGTTGCTGTGAGAGTATTGGGCTTCAGTGCATGGTGTAATGTCACACTCTAAACCCCAGAGGACCAACGTGCTGTAAATGCCAATAAACTTCTCATTTTGGTATGAAACAGCACTGGTTCTGAACGGAGGGCCTTAAGCTTCATCTCACGCTAAGCAGCCTCCCGTGACACATGGAGAGCACGCTAACACACATCAGGGAGGAACCCCAAACACGCTTAACTGCTCACACACACAGACACACGCACGCTGACAGGCGGCTCTTTTAGCCGGCTAATCCGCAGACTGATGGGAGGATAAGAGAGCGACACGGCAGGCGTCTGGGACCTCCGGACTCGGAGGGTGTGAGCTGATGTCACTCTGCTTGACCGACCCCCACTAACCTTTAATAAATACATCCATTAGCACTGCAGGGATGGGACACACACTGGGCCTGCACAGCACCAGAGTCCCAGCTAGGAAAACTTCTCACTGTATCAACTCTTAATAATTAAATACAGAAATTAGCTTTCTATGAGCAAATTCATGTGTGGAATAAAAGTACAAACTAGGGTTAACTTTTACACCTTCTGGAGAAAGTATGAGTAGTTCTTCTTGTGCAAAGAGACATTTATCCAATAATCACTTAGGACATTAACAGCACACCTTTCCCAAATAAGACGCATACAGTTGAAGTCAAAAGTTTACATACACCTTGCAGGATCTGCAAAAATGTTAATTATTTTACCAAAATAAGAGGGATCATATAAAATGCATGTTATTTTTTTATGTAGTACTGACCTGAATATAAGATATTTCACATTAAAGATGTTTGCATATAGTCCACAAGAGAACATAATAGTTCAATTTATAAAAATGACCCTGTTATTTTTATGTCTTAAGTGTTGTTACCTGAATGATTCACAGCTGTGTTTTTTTGTTTAGTGATAGTTGTTCATGAGTCTCTTGTTTGTCCTGAACAGTTAAACTGCCCGCTGTTCTTCAGAAAAATCCTTTAGGTCCTGCAATAGGAAAAACTATGCGTTAAGAGCCTGGCATTGTAAAATTTGAAAGGAATGAGGATGTGTACATTTTTCTTATTTTGCCTAAATATCATATTTATTTCATTTAGTACTGCCCTTCAGAGGCTACAGAAGATACTTACATGTTGAAAAACCAAAGAATTTGCGGGACCTGAAGGATTTTTCTGAAGAACAGCGAGCAGTTTAACTGTTCAAACAGGATAAACAAGGAACTCATGAACAACTATCACTAAACAACACCAACAACAAAAAACTGGATAATTCAGGTAACAACACAGTATTAAGAATCAAGTTTATATAAACTTTTGAACAGGGTCATTTTTATAAATTCAGCTATTCTTTTATCTTGTGGACTATATTTAAACACCTTTTATATGAAATATCTTATTCAGGTCGGTATTAAATAAAAATAACATGCATCTTGTATGATCCCTCTTATTTTGGTATAATAATTAACTTTTGGCAGATTCTGCAAGGTGTTTGTTCTTTCAAAAATGAAATTGTTATTTTAAGCACAGCTCCGATGCATAAAAAGTCATTATAAGGTATTGGAACAAGGGCATTTAATGTATCTGCCCATCAGGAATATCTTAGATGAATCTGTGCTGTCAGTAATTAAAAATCAAGACCTCAAGGGCATTTCACACGTCTAGTTTAAGTGCTTGAAACAGCTTTTGGTGATTGACGTCAAAGCCAATACATTTTTTAACACATTTTTACTCTGGTAAGTGTGCGGTAGAGCAAGACATCAAGACAGGATGACAAATGACTCTCCTTAAAATAGGAATGTGAAGTTCAGAGTTGGAATGTAAAGTTCTGAGTTTGGAATCTATGTACAGTGATGGAATGGTAGCCATAAAAAACATGCGCTTGACACGTGTGGAAAATATAGAGAGAAAAATGGAGTATGAAGGAGTGATAGAGACAAACTCAGCATGAGTAATGAGAGGTGATGAGAGAACAGACAGAACACTCTTGAATATAAAGGTTCCTCAGTGTTTCATTGCAACCTTTTTGTTTTAGCAAATAACCCTCTTCTTATTAAGAAGCTGTTCACACAATCTCACATGGACACAGGTCATATCACCTCAAAATCAAAAGAAACAATATTTTGTATAATTTGCACATATTTTTTTTAGAAACATTGATTATATTGCATTGTGAAATTAAAACTAGAAAGTTTGGTGTATGCAACTGAGGGTTTGCACTTACGTCACGGTTTGGTCAGTTACCTGAATGTGCGGCCATATTGGAGATACTCGAATGTAAACAACAGCATTGATTGTACGGTTAATGTACTATTGAATTGTTGTTCTAATTTATGCTGTCTAAACCATGAAAAAAAAAATGTGTGGAAGGTGCTAAATCATATAGAGAAGGACTTAGTAAGCAAGAAAGAGCACGATATTTTGACAAACTAAAGTTAATAGGTGGTAAAGATACATACAAGCTGTATTAATTAAAATATATATACATTTTTTTTAACCCAATTTCTTAGTACTCTACATAAATAAATACTCTAAAGTTAAAAAAAAAAATTGGAAAAGTATTTTGTTATATATAGCAAGAATACTGCATTACATTAACAGGAATTTAATGAGAATAATAGAAATTACAAACAAAACTCAAAAGTTAAGCATACAGATGGGGAAAAATAAAATTTTCTAAAAGCACACATCAGAAGCACACTTACAGGAAGCTGCTGTCACACAGCTTGTGAGTACTAAGCTAAATTCTCTTTCATGTCTTATTGTGCTTAAACTATCAAATACACACAAGTTTATGTTAAAAACACAGAGGAGTTACAAAAAGTTACAAAAAGGAGTTACAGTTTAAGTCTGTGAAAGTAAACAGCTAGGAAAGAAATTGCATGTTCATATTAGATCTGTGTGGAAGCAGCGTAATATACAGTAAATAAATCAATAAATTCTCTTGTCTCCTCTGAGTCTGTGTAGTGTTATGTGCTCGTCTTTGCAGCCAATGACAGATAAGATTATAGTAAGATTCCCTGACTACGTCATGGGGGAGTAAAAAAAAACAAAGTTTGCTCAAAACAAAGTACTGGGTTGTCCTTTTCACATTTTCTGGGGTGGTAAATGCAGTAGGAACCCGATTATAGCACTTAACCCTTTAACTGTCACTCCCATTTTTTAACATAGACGTGAAAATGCAGTATTTAAACTTACTTTTTTATAATTCATGAACGAAAATATTTTGTAATATGATTTTCATGTACATTTTCATCACAGTGCAATTTTAAAATGTTTTTTAAAGGATGAATTTTGAGATTTTAAGTTTTCAGCTGATAAATAATTTCTTATGATTCTAAAGCATGATAAGGAAAAAGGCAACAAACAAAAAAGTCTTCTTCTGACAAAGGTCAGAACTCCTGTTATGAAGTAGATTTTTGAGGTGCACTCTTGTCATAAATTGATCTATTACTTTTAATACATAATTTGTAACAAAACAAAAAGGTAAATTATCTATTAAGGAGTCTTAGACCTTTCCAACGATGTACAGGTCCTTCTCAAAAAATTAGCATATTGTGATAAAGTTCATTATTTTCTGTAATGTACTGATAAACATTAGACTTTCATATATTTTAGATTCATTACACACAACTCGAAGTAGTTCAAGCCTTTTATTGTTTTAATATTGATGATTTTGGCATACAGCTCATAAAAACCCAAAATTCTCAAAAAATTAGCATATCATGAAAAGGTTCTCTAAACGAGCTATTAACCTAATCATCTGAATCAACTAATTAACTCTAAACACCTGCAAAAGATTCCTGAGGCTTTTAAAAACTCCCAGCCTGGTTCATTACTCAAAACCGCAATCATGGGTAAGACTGCCGACCTGACTGCTGTCCAGAAGGCCATCATTGACACCCTCAAGCAAGAGGTCTGTGAGAAGGAGAAAGTGTGGCAGAAAACGCTGCACAACGAGAAGAGGTGACCGGACCCTGAGGAAGATTGTGGAGAAGGACCGATTCCAGACCTTGGGGGACCTGCGGAAGCAGTGGACTGAGTCTGGAGTAGAAACATCCAGAGCCACCGTGTACAGGCGTGTGCAGGAAATGGGCTACAGGTGCCGCATTCCCCAGGTCAAGCCACTTTTGAACCAGAAACAGCGGCAGAAGCGCCTGACCTGGGCTACAGAGAAGCAGCACTGGACTGTTGCTCAGTGGTCCAAAGTACTTTTTTCGGGTGAAAGCAAATTTTGCATGTCATTCGGAAATCAAGGTGCCAGAGTCTGGAGGAAGACTGGGGAGAGGGAAATGCCAAAATGCCTGAAGTCCAGTGTCAAGTACCCACAGTCAGTGATGGTCTGGGGTGCCATGTCAGCTGCTGGTGTTGGTCCACTGTGTTTTATCAAGGGCAGGGTCAATGCAGCTAGCTATCAGGAGATTTTGGAGCACTTCATGCTTCCATCTGCTGAAAAGCTTTATGGAGATGAAGATTTCATTTTTCAGCACGACCTGGCACCTGCTCACAGTGCCAAAACCACTGGTAAATGGTTTACTGACCATGGTATTACTGTGCTCAATTGGCCTGCCAACTCTCCTGACCTGAACCCCATAGAGAATCTGTGGGATATTGTGAAGAGAAAGTTGAGAGACGCAAGACCCAACACTCTGGATGAGCAGCCGTGGGGCAGCCGTGGCCTAATGGTTAGGGAGTCTGACTTGTAACCAAGAGGTTGCAAGTTCGAGTCCCAGGTCCGGCAGGGATTGACGGTGGGGGGAGTGAATATCCAGCGCTCTCTCCATCGTCAATACCACGACTGAGGTGAGACCCTTGAGCAAGGCACCGAACCCCCAACTGCTCCCCGGGCGCCGCAGCAATGCAATGGCTGCCCACTGCTCCGGGTGTATGTTCACGGTGTGTGTGTTCACTACTGTGTGTGTGCACTTGGATGGGTTAAATGCAGAGCACAAATTCCTAGTATGGGTCACCATACTTGGCCTCACGTCTCGTCACTACTTCTTCACTACTTCTTCAGCTTAAGGCCGCTATCGAAGCATCCTGGGCCTCCATAACACCTCAGCAGTGCCACAGGCTGATTGCCTCCATGCCACGCCGCATTGAAGCAGTCATTTCTGCAAAAGGATTCCCGACCAAGTATTGAGTGCATAACTGAACATAATTATTTGAAGGTTGACTTTTTTTGTATTAAAAACACTTTTCTTTTATTGGTCGGATGAAATATGCTAAGGTTTTCATGAGCTGTATGCCAAAATCATCAATATTAAAACAATAAAAGGCTTGAACTACTTCGAATTGTGTGTAATGAATCTAAAATATATGAAAGTCTAATGTTTATCAGTACATTACAGAAAATAATGAACTTTATCACAATATGCTAATTTTTTGAGAAGGACCTGTATAGTTTGTCATGATTAAAAGTTGGTTTTGGAATCTAATGTTCTTCAATGACATTAGACCGTAATTAGAAACTGAAATGACCAAAAAGAAGGAAAGAAAGAATTAGAAAGGAATGGCCTGTGTGTGTGCTTCAAACTCATGCTAATTCTAAATTGTGTGGAAAATGAGACTGTGTAGAGCCTGCAGGGACGTTACAAGTACAGTCTGGGTGCCGTGGGGCACCTGCAAAAAATTTTCAGGCGAGAAACATTCCATTCATGCACAGTGACCTCACAGTTCATACAGGAACATTCCAGGGGTGCTAAGGTGGAGAATCAGAGCACATTCCAGAACCACATGTGAAGCTTATGATATCATACTGCTGCAATGCGATCTCAAACGAGTGCAATGTACAAATGTCTAATATGATTTTGTGGGTTATAGAAAATACTGGCACAAGGTAATGGAATAAACTACAGAAGTCAATGAATTCACATTATGAAACCTAAAAATCACAAAACACACACAAAAAAAAAAAATAAAAATAAATAAAAAACCGCATTATGGCATCAATTTTGCATGGTAAAATATTACTCTATATTACTGTAAAAAATAGTATTTGTTGTACTCACTTAAATTGATGCTGATTTAATGAAAATAGATCATGCATTATATTTATTATTCTTTTATTGTATTTATTTATTTTCTGAAAATGTAAAAACCAAGTTTGTTATCGGTTCTCTAAAAATACAATAAAAGCGTGATGTTTAAACATCTGAAAATGAAGAAATTAGGACAGCGAAACAACAATGTATTACTAAAACTCAAAAAATTAATTCATAAAACTCATCAAAAATGTTAAAAAAATATATTATTTTATGATAGCATTTGTTGTACTCTCTTAAATGATGGTGATTAAATTAAAAGAAATCATGCATTATATCATTATTTTTTTATTTTTAATAATTAATGATTTATTTATTTTTTCAGAAAATGCAAAAACTTATTAGTGTCTATTAGTGATTCTATGAAAAATAAAATAAAAGCTTGATGTTTTAACATTTGAAAATGAAAAAAAAGAAATTAAGACTGCTAAAAATGTTTTGTTGTAATACAAAAAAAAAAAAAAACTCAGAAAATGAACTCAAACTCACCAAAATTTTATGCTAGTATTTGTTAAAATATTCAGTAAGTATTAAATTAAAATAAATCATGCATTTTATATATATATATATATATATATATATATATAAAAATCACTCTCATGACAATTAAAAAAAAAAAATCTATTTTTGTGTATTTACTTTGTGTATTATTATTATTAAGTATTATTTCTCAAATTAATTCTGATTTACAAATTTTTGATTTACTGATTTACAAACAATTTGCAAACAAATTATGCATTATATTGTTTTTACAGCGATATAATAATATTTTCTACATATATTTTATATGAATAATATAAAAATACTGGATCACAGTTTGACCATGCAACACTTTTTTTTTTCTTTTCAGAAAATGTAAAAATTGAGTTTGTTTGCATTTTTTAAAGGGATAAATCAAATTAAACCTTGATGTTTTTAACATTTTAAAAATAAACACCGTATTACTGCAACACATCGTCATGCTAGTATTTTTTAATGCTCATTGAAATTGATGCTGATTTAAATAAAATAAATTATCCATTATATTATTTTTACTGTAAAACATGTACAATTTTAAAATGTACTTTAGAATAGCATATAAAATACAGATCAGATCAATTGCAGATCATGCAACACTCAACTTTGCTAGTCTATTAAGAGTTTTTCAAAAACAAAACGACAGCACGAGTAGATCCTCTCATTACACATCTTGTTCTGTTCTGGAGTAACAGATAGCGTGCATCACTCAAAGCGCTCATGTCTGGTGTTTGTGTATACTTCTTTGAGGAATCTGGGACGTATGAAGGATCACAGAGGATATTTGGGTGAGGAGTGTAATGTGATATTTATAGATCGAGATGTGTTGGCTGACCGCAGGGGGTCTCATTGCCCTGACAGGAAGAGCTACGCTGGAGAGCCGCCACCTGGAAGTACTTCTCAGAAGTCAGAGGTCAAATCTATTGAACATGAGTGACAACATCTACACATAAACATACTGACATCAGTCTGTGGATTAGAAAGAGACACTGAGATTTAGCCTCAAGCCTGTTGTTTAGATAGCCTGCTGAAATGAACTCAGAGTTGTTCATTAAAGGTATCGTTCAAAGTAAAAATGAAAGTTCTGTGGTCATTTACTTGCACTCATGTCCTCTTAGACCACAGAATGTTCATGCTGCTATTTTTATATGACCCTGGACCATAAAACCAGTCATAAGGGTGTAAGAATATATATAAATTTCCATAGCTGAATAAACAAGGTTTTTTTTGTATGGTTTGTTAGGATAGGATATTAAAAATATTTGTCCGAGATACAACTTTTTGAAAATCTACCTTTAAAGTTGTCCAAATTAAGTTCTTAGCAATGTATATTGCTAATCAAAAATTAGGTTTTGATACATTTACTATAGGAAATTTACAAAATATCTTCATGAAACATGATCTTTACTTAATATCCTAATGATTTTTGGGATAAAAGAAAAATCGATAATCGGAAAGATGACTGATTCACATGCTGCTTACTGAGGTGAATAGAGTGATCTATCACATCACAATGTATTTCGTTGTTTGTATTTCACTATTAAACTGACAGATTTTGAAAGCTAAGACTTTGAAATATCTCCTGGTGCTCCCAATCTGAACCATTTGCATGCACAAAAGATACTCTCAAAATATTATAACTTTAATCTCGCAAAATAACTCTCGTAATTTTGACTTTATTCTCCAAACATTTTGACTTTATTCTCCAAACATTTCGACTTTATTCTCTAAACATTGACTTTATTCTCGAAAAAATTTTTGGCCTTTTTTCTAAACATTTTGACTTTATTCTCTGAACATTTAGACTATTTTCTAAACATTTTGACTTTATTCTCAAAACATTACAACTTTAATCTCGCAATCTTAGATTTTTTTTTTTTTTTGGCACAAAAATTGGCACAAAAACGCTGTTGTAAAATGGAGATGGATGGATTAATTCTCGTAATTTCAACTTTTTTTCTCGAAACATTTAGACTTTATTCTCGAAACATTTAGACTTTACTCTCAAAACATATCGATTTTATTTTCAAAACATATTGATTTTATTCTTGAAACATTTCAACTTTATTCTCGAAACATTTCGAGTTTATTCTCAAAACATTTTAACTTTATTTTCGAAACATTTCAACATTATTTTCAACTTTATTCTCGAAACATTTGGACTTTAGTCTTGTAATCTTACTTTTTCTGGCACGAAAACATGACACTAAAACGCTTTTGTAAAATGGAGATGAATGGATTAATTCTCGTAATTTCGACTTTATTCTTGAAACATTTCAACTTTACTCTCGAAACATTTCGACTTTATTCTCGAAACATTTCGACTTTATTCTCGAAACATTTCGACTTTATTCTCGAAACATTTCGACTTTATTCTCGAAACATTTCGACTTTATTCTCGAAACATTTCGACTTTATTCTCGAAACATTTCGACTTTAATCTCGTAATCGTACATTTTTGGGGCACAAAAACGTGGTACAAAAACGCTATTGTAAGATGGAGATGAAGGATTAATTCTCGTAATTTCGACTTTATTCTCGAAACATTTCAACTTTATTCTTGAAACATTTTGACTTTACTCTCAAAACATTTCAACTTTATTTTCAACTTTTCGACTTTATTCTCTAAACATTTCAACTTTATTTTCAAAACATTTCGACTTTATTCTAAAAATCTTTTATAACTTTAAAAAGTGGCACTAAAACTTTGTTGTAAGATGGAGATGGATGGATAAATAAATAAATAAAAATTAATTAATTAATTTTAATTCATTAATTCATTAATTTCCCCTCAAATTATACAGCTAAATGATAACAAAATGTTAATTTTGGCCAAATTAACCATTTAAATGATCTATTACCACCACTAAAAAAACACACAAACATATGTCACAAAACCTGCCCCACATGCTGAAGAAAAATTAGTTCACAATGAACTCACAATCACTCATTAATGACAAACTCAAATGAGCCATATTTCCTTCTGGTGTCCTTGAAACTACTGCAGTTGCTTCAACAAATGGAGTGCCTCACACAATGACAGGAAACATTAAAATGCATCAATATCGTGCCGTGCATCTCCTGCAACAATGAGACTTGGTAAGGAGCCAGAAATAAGAAAGGTCTGGTTAAATGTCAATGGCCTAGATTTAATTATAAGGAACAGGCCAGACGAGATGTGTTATTTAAATCAGTGAGTATAAAACTATTTAAAGAAGGGGACCAGAAAGACCAAATCCAGCAAAGTGATAAAGCGATAAAATTTGCCATATCCAGTAATGGAAAACATTTCACAAGTTTCAACAAATCGTATCGCTAGTTTGTGCGTGTCGCAGATGATAAGACGCATCCTTGTCTCAAGAATGCACTCCGTTTTTAAGTCAACAAGCAAACGTCCTGATCCAGAACCACGCTGATAACCATTTGTTCAGATTAAATTCATCTGAAATGAGGGAAAGAATCCTGCTTTACTGCGTTGACCTGAAACCTGACCCAGTAATGTGGGTGACATTAGCAAAGGCTGCAGGCTCGACCAAGGGACCCTTATTTAGTCTGTTCAGCCCTCTGACAGAAACAACATCAGCGGGATAGTGTTCATCATGTCTCGACCAATGAAGGAATGCCAAATACTGTGATCTGTGAGCGTGGCCTGACCTGAGTGCAGTCACAGGATAACATGGATTCACAAAAGCTAAATTCTCAACACTTGTGACCTTCCAACTAAAACAAGGGGGGCAAACTTCCTGTTTTGCTCTTTTGCATTTTTAAATTGCTCTGATTAAAAAAAAAGAAAAAAGATAATTAAAACTATGTAAAACATGTTTCTCTTAAAAATGAAATCATTCATTGTCTCTTTGATTTCATAATACTTTGTTAAAAGCATGAAGCACAAATAAATATTATTATTTATAAATATTAATGGGTGCATCATAAAAAAATATGTCCAGGTCACATTTCAAACCAAAGTTAATAAATTGTATTTTACATAAAGAAAATGGACTATTTAATGAACTATTTAAGTCCATTAAGGGTTGTGTTGTTATTGGTGGTGTTGTTATTAGGGGTTCAAGTGCGTAGCACTGAAACCCTATTGTAATTGTTAGAATGGCCAAAGATCAGCAATCTCCACGTAAAACTGATCAGGCAGAGCAAACCATATGTCGCATAGACTTAAAACTTTGGAGTGATGGTAGTACTCACAATGCCGACAACGTCACCAGGGTTCGCCCCAATCAGCCTGACGGGGGTGCTACAGTGTTCAAAAGTATGAAATCGCAGGCTCAAGTGTCTTACAAACTTTCAGGTATTTTGGATTTTTTGAAAAACACACTTTTGCGAACTTGTCCTAGGTTTTTTGACTGATCAGAACCAAACCAGTGCAGAAAGATTCTCT
Organism: Cirrhinus molitorella; assembly: GCA_033026305.1. Lineage (NCBI taxonomy): Eukaryota > Metazoa > Chordata > Actinopteri > Cypriniformes > Cyprinidae > Cirrhinus > Cirrhinus molitorella. The sequence continues at coordinate 29,809,126 of CM065131.1, read as the reverse complement.
GGAGAGTGGATATCAATAATTATCAAAAAAAAAAAAAAAGTTGAATTTTCAACTCACCGTCGCAAAGGGACGCCAAAACGTTTGAAAGGGGCAGGGCCACTTTTAGTAAAATGCCTATAAGTCCTGAACGGAATGATATGTATTTACCAAACTCAGAACACTTATGTAAGAGCTCAATATGAGGTGGCAGGGAAAAAAATGCAGAGCTTGACCACTCGGTGGCGCTATAAGAGGAAAAAAAACATTAAAATAGCTATAACTACGCAACCATTTGTCCCATCAACATGAAAAAAAAAACTACTTTTACGAAGTAGTTCTCAATCTGGAAAAAAACAAAACAATGCAGTACAATTCTCTGGACTCTCTAGGTCAATAATTATTGAAAAAAAAAAAAGTAAAAATTTACCCATTAAAGAAGGAAAACTTCACAAAACCTGGTGAGACATGTGACAGGTTATTCTAAACAAGCATGCAAAGTTTTAAGGAGATCGGACCACAGCTGGCACTATAACAGTCATAAACATTAAAAAACAATATTTCTATGGTAAATCACCTGGATTTTTTTTTTTTAAATCACTGATTTAGTTGGTTGCATGCAGGCTTGCTAAATAAAGTCTTTTTCATATGTGCTTAAATGCCTTAAAGCGGTTGAACCTGGTAATTGCTCCTAGCAGCTATATTTATTATTATAATAAATATTATTAGCATTATTACTTGCTTTGTGAAATTGCAATTATTCACATTTAAGCAAATTTTCCTTACAAACTCTAATGTCAAAAACGAATCCAAATTAAATCAGCATGAATGTATAAATACATTGCAAATCAGTATTTTTGTTTACATTTTTGTAATAAGTTTTTTTTTCGTATTCGTTCATTCAATTAAGTAATTCATTGCATTACAGTAAAATTTAGAATTTTGTTAAATAAATGCTTTGTCTTAATGGTCCCAAAATGAACAATAATAATAATAAAAACAAAAATAATAATAATAATTTACAAAATGGACAAATACAACCATAATGTTAATAACTGACATGAACATAATATCACATTATTGTTATGAGATTTTAGTTAATTTACTCAAGTCATTCTTTGCATTACAATAGATTGGGAATTTTGGAAATATCTGCTTAAATATCTTATCATCTCTATTTTTCATTACACAAGGAATATTTATTTTAGGATGAAACATAATTCACCCAATTCTTTACACAACACGTGTGCATTGTTGTGAATTTTTGATGTCAAAAACAAAATTCCTCAAACACAACAGCATCGGAAACTAGCCTTTTAAAAACAATAAACTTGTTATGTCACATATTCTTCTAAACCGCAGAGATTAGTTTGTAATCAAACCCTCAACTATTAATATCAGCAGCATATGGGCCATATTGTCTTGCTTCTCAGCACAATATAAACTCTCCAGCTACAGGAAAAACACATTGGACCCGATTCAAGCTTTCCAGCAATCCGGGAAGACCAGAGCAGTGTGCGTATGGGGAGGACAGGGTCTCCTTTTATTGCAAACGCCGATTGTTCTCGAACGTCAAAACAACGTGTGCTGGACCTACCACGGGCTGGCATTGTAATAACAAACAATTTGAAATTCTTCTCTGAGGCGCTGCACACAATCTGAATTGTTTGATGGTGAAAAAGCCGGTGGATGGTTGCGCAGCCAAGCTGGGTGCGCAGATCGGCCTCTGTGACATGAAACCGCAATAACAGGAACCACTAACCGGCCTCTGCAGCGGTGCAGATAAGAGCCGTGCTGAATGAACCCCAGAACGCACCGTTACTGTAATGATAACAACAGAATAGTGACTGGAATGCCAAAGATGCAGGTAATAAAACAAACACAACCTGACTTCAAATAGAAGGTGGAGAACTGATGGAAAGTGATACAAACAAGCCCATAACAACCATCCTAGCACACCTTTAACTGACTCTGGAATGCCATTAACTATAAGGACGTGTCAGATGAAATGTGTTTCTTTTGACAAGCCGAGAAACCACACAAAAGCCCGGGCGAGTGCTGGTAGTTTCCAGTGTAATGGAAAACTCATTTGAGAAACACTTCACAGTGTACTCAGAGTCTGTTATGTCTGTTCAACCATGTGAAAACTCACAATTCCTAAAAAACAACAAAAGACGTGTCAGATAGCATGAATACAGCCTGGCATGTTGATTTATAGTCAGGCTCGTTAAACTAATTGTGTTATGGAATTTAAGTGGCTTTTAAAACAGTGTGAAGTTGCTACTTGATTATGTCATGATGCAACACAAACCACATCAGTTATATAGAATGCAGCAGTTGCAATAAATTGATTTTTAACGATAACTTGCAAACCTTAAAGACATATCCCTTTGTGAGCTTCAATGGATCATCTGCAGTGAATGGGTGCTGTCAGAATGAGAGTGCAAACAGCTGATACTAAACATTAGAATAATCCAGACAACTCCAGTCTATCAAATGCTGTTTTATTAAAGGATTAGTTCACTTTCAGAACAAAAATGTACAGGTAATGTACTCACCCCCTTGTCATCCAAGATGTTTGTGTCTTACTTTCTTTAGTCGTATAGAAATTATGTGTATTGAGGAAAACATTTCAGGATTTCTCTCCATATAATGGATATGTTTGGTGCCCCTGATTTTGAACTTCCAAAATGCAGTTTAAATGCAGCTTCAAAGGGCTCTAAATGATCCCGGCTGAGGAAGAAGGGTCTTATCCAGAGAAACGATCAGTTATTTTCAAAACAAACCGACAATTTATATACTTTTTATAACTCAAATTCTCGTCTTGTCTCGTCTCTGTGATGCACATGTTTAATCTGTGTGATCCGGGTCAATACAGTTAGGGTATGTTGAAAAACTTCCATCTCATTTTCTTCCCCAACTTCAAAATCATCCTACATTGCTGCAGAACCCAGTGTTTACAAAGTGAACATAAAAAAAAGATCAAATCCCTTTAGAAAAAACAAAAACAAAATGGGATTTTTTCGACATGCACTAACTGTATTGACACGAATTGACCATCGCAGAGACGAGACAAGATGAGCATTTGAGGTTAAAAAGTATATAAACTGTCAATTTGTACTGAAAATAACCATTCGTTTCACTAGATAAGACCGTTCTTCATTGGCTGGGAAATTTTTTATTTCAAACCATTGCTGTAGGCTAAAATACAAGCCCTCTATACATAATTTCTTCTTGCAGTGAAAAAGTCATCTTGACTGAATCAGGAGAGGAATATGCATGGATCAAGCACCGTTTCTAAGCAAAAACAGTCCAAAACCATTCTAAACAAATATGTTGGTGGATTTTAATGTGGTGACAACAGAAGACGGACTTTTTGCACTGAAGGAAGCATTATTATGGATTAACGACTCGTAATTTGTCCAGAAGACACTATTTTAAAGGTAAATTGCTTTTATAAGATATTAATTGATGTAGTGGAGTCATGTGGATTACTTGTGAATTATTGTGATGTTTTTATAAGCCGTTTGGAGCCGTTTCGTTATTCTGACGGCACCTATTCACCGCAGAAGATCCTTTGGTGAGTAAGTGATGTAATGCTACATTTCTCCAAAAATGTTATGACAAGCAAAGAAACTCATTTATATCTTGGGTGGCCTAAGGGTTTCAATTTTGGTTTAGCCATTCATTTAATTAATGGCATATGCTTTTGTTGAACATTAAAAAATAAAACCCAGCAGAATTCTCAGCATTCATTACCCATGATGCTGTACAGAACATTCCACCAATCGATTGATTTTTAACGATAACTTACAAACATTTAAAGACATACCCTTTGTGAGCTACAACGGATCCTCTGCAGTAAATGGGTGCTGTCAGAATGAGAGTCCAAACAGCCAGTCTATCAAAGACATTTTTAATTTCAAACCATTGCTTTAGGCTAAAATAAAAGCCCTCTATACATAATATTTCTTCTTTATTTCTTTTTCTGCAGTGAAAAAGTCATCTTGACTGAATCAGGAGAGAAATATGCACATATTAAGCACCGTTTACAAGCAAAAACAGTCTTATGCTCTTTGTTCTAAACAAATATGTTGGTGGATTTTGATGCGAGAAGATGACAGGGGATGCACTGAAGGAAGCATTATTATGGATTGTGGACCCATATTTTGGCCAGAAGTGACTATTTTAATGGTAAAATGCCTTTATGATGGATTTGCTTTTTGCTTTACAAGACATTTGGAGTTGTGTGGCTTACTTGTGCCTTATTGTGACTTTTTGGACTCTCATTCTGATGGCACCCATTCACTGTAGGTGAGCGAGTGATGTAATGGTATATTTCTCCAAATCTGTTATGACAAGCAAACAAACTCATCTGCATCTTGGGTGGCCGAAGGGTTTAAATTTTGGTTTAGCTATTCATTTAATCAATGGCATATGCTTTTGTTGAACATATTAAAAATAAAACCCAGCAGAATTCTCAACATTCATTACCCATGATGCTGTACAGAACATTCCACCAATCACAGTCACAACCAGCAACTTTTTCTAAAATCCAGTGGAAATACTTCTGTAACTAATACTGTTGAAAAGTTGGTGAACTGTCCCTTTGAGCAGGTGTGCCAGTTTTCAGGGCCCTATACAGTTGAAGTCAAAAGTTACAGTTCAAAACAGTTCTAAACAAATATGTTAGTGGATTCTGATGTGATAGGATAATGGGATGGACTTATTGCAATAATAAAAAATTTATTATGGATTATGGTCTCATTTTTGGACAGAAGTGACTATTTTAAAGGTTAAATCCTTCAGGTTCCACAAATTCTTCATTTTTTTTTTTTTCAGATTTTTTTGTGTATTTGAACCCTCAACAATGACTATGATTTTAAGATCCATCTTTTCATACTGAGGGCCTCATATGTAACTATTACAGATAGTTTAAATGCTCACTGATGCCTTAGAAGGAAATTAAATGCATTAAGACCTGGGGGTGAAAACTTTTAGCATTTGAAGATCACTGTAAATTTCACTTATTTTGTCTTCTGGGAAACATGTAAGTATCTTCTGTAGCTTCTGAAGGGCAGTACTAAATAAAAAAATAGATATTTAAGCAAATTAACAAAAATGTACACATCTTTATTCTGTTCAAAAGTTTTCACCCCTGCCTCTTAATGCTTTGTGTTTCCTTCTAAAGCATCAGTAAGCGTTTGAACCTTCTGTAATAGTTGCATATGACTCCCTTAGTTGTCCTCAGTGTGAAAATATGGATCTCAAAATCATAGTCATTGTTGGAGAAGGTTTAAATACAAAAAATGCTGAAAAAAAAAAGTGGGACCTGAAGGATTTTTTTTTTTTTTACAAACAAGGGACTTATTATAATAATTATTACTATGAATATAGATTATTTGATGATTATTATTACTGTGAATAATTATTACTAACCAGACTAAAAAAAAAACAGCTGTGGATCATTCAGGTAACACAACACAGTATTAAGACTTAAGTGTATGTAAACTTTTGAACAGGGTCATTTTTATAAATTCTACTATTATTTTATCTTGTGGACTATATGTAAATTTTATGAGAAATATCTTATTTAGGTCAGTGCTAAGTAAAACAACATGCATTTTGTATGATCCCTCTTATTTTGGTAAAATAATTAAAATTTCAAAGATTCAGCAGATTTTGAATTCAACTGTACATAACAATGAACAGTACTTTTCAATATCATGGTACAAATCCAATATTTTTTCGTGTTTTCCTAGAAGCATGCATTGATTTGATATGCTAGTGAGCCAAAATGAAAATGTTATGGAAACTGTAGCAAATGTTTGGAAAGCCAAAATAACAGTTATCAGATATTATGATCTGAATGGAAAAAAGAGAGCAACGGGTCAAGCCTTGGGAACTAGATCTTACATAAGTACAGCAAACTGTGTTTTTTGTTTTTTCAATTCCCTCATCATGACCAGCCTAAACTATGGAAACACTCTGTCTCATCAAGATGTTAACCTGCTAATGGGGCTTCTGTAATGCGCCTGGTGTAAACACAACCGCATTATTGCCCAGACCTGCCTCTCTGAGTGCACAGCCTTGCCCTCATCACAACTATAGATTAATCACTACAAATGCAGACACACAAGAAACCGTCCTGTCTTCAGGCGTTGGGCACGTGCCAGTACAGAAGCCAGGTATTAGGGTCAATGAAGAGCCAGTGCCTGTAGGGGTGGGGCAGGGCTTGTTAGAGTGAGTTTGGACAATTCTGGTCCACCTCTATATCTACGGTCTCTGTCCGCCCTTCTTTTCATATGTTAGCAAACATATTAGAAAAAGAGCAACATTAAGGAGTGGTTGAACTGACAGTTTTGCTGAAATAAGAGTTTATAGACAGGGTGGATAGCACAGTAAAATGCAGTCTGTCTATCTATCTATCTATCTAGAAGTCTGTTTTCAACACATGAAATCTGTGGTACTGTACATGTTAGCTGTCTGTAGCACCAAAGCCATGAAACTCTTCCAAATTTACTGGAGCACAGCATGACAAATAACAGGAAATCACCCTTCAAATTAGTGGCTGTGCTGAATTTATGCCTAAATGTGGGAAAACCAAAGGGTTGGACCAAACTAACACCGTGTTCTCCTCCGACAGAATAACAATGCCCCTGCCTGACGCCCATGTTTGCCTTTCTGTTCTTGGCTGTTTGTGTGATCCACATTTGCCCAGGAAAGCAACTCACTCCATCTTCGATGCTTGTGTCAGCTCTGCGGGCTTCATCTGGGGTGTAGTTTTGGGATGTTATGTTGCTGGGGACAGTTTTTTCCTGTAACAGGAGAAAGAACAGACTGTGATTGCGATGTTCTGTGCATGTTAAGTATATTTCCAAACAGGCCGATACAAGTTCAAATGGATCAGCTGTCTACTCGACTGATCCCAGACAAACCACAGCTCATTTACAGTCTACTCGTGACAGCTAGAGATTGCTGCATGTCTGACATCTGCATGCACACTGCAACCTAAAGTGCATTCTTGTGATTTCTGCCATTTTTGTTTTAATTGTTTCAAAAATTGAGATCATCAAGGCATGTATTTGACCCCTAAAAACAAACACATCAATTTTTTTTTCTAAAAGTATTTTTTAAAGGAATAGTTCACTCAAAAATAAACATTTGCTGCAAATGTATTCACCCTCAAGCCATGCAGGATGTAGATGAGTTTGCTTCTTCATTTAAAAAAAAAAAAATGCATTATATCACTTGCTCATCAACTAATCCTCTGCAGTGAATGGGTGCCGTCAGAATAAGAGTCCAAACAGCTGATAAAAACTTTACAATAATCCACAGCATGACTCCAGACGATCAATTACTGCTTTTTTTTGAGTGAAACTGCATGTTTGTAAAGTTTTTAACCTCAAACCATTGTTTCTAGCCACAAATACAACTCCTCTATCCATAATATGTCTTTCTCTTTCGAAAAAGTTGTCTGAATTAAGAGAAAAATATGAACTGATCAAGCAGTGTTTACAGCTCTAAACAAACTTTTGATTTGATTTGAATTTGATGTGGGGATGAACTTTTTTCAATGGAAGAAGACTTATTATGAGCTTGTACATTGGTCAGAAGTGACCGTTTAAAGTTAAAAGTGTCTTAAAAATTGATTTTTTTTTTTTTTTTTTTACAAACACACATTATTTCACTTCACAAGATGATAATTGATGGACTGTAGTCATGTGGATTACTTTTGAATTTTTGGGATGTTTTTATCAGCTGTTTGGATGCTCATTCTGACGAGAGGATCAATTGGTGAGCAAGTAATGTAATGCTACATTTCTTAAAAATCAGTTCTGATGAAAAAACAAACCTATCCAAATATTGGATTTAAAAGACAAATATGCACAAATCAAGCACATTTTACAAGTGAAATAATTTCTAAACAAATATGTCAGTGGATTTTGATGTGGGAATGGACTTTTCACTGGAGGAAGACTTATTATGAAGTTAAAAATGTCGTAAAAATTGATTGGCTTCTTACAAACACATTATTTTGCTTCACAAGATGTTAACTGATGAACTGGACTCATGTGAATTATTGTGATGTTTTTACCAGCTGTTTGGACTCTGATGGCACCCAATCAATGCAGAGGATCCATCGATGAGCAAGTGATGTAATGCTAAATTTCTCAAAAATCTGCTCTGATAAAAATAAAAAAAAAAAAAAAGGATGCTTACTAATGGATCCTCTGCAGTTAATGAGTGCGTCAGAATGAGAGTCCAAATATCTGATAAAAACATTGCAATAATCCACAACATGACACTAGTCAATCAATTAATGTCTTGTGAAGTGTTTTTAACCTATGTCTGAGAGTGTGTTGCACATCAGAGATCATCAGAGATCAAAGCACTGCTTGTGCAATAAATTTAGCACCTTAAATGACTAAGTTAAACTCTTAAAAACATAATCTAAGAGTGACGCGCATGTCGCTTAGTTTGTCTAATTATACAAAGCTTCTTTAAGACCAACTATTCATTCTGACAACTCATCAACTAGTAAATGATGAAATTGTGCTGTTAAATATTCACTGTAGATAATGTCAGAGTGAAATAGGAGGTCAGAGAGATCTTGCATAATGTTTCTCTAAGACTTCAATTCTGTGAAAAGGCATGTAGAGGCAATGGCGTCTATAAAAACAAGCCCGGTATGCTGAACACGCGCCAGCCGGAGGACCGACAGAACAGAGCCAGGTACCAAAAACCAGATCTATGTCAATCTGGATGACCTGTGACAGCACATTCATGTGAATAACGTGCCCTTCGTTTCCATGTCATGATGACGCAAACAGCACTGACTGGAAGTGGGTGGTAAGTGGTTTTGAAAGGGAGCCCAGATGCCTAGAGAAATATCTTCAGACTTTACACTCTCCTGTGACACCGTAGACAAGCACGTCACTTTGCGTTTTTTGGCAGAAACTGAGGTAAAGGTTACATTTCGCGTCTTAGACCCCGGGGTGTATAAATATTTGCTGAGCCCATGTCTGGTTGCATAGGGGATTAGGGAAGCCAATCTCTTTGCACGCTTCATTCCTGGACTCACGCCATTGAGACGGGATGCGTCAAGGACGGCGTGCTGCAGAGTTCAGAGTTATTGCACAGTGCGCCGCATGCATGACTCTCGCCTGTATGCGGGACGGTGCTTACAAAGTGTGAAGTCACGAACACCCATATGGGATTACCGTACGAGAGCTGTCAATCATGTCACATCAGACAGGGGTGCACATGTGCTCATCAAAAATACCTGCATGAAATGCAGCTCACATTCACAAATCTGCTCACACAGTTCACACGGCATGGAGAAAAGTGAAATGCAAAAGTGCAGAAGAAAGCAAGACGTCTGAATGTTGGTGTTTAAATTGTATACATTAAAGGGTTAGCCAAAAATGAATGGGTTACTCAAAAATGTAAATGAGCCCAATTATGATATCCTACTTTCAGACAAATCCAATCAGAGTTATATAAAAAATTATTATGACATTTTCAAGCTTTAGAATTGCATGGGTGGGTGTTTCTCTTCATCAGTCCAAAACCAAAGTCCAATAAAGTGTATCCATCCATAATAAAAAGTGCCTCACATGGCTCTAGGTGATGAATAAAAACCTCCTGTAGCGAATCAATGCATTTTTGTAAGATATAACAATATAACAATTACTTTAGCTTGCGCCATATAATTAATACACATAATTCTTACTGGATTCGTCTGAAAGAAGCAAGTCATATACACACAGAATACCTGGAGGGTAAGTAAATAATGGGCTAATTTTCATTTTTGGGTGAACTAACCCTTTAAGGATTTTTTATTTTTATAATATAATATAATGTAATACAACCATTCAAAAGTTTGGGTCGAGAATTAAAAAAAAAAACAACTAATATTTTTGTTCAGCAAGGATGCATAAAATTAATTAAAATATTACTATAAATACATTATTATATTTTATACAACAGTTATTTTTGGTCCTCGAATCTGATTGGCTAAGAGGAGTGCAATATCCTAGTGATATCGGAACTCCAAACGTTTCACCGTTTTGGATTCGTCTGAATGAAGCAAGTCATATACACATAGAATACCTGGAGGGTGAGTAAATAATGGGCTAATTTTCATTTTTGGGTGAACTAACCCTTTAAGGATTTTTTTATTTTTATAATATAATATAATGTAATACAACCATTCAAAAGTTTGGGTCGAGAATTAAAAAAAAAAAAAAAAAAAACTAATATTTTTGTTCAGCAAGGCATAAAATTAATTAAAATATTACTACAAATACATTATATTTTATACAACAGTTATTTTTGCTCCTCGAATCTGATTGGCTAAGAGGAGTGCAATATACTAGTGATATCGGAACTCCAAACGTTTCACTGTTTGTGTCACTCCGCTTGCAGTATTTCTCACAGCGAGTATCATTACAGACACCAGGGCTGCAATGATTCCTCGATTCTATTCGAGTATTCGATTTTAAAAAATCCTTGATTGCATTTTGCCCCTTGTTAATTGTTGCATTTTGTTAACTGTATAATAAATAAAAAAAACTGATAGGAAAGATGGAAGATCAAAAAAAGAATAGAGAAGCTAGTTTTTTTTTTTTTTTTGTCTCTTTATAAAGATAGAAGTAGAATAGAGAGTGCTAGAGTTAGAGGGACAAATAAGAGATGGAGGAGATGTGTTTTTAGCCGATTCTTGAAGATTGTATGATGCACTAATGATATTAGTTATATAGATATAATAGATTTTAGTTAGTTATAGATATAATATGTGTGTGTGTGTGTGTGTGTGTGTGTGTGTATTTTAAATATATATGAAAATTATATGAAAATATATGAGATGTCTCTTTTGAATTGAAATGAATTATTTGCGACCTTTAGCTAATCGCTTTTAATAGTGTTGCACGATTAATCGTACCGCAATTGCGATGTCAGCCTGTGCAATTAAATGACGGGAAAATGTGAAAATTTTGATTATAATAAATAAATAAGTGTGGACCCCTAGCAAAAAAAAAAAAAACTCTCTTAATATTTTAAGAACAATTACAGAAGCATAAAATAACAAAAATTTTGTAACCTTTTGAAACTTGGAAGAATTCAATTTGAGCAGATCGCCATCATCCTCAGAACGCGATTGCATAGTATATTCAGCATCTGGCTCATATTCGCGATCTCAACCATATTATCTAAGCTTTTGTTTTCAATGACTTCAAAATCAATATTTTGATCGTTTATTCAGCTTATTCACCACATCCACCATCAAATAAAAGTGACATTCATATTTTATTGCATACAGTAACTGCTCTTCAGTAAAGCCATTCAAATCAGTTACATTTTTGCTGATGATATTCTTTTGTTTTATGCCTACGATAGTGAAACTTGAAACTTCACATCATTATTGTCAATTAAACAGTTGCATGTATTTAGTCATCAGATATTTACATATTTTTGCGGACAAAAAATAAACGAACTATTACACACCTAACGATTACCATTTATTATAATCGCATGTCGCTATATTGACCTTTTTAAATCGCGCAGCTTATAATTTATACTTTATACTTATTGCATGGTTGCTGAACAACAATAATGAGTATTTAACACACCATACCTCTTTTTCGTGTTGCTTCTAGATTTGGTGTGGTTTAACTCTGTTCTAATGGCTCATATACTGTGCAACCTCCTACTACTGGACGCATCAGGGAAAACGGGCATAAAACTATATAAATATAAATGCAATAGAGTGTTTTCATGACAAGTCATCAGTTGGCCATATTGGCAGCACAGAAAGTAAACAACGCCACTAAACTGAATGAAACTTGCATATTTTGCTGATTATTGCTGCTGAAATTGATCAATTATTGTCATGTTTTGGGCTGTACTAAACGGTCGGACTGGGAAAAAACATTTGGAGTACTAGACTGCCAAAAGTTAAAACAAATCAAGGAGAAGAGTGCAAAAATCATTCTGTCTGAGGAACAAGAGGTGTTTGTGGTTGGCCAAACTTACCTTATCTTAACAACATTTGTGTTTGTTCTTATCATTTCCAGTCAGGTAGGTGAAATGTTAGGCTAATATCTTAATTAATACTGCTTGTAAATATCTATACCACCTATTAAGTTTGTCAAAACACAGAATTGCGCTCTTTCCTGCTTACGACATTTTTCTCTATATGATTTAGCTGCTTCCACACATTTTTTCTGTGGTTTAGACAGCATAAATTAGCAGAAAACGTATTCAGTAGTACATTAACCATGCAGTTGATGATGTTGTTTACATCCGAGTATTGCTAATATGGCCACTCATCCGGTTAACTGACCAAATCGTGACATAGGAGTAAACCCTCTATATTACACAAGTAGCAGTAACAGATTACAAACGGTTGTTGTACATCAATGTTGGGTGCTGTTTGTACTTTTTAAACATCACACATACCACACAAGCGCAAATTCCACCTCACTACAAGTCGATTTACAACAGGTTAGAGATTTCAAGCCAAAATGGCTACTGCTCTCTCTGTCTTCTAGCATTATCAACACATTAACACAATTTTAAATAAGAGTACAGTAAACCTTACCAGCTTTACAACATGGCTTCTCTGGATGGCCCATGATGTCACTTCCTCTTTCCTAAAAGTGTATAATAAAAGTTTTTTTTTTAAATACATATTAAACTTGTTTAGTGCACCTAAAATAAGGACATAAATGGAATGGCTGTTTTAGTTTTATAAACAAATGAAAACATTGAATTTATAGCAGATTGTGGCAAACAGAAATGAGATTCTTGAGATGTCAAGGCATAAACCAAGTGAGAATAAATAAACAGGTGGAATGTTGAGGTCAGATTTCTACCAGCATGTTTACTGCATGGTTGTAGAAACACGTCCCTCATGGCTTACCATACACAGTGTTAGCTAAAGTGAGGAGAGGATGTTTTCCAACCCATTATCATCCGCCGAAACCAAGCTCCACCATAGATGTCAGGGGACTTTTTAATCTCTTATTTTCATGAGGGCTTGAAACATTTCACATCTGCTTACTAACCAGCTCTCAGAACTTGCCATGTTGCATCTACAATTGTTTGTTGACATCCGTTTACACTTCACTCTCAGTATTCATTTTCAAAAGACCAGGTAAAACCAACACTTCATCTCTGATTGGTTACAGCTTGTTTTTAGCAGGCTATTTGCATCATAACACCTAGAACTGGTAACTTTTGCACCAATAAGTGGCCCTCAAATTTTCTTCAGAAGTTGTTGAATTCTGTAGCAGACATCTGTCAAGGTAAATAACTATGGAAAACCCATTTCCACCACTGAATAAAAAATAGAAGTATTTTTTTTCACAGAATTACATGATATAAACAAACAATTCTGACTTTAAAAAAAGTGTGAGATATACTCTCACAATTGTGAGTTATAAAGTCAGAATTGCAAGATATAATCTCATAATTCTGACTTTTTTTTATCAGAATTGTGATACAAACTCACAATCGCAGGTTATTTTCTCAGAATTACTAGTTTATATCTCGCAATTGTGACTTTTCTCTCAGAATTGTGAGTTACATAATATGCACAGTTGTGCGTTTATGAGCTCAATTCAACAGCTTCTGCAGAATCTGAGGGCCAGAATTGCATGATACAAACTCACAGTGGAGTTTTATTTCCTCAAAATTACAAGTTTATATCTTGCAATTCTGACTTTTCTCAGTTGTAAGATATAAACTCAGTCTTTCATCTGTCATTTTTTTTTTAAATATATACTGTAATAGGTATTTACTGTAAATGGGAAAACAAATGCTCATTATATAATTGAATTAATGTTTTTTTTTCCTTCTATGACTGGATATGTCAAAATGCAACTTATTTTAAACATGAATAAAAACATGCTATTCATTTATAAATATTTTTTGAATTATATATTTCAGCATGCAAAACACTTTTTGTATTAAGTGCACTTAAAATGTAGCCGTAAATGGCATAACTTTGTTTGTGTCTGTTTTTCTTGATGTCACAGGAACAGAGATGGTAGGTCGACCACAGGTATGCGATTATGAAATGCAAGACACTACTAAATGTGCCAGCATCAGTCAAGTGTGATGTGATACTCTTGCCAGATCACAAACAAACACACACACATACACACAGAAAATCATTCCACAGGGCATCTGCTATTTTTGTTTTTTTACTGCGTAACGGCTATTTTTATTTTCTTTTTACATTTGTGCATCGAATGACTAGCAAACAGTGCATTGTTTTTTTATTACAGAAAATTCTGCTTCGAATGTGATCCAAAATATGAATGACTGTCCTTAATTGTATACTTGCATTTTAATTGTATACTTGCATTCTTGAAAAAAAATAAATTAAGAAAGCACCTCAAAGATGCTTTTTTTTTTTTTTTTTTTGCGTGTTGTCTTCTGGGCCATCATTGTGGTTTGGAGTGATGGCTTTAGTCCAGCGGAAAGAGGGTCTCTATAATCCTGGCATGAGTTCAACTCGAGCATTACATAATATTTGCAGGAATGTGCCAGAAGATAAGCGAGATCTCTAAAAACAGTTCATAGTTACATTAATTAGAATTTGGCATTATGAGGTTTGTACTGATTCTCTCGTATCTAAGGAAGTATTTTAGGAGAGTTAAGCAGTTCAGTTCCAAAATGCAAATCACTGAACATGTTCTAGCACAGTTTGACATAACAATTTGGCTGGAATGCAAAATCAGCCTGTATAAGTGCTCATACTGCTGCAATCTATATGCACATACAATACAATGCATACTCAAATACATGCATGCATTTAAGAAAGCGTGTGCATATATGCGTGTGGCATTTGCAAGCATTAACAAACCACATGTAAAGACACATCAAACAAACACATTTCCCCTAATCATTCCTGTGAATTTCTTTGGCGTACAGGATATAGGCCCAAGGCAAACTTCACAGTGATTTGTCAACAGTCTGATCCGAGCCGGTGCTATCAATCACTGTGTGTGTGTGTGTGTGTGTGTGTGTTTAAACCTTAGCCTGAAGGAGGGTTAGAAATGATCCTGTATCTATAACTGAAAAGATCATTGGTTTTTGACTGGATTTGTTTCAGGACGCATGGTTTAAACCTTAGCCTGAGGGAGGGTTTGAAATGATCCTGTATCTAAAACTATATAAGTCTGTGGTTTCCAGCTGGATTGGTTTTAGGACGTAGTTTCAGAACTGTTTATCATATAAAAGTAACCAAAAAATGTCCTTAAAAGAATAGTTCAGCCAAAAAAAGAAAAGTCTACTCACCCTCAGGCCATCCAAGACATAGATCAGTTTGTTTCTTTATCAGATTTGGAGAAATGTAGCATTACATCACTTGCTCCCCCATGGATCCTCTGCAGTGAATGGGTGCCGTCAGAATGAGAGTCTGATAAAAACATCACAAAAAGTATAAATCCCCATGATTTCATTCCACCAATGAACATTTTATGAAGCGAAAAGCTTAATCTTTTTGTGTAAAACTAATCAAATCAAAGACATTTTTAACTTCAAACTACTGTTTCTGGGTAAAATACACGTCCTTAGGGATGACACTGGTCTAGCGAGAACGTGATAATATCCTCGCAAAACATTTTTCAGTGTTTACCTTATAGAGCTGCACAATTAATCCTTAAAAGATCTCACACATTCTCAGTAATGTGTTGTTACCTGAATGATCCACAGCTGTGAGTCCCTGTTTGTCCTGAACAGTTAAACTACCTGCTGTTCTTCAGAAAAATCTATCAGGTCCCCTAAATCTTTGGTTTGCAGCATTTTTGTGTATTTGAACTCTTTCCAACAATGACTGTATGATTTTGAAATCCATCTTTTCACACTGAGGACAACTGATGGACTCACATGCAACTATTATAGAAGGTTTAAACGCTCACTGATGCTTTAGAAAAAAACATGAGAACACTTTCTTTTGCCTAAATGTCATATTTTTTTTAGTACTGCCCTTTAGAAGCTACAGAAGATACTTACATGTTTCCCAAAAGACAAAATAAGTTAAATTTACCCTGATCTTCAAATTTAAAAAGTTTTCACCCCATCCTTAATGTGACGTGTTTCCTTCTGAAGCATTAGTAAGCATCTGAACCTTCTGTAATAGTTGCATATTAGTCCCTCAGTCATCCTGAGCTCCGTCGGCCAGAAGGACAGTACTGAAAAAAAATAAGACGACATTTAGGCAAAAGAAAGAAAAATATTACATATCTTAAATAACGCTTATCCTCTTCTGCCAGGAGGTGGCGACAACTGCACGTTTAAAAAGTATTTATCATTGAATCATTCATTCAGGATATTCCAATAGTTTATTGAGACACTGACTTTATTTTTAAAATTGATCAAATATATTTTTTAAAAGACTTAAGCAATGAACACTGTGTCAGAATCACTACTAAATTACGTTATTTTGTTTTGATTTCTAATCTTTTTTTCTTCATAATCACGAGAGAATTGTGACCTCCAATTTAAAAGCAAATAGTGATTTTCAATTTATCCAGAATCATGCAGCTTTAATTAGCATGTTTATTATTGCATATAATTCATTAAAATAGAAGTTTCATTTCATAAAGTACATATCAAACTGCACCTATATTTTTTTGCATTTTGTGTTTTTCAGTTAAATAAAATACTATTTTTCCCAATATATTTCATTATTAAGGATTTCTTTAAAAAAGTTAAAAATCTCGTCTCGTTCTCATGAACCCAGTCTTGTGGGATAAGTGTCTCGTCACACCCCTACAAGTCCTCTATCCTTAATATTACTTTCTCTAGTGAAAAAGTAATTTTGTCTGAACCAGGAGAGAAATATGCACAGATCAAGCACTGTTTGCAATTGAAATTGTTTACACCATTTAATGCAACCTGTTGAGTTTCTACAAGTGAAGTGGTGTTTACTACACTTTGTAAAAAGTTGATAAGCTTACAAACATAATTATATGCTTTGCTGCATTTTAGTATTTAGCAAATCTGATCATTTCGATGTCAGTCAAGACACACATTTTTTCATTTTCAACCACTTTGTCTTATTTATGAAGTTTAAGTCATGTTTGATTAAATACACTAGAATACACTTTGACTAAATACACTTTTTTTCTATTCAACAATGGTGCATTAAATTGATCAAGATTCATAATGTTACCATTTTTATTTCATTTTAAATAAATCAATTTGAACTTTCTATTCATTCAAGACTTTCACATAGTTTGAAATATGGTTTAAAAAAAATGTAAATAGTTTGAAACTAAATATTGTTCTTTTGCAAGATTTTTTGTAACATGTATCATGATTTTCACAAAAATATGAAGGAGCACAACTGTTATCAACATTTTCTTGAGCAGCAAATCGGCATATTAGAATGATTTCTGAAGGATCATGTGACACTGAAACTGTAGTAATGATGCTGAAATTTCAGCTTTGCATCACCGGAATAAATAACATTTGAACTCCATTAATCGTCACCTGTCCCCATTTTAGAAATAAATCCTAATTTAATCATGACAAACTATATATCACTGGAAAGGTCTAAGACTCCTAAATAGATATTTTAAAAATTTTTGTGTGTTACAAAGGAAAAGTAATAGATTCATTTATGACAAGAGTGCACCTCAAAAATCTGCTTCATAACAGGAGTCACAAAAAGACTTTCTTCGTTGCCTTTTTCCATCACGCTTTAGAAATCATAAGAAATAGTATATCACTTGAAAACTTAAAATCGCAAAATTCATCCTTTGAAAACCATTTTAAAAATCAGACATTGCATTATCATGGAAAATGTATCAAAATCATATTACAAAATACTTTTGTTCTTAAATTATACAAAATTAAGTTTTACTACTGCATTTTACATCTATGTTCAAAAATGGGAGTGACAATTGTATTATAAATGATAATGTGTGTCATCGTCATGAAATCAAAATACAATGTAAATCAGTAGTATAAGAAATGATCAGGGTTTTTTTTATGTTAAATTAAGTATTTTATTCTCTTTCCAGAATATCTTCTTTTAGACAATGGCAACTGGATATATCATCCTTTTTAATGTCACCTGGTACAGCACCAACATTTGTCATGAACTGGATGTTTGCTTGAAGACCGAACGCTCCGGCATAAACCGGCTGGAGGTGTTTGCACCTTACCATAGCAACAGAACCTGTTCGCGCTGGCCACGCAGGAAGTGCTACAACAAGGACAACAGGAAGTGCCCTGGCTCCGTCGGCCAGGCTTCGAAGAATTCCAGGAAGTTATTGTACTGTGTGGAATGAGCACTGGAATGCAGCATGTCTGCAGAGTAGCGAGGTCCCCGGCCGTGTTGTGAGTCACCAGGCGACGGCTTTTGAAGATAATGGCTTGGGTTTTTTAAATGCATATGTGGCATAAGGCTGGCAAAGGCCTAGGCCTGTCTCCATCAGCCTGACAGCATTTCTTCTTCACACGACACAAACAGATCATTAACTAAAACTGAAAGTATTAAAAACACAACTGCTACTTGAAAAAAGCTGAGATATAATAAAATATACAGTTGAAGTCAAAACTTTAAGTACGCCTTGCAGAATCGGCAAGCTGTTAATAATTTTACCAAAATAAGAGGCATCATACAAAATGCATGTTATTTTTTATTTACCACTAACCTGAATAGGATATTTCACATAAAAGACGTTTACATACAGTCCACAAGAGAAAATAACTGTTGAATTTATAAAAGTGACCCTGTTCAAAAGTTAACATACACTTGATTCTCAATACTGTGTTGTTACCTGAATGATCCACAGCTGTGTTTTTGTTTTGTGATAGTTGGTCATGAGTCCCTATTTGTCCTGAACAGTTAAACTGCCGGCTGTTCTTCAGAAAAATCTTTCAGGTCCCATAAATTCTTTGGTTTTCAGCATTTTTGTGTATTTGAACCCTTTCAACAATGACTGTATGGTTTTAAAATCCATCTTTTTACACTGAGGACAACTGAGGGACTCATATGCAACTATTACAGAAGTTTCAAATGCTCACTGATGCTTCAGAAGAAAAGATGCATTAAAAATCTTTAATGCATGGGGGTGAAAACTTTTGAAAAGAATGAAGATATGTAATTTTTCTTTCTTTTACCTAAATGTCATATATTTTTTTATTTAGCACTGCCCTTCAGAAGCTACAGAAGATACTTACATGTTTCCCACAAGACAAAATAAGTTAAATTTACCCTGATCTTTAAATTGAAAAAGTTTTCACCCCATCCTTCATGTGATGTGTTTCCTTCTGAAGCATCAGTTCTGTAATAGTTGCATATGAGTCCCTCAGTTGTCCTCAGTGTGAAACGATGGATCTCAAAATCATAAAGTCGTGGTTAGATGGGTTCAAAATATACAAAAATGCTGAAAAACCAAAGAATTATTTGGACCTGAAGTATTTTTCTGAAAAACAGTGGGCAGTTTAACTGTTCAGGACAAACAAGGGACTAATGAACAACTATCACTAATTTTTATTTTTTATTTTTAACTATTCAATAATTTTTCTTGTGGACTATATGTACATGTCTTTTATGTGAAATATCGTATTCAGGTCAGTACTAAATTAAAAAAAATAACATGCATTTTGTATGATCCCGCTTATTTTGGTAAAATAATGAACATTTTGCAGATTCTGCCAGGTGTATGTAAACGTTTGACCTCAACTGTAAATATTAGATGGAAAACTAAATTAAAATTACAAATGCTGGTTTAATTGCTGCCATTTTATTATGTACAAATTCCAATCACTTAGAAAAATAAAATATTGCAGTATTTTTAAAAGTAACTAACTAAAATTGCTTCCAAAGCTCAAGCACTTCTTAATTTGTAAAAAAAAGAAGTGAAACAGAAGAGCATGAAATGCATTACCATGTCCTGTATGCTAAATATAATGAATAAATCTGCAACCAATTTCCAATTTTTCCACTAGCATCAGCATTAATAGGAACTGAAGGGCTGCTGATCTGCACCATTATTTTACCATTGTACACTACTTATGCATTATTCATTATTATAATTACGCTTAGTTGTTTTAATAAATCTCTAATACATCTTAACTATAAGCAAACTTCAATTTATGTGTTTTTTTAATGTACTTCTGTATGTCTTCAAAGAGTTATTTGTGTTTATCCTAAATTTGCATTACCACATCTTCCATGTTGTTTAGAAATAACCTGTTGAAATAACTTGGTTTTATTCTTCTACAATTATATGTTTCTTGGAAATGTCAAAATAATGTTTCTTAATTAGTAAAAAAGTGACTCAAAAGAGTAAATACAGCATCACATCTTGTATGCGGAATGGGCGTTAAACATCATTGGCTTGAATGAATCTGCAAGTTTCCCCATTTCTTTTCACTAACATCAGCATTAACAGGAATGGAAGGGCTTTTCAGTGCCTTTCTGATAATTTGCACTAATAATATACTATTATGCATACTCAAATTCATGAATCAGCTTAAGTAGTAAACTCTGACATGCAACTTAACCCAAGCCATGTCGAAAATATGATAGAAAACTGCATTAAAACGTAGTAAAAATGCTTTAGCAGCCACACAACAACCATCCACAACACCTTAACCTCATAGTGGCAAATTCTGTATGGCCAAACGTTACTCAAATCTAGTTAGTCTACTCTTTTCCTCCAGACTAATCAGATTTTTATTCCATCTCTCAGTTTCTCATTCATTTGATCCTCTTCTAGTTCCACAGGCTTAACTGGCAACATCCCTGGCCAATCAGAGCAAGGAATTGGAACGTTCCGGAAGGTCCCGCCTGACAGTCGATCTCTCTAACGCGTGGACAGAGGTGCGCAGGCTGGAGGGCAGGGGTGAAAGGTCAAAGGTCAACCCTGGTGGCTAAGCTTTAGCAGAAAACACGGCTTTGACAGTGTGAGCGACACACTTTCTTCTCGCTGACATGGAAAGCCTCAAAGCTCGTCAAAACAAACCCTCCCTCGACTGGCTTTTACTGGATTAACATAAGAGATCTGAAGGAGCCTAATAGTAAAAAAATTAAACACATCCTTTGCAAATAACTTTCTAGACTGCATGCTGGACATGAGAGTCTCATATGCAAAGTTAACTCAGAGGACAGAGTTATTGCTCAGAGTTTGTGCCTCTAAAGCTCTGAAGAATTAATGGAGTAGCCTATTACAGTCAAACCAAAAAATTATTTAGACAAAAGATATATTTTTTTTTTTACTAGTGGGTGCATGACACTATAGTTCATTTATGTAAGTGAGGAAAGCAAAATAAATTAAACTGTGACATATCAGACCCCAAAATTCTTCATACAGTGGGCTACCAGTAAAACTGCTAAAAATGTGGGACCAAAAATTATTCTTTAATTCCTAACGCAACCTTTTTGCACTACAGACTGAACAAAATTGGTAAACAAAGTATCGATAGTTGTGTAAATATTGTCATACTAACAGCTGTCAGAATTTTTGGTTGATTGTAATCTATTACATTTCATTATTATTTCTAATCTCCCTTTTATTTCTAAAATACTTGAAAGAACAGTAGCAGTTCAACTTGAATCTCATCTGCTAAATAATGATATCTATGAGCACTTTCAGTCAGGCTTTAGGCCCAAACACAGTACAGAAACAGCTCTTGTTAAGGTTGTGAATGATCTTCTCCTAGCTGCTGATTCTGGTCTTCTGTCTATTCTTAATCTTTTAGATATTAGTGCTGCCTTTGACACTATTAGTCATTCAATATTATTGGAACGGTTGGCATCTATAGGGATAGTTGATAATGCGCTTCTTTGATTTTCATCTTATTTATGTGACAGGAATCTCTGTTTGTGCAGATTAAAAATATACGTTCAGATCCTGTCCCAATTACTCATGGCGTCCCTCAGGGGTCAGTGTTTGGGCCCTCTTTTATTTACTATTTATATCCTACCTCTTGATTGTATTTTTCGTTCCTATGGTATTAATTTTCATTTTTACGCCGGCGATGCTCAGGTCTATATCTCTACAAAACCTATTTCTCAGCGTCCTCCCAACCTTACTAAATGTTTGCAGGACATTAACATTTGGATGACTAATAATTTTTTAAAGTTAAATACTAATAAAACAGAGGCTTTCTTGTTGGTTCTAAGTCTGTTTTAACTAAAACTCAATCTTTTAGCTTGTCTATTGATAATTGCCCAGTAAAAGTTTTCTACCCAGGTGAAGAGTCTCTGGGTTATATTGGATGGTTTGCTTTCGTTTAGTTCTCATATTATGATATTATTGCAATTCTCTTTTATTTGGTATTCCTGAAAAACAACTTCATCGATTACAGTTAATTCAGAATTCAGCAGCTAGAACAGTTACCCGTACGCGTATTTCTGATCATATAACTCCAATCCTTTTTCAGTTGCACTGGCTTCCTGTTCATTATCGTGTACATTATAAAATTTTACTTCTTACATACAAAGCACAAATTTGGCACCTAATTATCTTTCAAATCTCCTTCATTTGTACACTCCTCTGCGCTGTTTGAGATCATCTTTTGCAGACTTATTGTCTGTTCCATACTTCAAGTTGAGTTCCTTTGGTGGTAGGACCTTTAGCTGTGCAGCGCCGAAGCTATGGAACTCTTTACCTTTCTACATTTGTCAGTTGGACTCAATTTAAAGCTCAGATTTTTTTTTAGAATAGCTTTTAATGATATGCTTGTGTAATTGTGCTGTTACAATGTTTGCATTTTTATGTTTTGTTTTATACTGTACAGTGTCCTTGTGTGTCTTGAAAGGCGCCTATAAATAAAAGGTATTATTATTATTATTATTACATACCTTTCTATCAAAGTTATCTGACATTATCGAGATAAATTTGTTCTGAAACAGTTGAACTCTGAGTTCTTGTTATATTTTATTACCATTTTCTAAACTATAGCAAATAAACTATGCTGAAGGTGTCTAAATAAATTGTTGGTTGACTGTATATTTAAGCTTCTGTTTTACTCATTTTATAAATAATAAAAAAAAATATATATACATATATATAAACAGTCAAGTCAAGTAAGTATAGACTGTCAGGTTTTGAGACTCTTTTGTTGTGTTTTGATTTGGTTCAGTCCTGTTTTTGTTTGGTTCCTTTCACTTCCTGTCTGCCCTTATTTGTTTTTGTTCCTGTTCCTCCCCTCATTTAGTCATTATTAGTTAATCACCTGTCTGTATCTTGTTATCCACCCTTTTTAAGTTAGATTCTGTTCAGCGTTTGGTTGTCCGTTCTCGTCTTTGTGTGCGTGTCTCCTTGCCTGTCTCTTTTGGATTATCTGTTGTGGATTTGTTTATTAAAGACTTGTTATGCACCCGATCTTGCGCTCCTCGTTCATCCTCCTCCACACGACACCTGACATTTTAGACGGTTTTAGTTTTAGGTAATCATAATAACCAAACAGACAAAAAAAAAAAGTTAAAAATTAGTCATGACATGAAATCAAATCACATTTATTTTAAGTTAATGTTGCAAAATTCAGCTTTACATCTGCTGTAAAGCAGCTCTACAGAATATAATAGTGACATTATTCAGCTCAATTCAGTTCAATGTTGATTCAGTTCAGTAACAGCATCAGTGTTGAAAATTTCGTCAACACCTAGGAGACTAAATTAAGATTAAACAGATCTTATCTTAAAGTTATCATTCATAATGTGAAACTACTTTGTGTCTGTCACTGTGGATGAAAAACAAATACTGAAAATCCAAATGTAAACCAGCAGCACATCATATTCCTGAATACATACATTTTAAACATTCTTTTCAGACAGAATAGACTGAAATTAAACACTTAAGTGCATGGCTCCAATGTGAATGCATTGCTGTGATTGCAAAGCGTTTCAGAAACGGAAAGCGAAGATGAAATAAAGAATAAAACAATTTTTGATTGAATTTATACCAGTGCAAATACAAGATCCTGAGAGACTGAAGCAGCAGCAGGAAGGTAAGCGAGTGTGTGTGTGTTTGCAGTGTTGACAGAGTGTTTTGGTATGTGATCTATGGTGTGTTTGGTGTAGAAAATACCTTGTTGGCTCACACTCCTAGTGTGTGTTTCAGCAGTGAGGTTAATGATTTTGACCTTTGATGAATCTCTCCTGTTCCTGTCATGCAGTTAAGTGAAACTCAGGAGATAAAGATCAGGAACTGTGTACCTGAAAATCACAAATCACACACACTTTTATCCCAAACCAAGGACAGCACAACAAGTGACAAATTGTGTTGAACATGGTGAAAGTGATGGAAAATTACTGATTGTCAACAGCACCTCGGATAGACTATTTTCAAATGTGTAGATGACAAGCAAAAATAAATAAATAAATAAAATGTTGGCATATGAATATCAGTGCCTTAATCTTAATAATTATAATGTTGAAAACATACTATGGTCACAATATAACCCAGTACAGATCTTAATAATTACAAAAATCTCAAAATGTGACCCTACACTACAAAACCAGTTAAAAGGGTCATTTTTTTTCATCTACAACTGTTTGAAAATCTTGAATCTGAGAGTGCAAAAAATTAAATTAAAATAAATAAATAAAAATATTGAGAAAATCGCTGTTAAGTTTTCCAAATGAACCAATGCATATTACTAATCAGAAATTAAGTCTTCATATATTTATGGTAGGAAATTTACAAAATATCTTCATGGAACCTGATCTACTTAATATCCTAATGATTTTTGTTATTAAAGAAAATCGATCATTGTTGGCTATTGCTACAAATATACCCGTGCTACTTATGACTGGTTTTACTGTCCAGGGTCACAAACTCTGTGGTGACTAGTAAGCTAACGTTTTGATGTCAATATGTGCGGCTAGAAGATAAATATATGCCATATTACGTCGTTTATCCACTTAAGTATGAACCATTTACACTTTAATTTTAGGGCATCCTTTTAAAACGAGCACAATACACTATCTTTTGTTTTTAAAAGTTATTGTATTACCTTGTATATGCATGTGGACGTGTTCACGGATCACGGCTGACTTTTTGCATACGTGTGTCGCCCTCTTGTGTTTATTCATGGAACTACATTACTTGCGCAATTTTCAGTCGTGATAGAAAACAGTTTGGTTCAGAATTAAAATAAAATTATACTACTGTTGCTATTAGTATGATTTTGTATGTAGTATATTTACTGTGCAAAGTGTACTTTTGAAAGGTTGTCAATGATGTTGACGGGATCTACCAACAGAAGCTAACTGACCACAATGCTAACCACCCACATTTGACACTGTGGCAGTGTTCGAAATGCCATGATCATGCCACTCTTAGTATTTCTGCAGTTTCCAGTATGTATACTGTGCATAGTATGCAAATTTTCTGTATGCATAGAATACCAGAATGACCTAAGTTACTATATTTGCAGAATCCGCTAAATATAACTCAAGTACACTGAAATCAGTATAGAAGCTGTGCTACCATACAACTCCTACTATACTTCAGTATGCTATGTGTATACTGTGAATAGTATGTGAATTTTCTGTATGCATGAAATGCCCAGATTACCTGCTACATTTGCTGAAATTTGATGTATACATGCATCTAAAGACTGCATGGGATACTGTTTCCCAGAATGCAATTCACACCATGTGATGTTTCATCTTCAAATGAGTGAACTGGAGGCGGGGAATAGTGATTATAAATGCAACACTTATTTGCACTTAGTGTAACTATTATATCACTTTTTAAAGTGTAACTGCCAAAAATATAATTGTTCAGTTAAAGACAGCTCAGCGTTAATTCAGTTCTGTCCAATTTGTAAAGTTCATCAATTATGAAATGAGCTCAATTGGGCAATATAGCATGGTTTACTAGTATGAAAGCTTAGTAACAAGCCTTTGTAAAAAGAACTGTTAGCACATTAATAACCTCCACAGCTGTGCTGAATTAAGCATACTTATCACTTAAACCTAGGCTACTATTCTCTTACTTATTGTATACCATTTCACCCACTATTCTTTAAAAAATAGTAAGCAGTATGCACTGTGTACTGGGCAGTAAGCAGTAAGCAAGTATGCCATTTCGAACCAAAGACTATAGAATACCCCAGAGCCGTTGAGGCGTTTCAAAGATGGCCGCCAAGTGGAATGACTTGCATTAAAGGGACTTTGATTGATGCTTGCTACAACACAGGCATACATTTTCTGTTTATTTACATTTTGATTCACATGAAAACAGCGTATCTGCATGACGCAGCTGACAGAAAACAGCGTATGCTGTTTGCATCCAGTAGATACTCAAACAAACAAAGCTTTTACGGGTTTGGGACGACATCTGGGTAAGTGATTAATGACAACATTTTTATTTGGAGTAGCCCTTTAAGAAATATTTCTTGAGCAGAAAATCAATATAGAAGGATTCTTGAAGGATCATGTGACTGACTGGACTAATGGCTGCTGGAAATTCAGTTTTGCACCATCAAAATAAATGTTAAACTATATATAAAAAAACAGCTATTTTAAATTTGAACAATACTTCAAAATAGAACTGTATTACTTATTAAATAAATTCAGCCTTGGTGAGCATAAGAGACAAAACATATTTTAGTATGACAAGCATGCAGTACTGCTTTGGCTCTTTGGAATTTTGAGTCATTTAAACAGTAGTACCACGGACAGCTCCAGAATAACCCAAAGGAAACAAGCCAGAACTCTGTCAACAAATACATCTCATGCACCAGAGAGATCACATATAAGTAACTTGTTCCATCAGCAAGAAGTGTTTTGAGAACTAAACTTCACAGACCACATGATGAACTTTCACATCTATACTGCAAAAAACAACTTACTTCCGCAAGAGCATTTTACTAAGATTAAATCAAAGATTAAAATGTTCCATAAGATTATAAAATGTGATCATTTGTAATTGCATCAGATGTGTGGGTTTGCAGTTTTCTGCCTGGCTGAAATGATAACGATACATGAGAATTTAGATTTCATTTCTTCATCGAACAACAAAGGCTGTCTGCTACTGTTTGATGCTGTTCATTTTTTTATTTAATTTCAATGGTTCAATGGTCAAAACCAGAGGTCTGTAAAGGGAATCCAATAGCAAACAAAACATTTTAAGCAGCCTTTAAGTTGATTCACATTCACCATAACACACATTTCATCTTTTAAAAAGATACTCCCACTTTATACCTTCAACTCTATTCTCGAATTACTACAAGCAACACATTTCTAAAAATCTAAATGTCTTGAACATGCATCAAAGTATATCAGCAGTGTTCGAATTGTGTCAAAGATCTTGGGGGTCTTTTTTTATTCTTATTTTTATTTTTTTTTATTACACTTTTTATCTAAAATATTCACTAAATCAACAGAAATCGCTTCAACATTAGCTAAACACCAAGCTGGCAAGCTGTCACAAAAGACAAGATTGAGGAGACACTCAAAGGTAATATTTTTCTTTATTTACACTGTTCACCAGTAGACATTGACTACATTTTCAGCATTATTACTTCCTGTCTAACTTGAGTTTAACTTCCTTCTCTGACAGTTTGCACACAGAGCTCAGAGTTTGCTGTGGGATTAGTGAAATGTAAACAATCTATAATAATAATGTGGAGTTTTTGGTTTTGTTATTCCTTCAGTTCTTCCACAAGAGGGCGCTATTGCAGTATCTACACCATCAAACAACACAATGTATTATAATTGTATCTTATTCAATCAAATATTAAATCTGAAACCAGTTTGTTAATTTCCATAAAGCTAACATAACATAACTTAAGTTAGATTTCCATAACCTAATACAAGGGAGTAATTTGTATGATATTTGTCTTATGCAAACACGGTTATCTACATGTAAATATAAATGCAAACTTTAAACACTTAAATATTACATTGGTCAGTGGGAGATCCTACTTGGAGGCAGCATTCCCTCTCTGCTGTCCTCCGAACAGCCAAGAGCTGACTAGAACGTCTCATTTCCATTCTATTTAGTAAGAGTATGTACGGACTGAGCAAAGCATGGACAGGTTGGGATCCCCATCCTGGGAATGGATGGCTTGTCCGGGAGATATAACGTGAGAGTTTGCCGGCCCGAAATCTAGGCACGAATCATAGATGGAGAGGGCTTTGGCGACTGAAGGGCTCAAAAGATCTTGCCATAGGCCTTGGAGGACCACAGACAGATCCCAAGAAGGGATGAGGTGTGGCCTAATAGGTTCAGCCTCCGGGCACCTCAGAGAAATTGGATAACCAAATCAAACTTCCCCACTAATCTGCCCCCTACCAGGTCATGGTTAGCAGATGTAGCTGCTACCTGAACCTTGAGAGTGAAGCAGAAATGTGCCTGTCTAGGCCTCCCTGGAGGATAGCATTGAATTGGGCTAGTTGTGACGTGTGAAATGAGCCGCTGTTCTGCATATGAGAGTTCTTACGCAGTTTAGCACTGTCTGAGCATGGCCTTGTGAGAAGCGTGTGGGAATACTGACCAAGTCCAGTTTTAAAGCGAGAAAAGAAACACTTGAAGTCCCAAATGGGCTAGGTGGTTGAGAACCACGTCTCTGTGAGTGCAAATCAACTCTCGAGAGTGTGCTAGATTTAGTCAGTCCCTTCGGCTGAGGGGGACTGGCTTCACCCCTCCCTTCGCCAAAAGGGATGCGATCCCCGTCCGAAGGGCCATAGCATTCTACCCTGAACCGTGTAAGTACAATGCTGCTGAACCTGGGCAGGCGCCTCGCAAACTGGATTGCGTAGCTAGGTTGGATGGTCCAGAGAAGTTGACGAGAGGGATTACCAATCTTTTAGACTCTTCATCAGACCTCAAGGAAACTATCCCAACGTACCTGGAGTGGGGACATTGTGGTTGGTCAGAGCAAAACGCAGAGCAGACGCAACCTGTCCAGAAGCCGTGAAAGAACCCCTCACACTCTGGACGAGTCTATAGTGCTCCCACCAGGGGGCGGTGCACCGTGGGCAACTCTCCTGAAAGCGCCAACCCACCTGGGGAATCCCCAAAGACCCTCTTGCTGGACCCCCATTGAGGAGATGAGGGAGGAGGAAAAGGCCTACCACGATTTCGTCAATACCTTGCACATTTCCGGGAGCCATGCACATTCAGGACAAGGCGGAGGGTTCCCGCATAAACTATCAACAAACGCTGTTTCAGCATGAGACTAGCTCAGCACCGAACACAGCAATCATGCCTATTGTTTTTCTTAGGTAGGAACTGAAACCAGGAAGAGATCCAATGACGAAGATGTGAGTGGTGCTGCTTTTCACAGAGAGATGCTGCAATCGGCGAGTGAGCAAATGCTAATCCACACGATTCACGTTCTGTATCCATAAAATTGCTTTCTGAAAGTCAGATCTGAATCTGAAGAAAAAATGCACAGATCAAGCACTGTTTACAAACATAAACAGTCCAAAACAGTTCTTAAATATGTTGGTACATTGTGATGTGTTAACAGGTACACAAGAGATGGACTTTTTCACAGGAGGAAGTGTTATAATGGATTATGGAAATTTATTTTAGCTAGAAGTAACAGTTTACCGATAAAACATCTTAATGACGAATTTGTTTATTACAAACATTTAGATTTCAAACATCACAACACATTTTCATTTGGCATTTAACCAGCCAAACTACATGCATTTACTGTATTTAAATTAGATTCTGCTCATCTACAAGCAAGCTTCTAAAATTATCTAGTCTCCACAAACATCACAACACATTTTCATTGGCAGACACATTCTTAGTAAAGCAACTAACAAGAAATCAAGAAATTAGCATGGTACATAATTTATGATTATTAAACCTGGCAAAGCTATAGGGAAAAAATAGGCTTCAGCTGCTGAGAAGAGCACTAGAGGTCAAGGTAAAATATCACTACGCAATCTCAATATTTTTGACATTTCACAGGTCAAAGGGTGTGAAAGAAAACTTAACACTCAAGTTATGTGTCATATCTATGACACAGTTCACAGTTCAAAATTTGATTCTAGCAAGTAGTCAGTGCTTTAATAAAGCTTGCATTTTCAATTGTTGGAGTACCTAAGTGGTAAAGCAACCAATTACTGGACCTAATACATACAATTTCTCTTATACTTATGTAAATTTTAAACTAAAATCCTGATGCTGAACATTTTTGTCATTTAACAACACTTAAACTTTGATAATTACCTTAATCTTTTAAACAGCTGAGAGGATAATGATCAAACTACATTATATGAAAATCACCTTTCAAGTTCAATATATATTACATCAGCATATGAGAGACAAATTGGACTAGAGGAATTCATCTCAAGAATTAAAAATGTATCACTTCATATATTGCCAAAATTGTGAGAAAAGATCAGTTAAGAACAGAATATTTTTGAAAATATTTAAATCATGAATATCAATGCAATAGTTTCAACTTGCTTAAGCATTTCACTCAGCAGAGAATAGTTTCAATAGTATTCTACATGGCATGCAACAAAGCGTCAGTTGCAAATTATTTGAACTTTGTGTGTGAATGTGGCCTCTAGCTGGAACTGCTGGCCTCCTGTCAGCAGTGGTATGTATCCTATCAGCCACAGCATGGAGCACTGCAAAACACATGAGGGTTGAATGTTGGTGGAAGAAATGAAGCTTGTGACCATGGGCCATACAAATGCATTTCAGTGCAGCTGACCTGACTTATTTCTGATATACAGTATTGTGGTGAGAGGGTCTCTGGTTAAAGGCCAGTGTTGACCAGATTATTTTAATATCACGTAAATTGGTCCCCCGCACTTTTTTAGGCAAGTGTGTTCCTATAGAGGCTTTCAAGGGCCGGTGTGAATAAATATAGATTTAAATTCAAATTTACAGGATAGTCTGTGCATGACCTGACCCAATATGAACCTCACGGAGCACTCAACACTCCATGCAGTGTGTTTCATTCATACTCGAAGCCGGAGGGCTCTCTCCCGCAGAAATTGGTACAAGGAAATCCCTAATGTGGTTAAAAGCATCCAGCTATCCCTGTATGAAAACAGTTGTTTTCACAGAAAAACATAAATGTTTGGAAACATGGAGACATTAAACACACAATTGCGACAATATATGGTTCATTTGTGTTTTTCAAGTCATCTTCAGGTAATAAATAAAGTATATAAACAATGCAGTGCTAATTGACATAGCATCCATTACATTTACTATTATAGAAGATTTCTTAGCCAATTAAAAGCTAGAAATAAGAGAAAAATTAAAGTTGCCTATAAACATTACCAGGCAAAAGTTTTTAAACAGTAAGGTTTTTTTTTTTATAGAAGCCAGAATTGATGTGATCCAAAATACAACAAAAGCAGTAATATTGTGAAATGTATTTACTATTTAAAATAAGTGTTTTTTTCTTTTTGAATATATTATTTCAAAACGTAATTTATTCCTGTGATTTCAAAGCTAAATTTTTAGCATCATTACTCCAGCAATCATTCTAATATTCTGATTGCTTGATAAATAGAAAATTCAGAAGAACAGCATTTAAATCCTTTTGTAACATTACCAATGTATTTGTCATCACTTTTGATTAATTTAAAGCATCCTTGCTAAATAAAGATATTATATATACTTTTCATACCCACTGTATATGTATATATATATATATATACATATACAGTGGGTATGAAAAGTATTCAGACCTCCTTAAATGTTTCACTCTTTGTTATATATTAGCCATTTGCTAAAATCATTTAAGCAATTTTTTTCCTCATTAATGTACACACAGGACCCCATATTGACAGAAAAACACAGAATTGTTGACATTTTTGCAGATTTATAAAAAAAGAAAAACTGAAATATCAAATGGTCCTAAGTATTCAGACCCTTTGCTCAGTATTTAGTAGAAGCACACTTTTGATCTAATACAACCATGAGTCTTTTTGGGAAAGATACAACAAGTTTTTCACATCTGGGTTTGGGGATCCTCTGCCATTCCTCCTTGCAGATCCTCTCCAGTTCTGTCAGGTTGGATGGTAAACGTTGGTGGACAGCCATTTTCAGGTCTCTCCAGAGATGCCCAATTGGGTTTAAGTCAGGGCTCTGGCTGGGCCATTCAAGAACAGTCACGGAGTTGTTGTGAAGCCACTCCTTCGTTATTTTAGCTGTGTGCTTAGGCTCATTGTCTTGTTGGAAGGTGAACCTTCGGCCCAGTCTGAGGTCCTGAGCACTCTGGAGAAGGTTTTCGTCCAGGATACCCCTGTACTTGGCCGCATTCATCCTTCCTTAGATTGCAACCAGTCGTCCTGTCCCTGCAGCTGAAAAACACCCCCACAGCATGATGCTGCCACCACCATGCTTCACTGTTGGGACTGTATTGGACAGGTGATGAGCAGTGCCTGGGTTTCTCCACACATACCGCTTAGAATTAAGGCCAAAAAGTTCTATCTTGGTCTCATCAGACCAGAGAATCTTATTTCTCACCATCTTGGAGTCCTTCATGCGGGCTTTCATGTGTCTTGCACTGAGGAGAGGTTTCCGTTGGGCCACTCTGCCATAAAGCCCCGACTGGTGGAGGGCTGCAGTGATGGTTGACTTTCTACAACTTTCTCCCATCTCCCGGCTGCATCTCTGGAGCTCAGCCACAGCGATCTTTGGATTCTTCTTTACCTCTCTCATCAAGACTCTTCTCCCTCGATAGCTCAGCTCTAGGAAGGGTTCTGGTCATCCCAAACATTTTCCATTTAAGGATTATGGAGGCCACTGTGCTCTTAGGAACCTTAAGTGCAGCAGAAATTTTTTTGTAACCTTGGCCAGATCTGTCCCTTGCCATTCTGTTTCTGAGCCCTTCAGGCAGTTCCTTTGACCTCATGATTCTCATTTGCTCTGATATGCACTGTGAGCTGTAAGGTCTTATATAGACAGGTGTGTGGCTTTCCTAATCAAGTCCAATCAGTATAATGGTCCAATCAGTATATGCTGTGTACATTAATGAGGAAAAAAATTAACTTAAATGATTTTAGCAAATGGCTGCAATATTACAAAGAGTGAAAATTTGAAGGGGGTCTGAATACTTTCCATACCCAGTATATATATATATATATATATACATATATACTATTTATTTTATTTTATTTTGTAATTTCTGTCCCCCTCACTTCTGAAATGATGGCTACGCCCTGACTGACACTCAATGTTATACTTTGGATTGTGTGTAAACACATATAATCTTGCTGATCTTCAAGCTCTTGAAATGTTCTGGTCTCCACAAATGTCACATTTGAATTGGCAGGAAGTACCAGAGTGAATGCAAAACTAATATACTGATGTTTTTGT
This sequence comes from Cirrhinus molitorella, assembly GCA_033026305.1. NCBI lineage: Eukaryota > Metazoa > Chordata > Actinopteri > Cypriniformes > Cyprinidae > Cirrhinus > Cirrhinus molitorella. The sequence goes on along the minus strand of CM065131.1, from coordinate 29,775,854 downwards.
GGTTTCACAGGTCAGAAGGTGTGGGGAAAAAAACTTCAATGGTCAAATTATGTGTGATATCATGACTGGGTTTTTCAAAAGTGTGTGACTGCAGTTCACAGAATCAGTAGGTGTGATAGATGATGTCAGCTTACAAATACACTGGGACACAAGAATACAAGGAACTAAATATGATTTCTTGAATTCTTTTACTCATGATGTTCTTTTTCATCTCTAAAAAAAAGATACATTCACACAAATGCACCTGGAATTGCATGTAACAAGTAATTAAAGAAAACAAGACAAAGACCTCCTTCATTTAGACAGTGAAAGGGTGAACATTTTCTCCCAAAAATTAAACAATTTTTCATCAGAGTTGGTATTTTGGCTTTATATATGATCAGACACTTGCACTTAACATTTTCTGAAAATCATGCTCAAATGGATTTCACATGGGTATTGACAAGCAAATGCTGGAGATCTGTGTATCGTCTGGCCATATCTGAGGCAGTAAATTAATCACATTACATTTTCCTAAGTTTACAGGTTCTAAAGTTTATTGTAGCTACAGTATTTGAGCGCTCAGTTTTTTTTTTTTTTTTTAATGTTGTTGTTGTTTAATACATTTGGACACAATCTCATGATATAAAAGATGAACACCTTTGCACAGGAAGAGCTAAGACTCTTCTCCACTCTTCAAACACACACACACACACACACACACACAAAAATATTAGCTTTTATAGACACTGTTTTCTGACTAAAGAAAATGCTGTCTTATTCAGGCATCAGTTCTTTATTTATCATTGCATTGCGAAGTAGACATAATGATGACCAATAGCACTGTTTTAAAATAAACATGCAAAGAAAAGAAAAAACGCCCTTTATAAAAAAGGTAAAACAACGTCAGACAGTTTTAAAGTTGGAGTCCTACCATACCTTTTTGAGCCAAAGTACTCAGATGAGAACTAACCACTCAGGTGACCTTTCTAATGTGATTACATAATGCATGAAGACACGCATGAGCATCACAGAATTAGTGCAAGAAAAGCATTTGTGGTTAAAAAGTATATACATTTTTTTTTTTTTTTTTTTTACAAAATGACTGACTGGATTGGATTCAGGTCTGGGGAAGGTGAGGTCCAGTCAGTGGCACCAATGCTGGCAGCATTTTGTCCCCACGGTATCGCAATAGTCTTTCACACCTCTCACATGCTAATTGTGAATCTACTTTTATTTGTGAAGAGAATGGGTCACTAATTGCGGACTTGACAATTCTGGTGTTTTCTGTCAAATATCAGTCAAGCTGCATAGTGCTGGGCTGTGAGCACAGGTCCCACTACAGAATGCCAGGCCCTCATGACAATTTGGTCATTAACATGCACACCAGTAGCCTTCTGGAGGTCATTTTGAAGGGCTCTGACAGTGTTTCTCTTGTTCCTCCTTAGATTTTTCATCCAGGTCTTCAGAGGCTGCTTTGAAGTGATCCCATGTTCAGATGATTTTTATCCTTCTTTTAAAAATCCACACATCTTCATTGACCAGCCACAGCATTTTATATTCTGCATGATAGTGGTCTCACTGTGCTGTGTTGAAATAATTCTGTGAACATTGATTTCTATATATATATATATAATTTCTGTCCCCCTCACTTCTGAAATGATGGCTGCGCCCCTGACTGACACTGTTATACTTTGGACTGTGTATAAACAGTTTCTCTATTAAATCTTGTGCAAATGTTCACACATTGTTTAATTATTGGGGGAAAAATGTTCACCCTTTCTCACTACCACTCTAAATGAAGGAGGCTTTTGTCTTGTTTTCTTCAATCAGTTGTTACATGCAATTCCAGGTGCATTTGTGTGAATGTTGTTTTTTTTTTTTTAGAGACGAAATAGTACAAAATGAGTAAAAGAATTCAAGAAATCATGTTTAGTTCCTTGTATTCTTGTGTCCCAGTGTATTTGTAAGCTGACATTATCTATCATACCTACTGATTCTGTGAACTGCAGTCACACACTTTTAAAAAACCACATATCGTCACACACTTTTGAAAAACCACATATCATCACACATAATTTGAGCAAACTAATAAAACTAATATATTGATGTTATTGTGGTTTCACAGGTCAAAAGGTGTGGGGAAATAACTTCAATGGTCAAATTATGTGTCATATCATGACTGGGTTTTTCAAAAGTGTGTGACTGCAGTTCACAGAATCAGTAGGTGTGATGTCAGCTTACAAATACACCGGGACACAAGAATACAAGGAACTAAATATGATTTCTTGAATTCTTTTACTCATTTTATCCTATTTTGTCTCTGTGGTGTTGCTGTTTAAAAAAACACACATTCACACAAATGTACCTGGAATTGCATGTAACAACTAATTAAAGAAAACACAAGGGACACAAGAATACAAGGAACTAAATACGATTTCTTGAATTATTTTACTCATTTTATTTTATGAGGCAGTAAATTAATCGAATTACATTGTTCCACCAACAATACCAAGCCAAGGGCCATCAACCATGTTATGGCCAAATGATTTGCTCTTGCTCTTATTATTATTGCTGTTGTTGCTGCTGTTATTTTTGTTTTTATTGTTGTTAGAAAAGTCACAACATAAATATTCAGATTTTTTCCTCCTAGTCTGTTTTATGCCAACAATTATAGAAAAAAACTTTTTTGTATTTAGATACAGAAAAGCAACAAACTTTGCCTGTTGCATATTAAACAAATTAACAACAAAAAAAAAAAAAAAAATGGATCTCCATGTCTGCCATGTAAGTCAACTGTTCCTGCTCATCTCAGACTGGATCTCTTCTCCACTTTTCCTAACTGCAGATTCAGTTAGATCTGTCAGCATTAATGTTTTTACTTTGGGCCTATTTATACCTGGTCACTTCATGCATCTTCTCTGATCTTATATTTATCTGATTTGATAAAACGTTTCCATCACATAAATGTGTCTTTGCAAAATGGATATGAATCCGGTGTAGACACGGTGTGACAGCGAAGACTACACACCAAACAAAAATGGTGCTAAATAGCACTAAAAATGGTTCTTTGGCTCGTAATCATAGGGGAACCTTTTTAAGTGCTATATAGCACCAATCTTTAAAGGTGATATACAGCTTTCATTAGTCTTTGTTTTAAAATAACAATTAAAATAAAACGCTTACTAAAAAAGAGGAAATATTGTATTTACCTGCATGCCATGTGACCATTAATCAACGTCAAAGAAACCGTGAACATACAAATGTGATACTTAATTACTGAAATATTTCATTTAAAATCTCAGGGGTACTTAAAGTAAACATATTTGGTGAAAATATTTATTTGAAACATATATTACACAACATAATACTATGTTTAACCAACATTTAGCCAAAGTTGAACCAACATGGTCATAATTAAATGGTTCTAAATACCACAAAGACAGTGACGCATTTTCACAACTTCATGAGCAGTCCAACATGGCCAAACAACAAGGTCCCAAGTGAATCCAACAAAACTTCTGATAAAAAAAGGAAAACAGTTCAGCTCCAGATGCTGTCCCATCCCAGGATACAAAGAGTGGCTAAAAATTCTGAAAAAAAAAAACAAAGAGGACAACACATATTAGATATATTACAAAACAATGATACAGACAGAGGGATAACAGATACAGTCAAAGGCAGATAGAGAGATGATTGTTACAGTTAGATACAGATAAACTGCCGTTAAAATGAGTCTCATATGCTCATCAAGGCTAAACAAAAATACAGGGGAAAAATACAGCAATATTGTGAAATAGTATTACAATTTAAAATAAGTTTTCTATTTTACTATACTTTCAAATATAATTTATTTCTGTCATGCAAAGCAGAATTTTCAACATCATTACACCAGTGTTACATGATCCTTCAGAGATCATTCTCATTTATCATCAATATGCTGATTTATTGTCAATGTTGTCAATGTTATTGCCAATGTTGTTATAGTGTATGGTTTGGAGCCTGTGATCCTTTTTAAAAATTCTTTGCAGTTATTTGAAATAGAAATCTTATCTAACAATAGTCTTTACTATTACTTTCAATTTAACACATATTTGTTGGATAAAAGTAAAATAAAATTTTCCATGGAAGAATCCTGAACAAAAATATCACAGGCTCCAAAAAATATTAAGCAGCACAACTGTTTCTAACATTGATATAAATCAGCATATTTCAATGATTTCAAAGGATCATGTGACACTGGAGTAATGAGAAGACTAGAGTAATGATGCTGTAAATTGAGAAGTAAATTACATTTTAAAGTATATTAATATAGAAAAAACATGATTTTAAATTGTAATAATATTTCACAACATTACTTGTTTCTGTATTTTTTAAATGCAGCCTTGATGAACAGAAGAGACTTAATTCAAAAACATAAAAAAATCGGACTGATCCCAAACATTTGAACAATAGTTTAGATAATAAAAGAATATAATAACAGGAAAAAAGATGTGTGTTGTGGTGTGTGTGTGTGTGTGTGTGTGTGTGTGTGTGTGTGTGTGTGTGTGACTGTGTGTGTACTTACATTTCAGAAATTCTGCTGAAAATCCTTCACTTTGTGAAGAGTGGCAACTTGGGTTCACTTCAACTGGTTTCTTCTGTACCATTTGCCATGTCGTTTTAGATTCCACTTTTCCTTTTAACTTATTCATTCCTTTCTCAGGATAAATACCTACAAATCAGTCAGGAAACAGACAGTATGTAATTCACATTAGTTTTAGCTTTTGAGACATCTAAACCATTCACCCTAAAAAAAATTTTCTCTATTCTGGAGTTGAGAAACATCTTCTAACATATCTACATGTAAAATGCAGGTACTCAAATTCATAGATTGCAACTATTACCTTTAAATGAACTCCAAAGCTCCGTCTGTCTCCTCCTGGTAACGTTGGTCCAGATTTAATATACAATATATGCTGCGAACAGGCCAGACAGGGAGATGGGCTGGATTAACTCATTCGTTATACCAAAGTTAGCATAAAGCATCACAATCAAACAATAAGCGAATTAGCCAGTTATCAAAGGTCCTCGCACACCTCGCTGCTTCAGAGTTTACGTGACACACAAATCCTCCCTCCGTGAGCGGCTTGTCCGCGAGTCGCAAGCCTTTAACGTAACCCAGAGATTTTCCTACTATAACGTTAGCTGCTGGGCCGGGGAATGTGTGAAATCCTCCGTGAATGTAGACAATTTACATACTACTACAAATATGAAACATAAAAAATAAAAACTGAAATAAGTCACTTACCACAGTTGTGAATCGTTCTTCTTGCTGCTCCCGAATGTCGACCGTTGGAGAAAATCCCGCCTCTGCAGATTTGAAATTTACAGCAGTGGACCCTTTTCACAAGACTGTGATGACTCGTTTAACGGTCATCAGCATCCTAAATCCTCGAAAGTTTTTTATATTTTTAATTTAAAAATGATATACACTTATAGCCTAACACTATAATTTGTATTGTATTACCTTTGCATCATAATACAAAAAAATTGTTACCGCTAATGCAAGGGTGATTCTAATGCAGCGTCTATGGGAGGGACAGTAAATTATATATGCTGTATATATATGCTGTACTGTACGAAAAACTGCCCACTGCTGTAAAATATTGCTGTAATTTTTACAGAAATTGTTACATTGTATATAGACGAGTCAAGAGAGAGTCAGAGAACCTACAGGGGCTTAATGGGTATTTTGTATGGCACTGGTGCTATATAGCACCTCAACCACCCCAAAGAACCACTGAAGAACCGCTGAAGAACCATACGGGTGCTTAACCGGTTCTTTATATGGTATTGGTGCTATATAGCACCTCATCAATCCCAAAGAACCGCTGAAGAACCATTTTTTTTAGAGTGTATGTTGCTGTCTGATGGTGCGTTTAATGTTGCGCTCAAAGTTCTGCACTCTGAAGGGCTAAACCCCGTGGCAAACGCTTTCCACGTTTGGTATGAAAGCTGCTTTAGAATTTTCATGCCACATTATTTGAAATGACCGCAGGCCAAACATTTTTCTCTCATGGACGGTTATTGAGCAACATTACCCTGGTGTAGAGCAACATTCAAGCAGGCAAACATGCAATTTCAAGTTCTTATGCGGTCTTGAGCTATCAGCCTATAATTTAATAATATACAAACAACATTGGTAGACACAGAATAAAAACACAATAATATATTTGCAAATATTAATTTACACACAAAATCACACACATCCTCACTCAGTCATTCATGAGAAATGTACAGTTCTGCTGTCACAGAATGTCAAAAATTAATCTGGGAGAAGTTCATGGAAATATGCCTTTAGCATTTACAAGCTATTTCAAAGCAAATAAAACTGAGAAAAAGAGGAGAACTCTTAACAAACTACCTGACTGTCACAACTCTACTGGAGTAGTGTGTTTTTCTTTGGGGGTGAGAGGGAGAGACATCAGGTTGCCTATTACGTCATTTGGGCTCCCTTGTTGAGCACAGTGGCACTGAGAACATTATATCTCACACAGCTGTTTTATTTTCCAAATGTAATAGGATTAGTCTAACAAATCGTTCGGTTTGTAATGCGCACCGAACCGAAAGCCTCTTACCGAAAGGTTCAATACAAATACGTATATCGTTACACCCCTACTTATGACTAAATTAGAGTATTTGACGTCAATATTACATTGGCTTGACACTGGATTTTGGTTACTTTGCCACAACCTAAAATCAACGAAAGATGAATACACAATCATTTTTATGTTCACTTTTGAGATTCGTGATCACACTTGCTCTGTGTATACTAGAGCAGCAGTTACACCTTTTACAAGTTTAGATGCTTGTAAGTGGTGCTCAGGATACACTAATCATTCGCCATCACCCTCAGTCATCTTCACTCTGTTTATATGGTAAGTGAAATGTACTGTAATGTAACATGCAACCATTAGTGGCTCAATTTATTTGTTTGCCGTGCCTTTCTGAACACAGATTGACACTTCAACATGGCATTGTTAACAACACTGAGTAGAGTTTTAGTAGTAGTAGTGGACATTCACATGTCCGTTTACGATTTGCCATCATAAACACTTGCCGATTTTTTCTTGTGTTGTCATGGGTTTTTATATAATGAGCAGATTTTAGATGGTTATCAGCTTATTCGATATAAAACCTCTAAAATCTACACTTGTGTTCGAATAGCATTCAACAACTATTGGTCCTTCACCACTTCTGATATTTCTTAGGATTTAATGTTGCCACAAAATAATCTGTTCGGTAGAAAAATTGACTTACATATATGGTCCATTCCAGCCTGTTCCTACCACTATATTACTACCTAATGCCCTCTAGTGTTTCTCAAAGAAATAACATTCTAAAAGTGGTTGCGATAGATGTTCCCTTCCAAGGAAACTCGAACTGCATCCTCTAGAGTTCGCTATGGGAAACGACTCCTTCATGACCCGTGTCTGAAGCTTATATGCAAAACCGGCCTGTACTGTTATAGTCAAAGAAAACAAGAAAGAGAAAGTCAATATCATTTACAAGAGCCTGCAGGAATTTCTCAATAAAGAATGGGTGCAAAATGTACAGCTGTTTAAAAATAACTGTAAATAAATATGATCACTGAATAATCATTCATTCAGCTAGTAGGATTAAAAGTCCATCAAAATGCTTTTTTTTAATCTTGCTTTTACTGTATTTCATATCTCTCTGACTTTTGCAAATCGTGTATTTTCTCTAATAAAGATTGTGCAGATGTTCACGTATTGTAGTCATCTAGTTAATGAAGGGAAAGAGGAGTGTAGTATTGTCAGTGAACAGGTCTAGAAAATTGTCAGAAAATTGTATCTCAGGAGTTCTCATAAACTCACATAATCCTTTTAGCTGTAGTTAGGAACAGTCTGAAAATGCCAAAAGTTTGGTATTTGTCCATATTGTTTACTCAGTCCCTGTACATATACTTTTGAAAGGCTGTCACATACCTGATGTTGTGCAAATAAATGTATATTTTGATACATTTGCAAGTGTGGACAGTGTGTGGGGTTTATTCTTTATTGTTTTCAAAAGCTGTCACTAAAAATCAGGAGTTGTTTGTCTTCATAATGTAGTACGGTGGCCCAGTAGTGTACAACACAATGCAATTAAAAAAGCAAACATAAGCTCACAACACAACGAAATGAAAAAAGCTCAAAACACAACAAAATTAAAAAAGCGTAGTACACAATGAAAGTAAAAAAGCAAACATAAGCTCACAACACAATGAAAATAAAAAAGCAAACATAAGCTTACAACACAACGTAAATGCTCCCGAACACTAGGGGGCAGTTTGTCTGCAGAAATTGTGCGCATGTCACCAGAATCTGCAGGGTTGTTGTTTTTTTTAAGATGACAAAGGGGATGTTTGATACTTGAAAAAGCAAAATTGAGACTTACATGTCGTTAAAATAGGAAAAGAATTAGGAATAGGAAAACAGATAAACATTTTAGTTTTTTTGTTTTTGTTTTTAGACAACTGGACAACTGGATCAATGAAATGTATTGCTAAAATTCTTTCAAAAAAACAAAATAGAGAGGTCTGGAGTTTGAATATTGGCATCTGTAGATGTGGAATTTAACAAGAAGCAAGATCAAATTTACAACATAAAACTGTTTTCTTTTAGACAGTCTGAACTGCTGTGATAGTTTTATATTGTATAAATAATGTCAGAGAGCAAGAAGCAATAAGAACTATCAATGTAGTTCAGACCAAAGAGCTTATGTTTGCTTTTTTTATTTTTTTGTGTTGTGAGCTTATGTTTGCTTGTTTAATTTCGTTGTGTTGTGAGCTTATGTTTGCTTGTTTAATTTCGTTGTGTTGTGAGCTTATGTTTGCTTTGTGTTGTGCAATACTAGGCCACCGTAAATACGGATGTAGGCAGTTACAATCTACAGTAGCAGATGATTAGACCATGCTAACGGTCTCAGATTGAACAGATGCAGTGAAAATGCAGTGATTTAGAAGATCGGTCATGTCGCAACAATGCCAGTTAGGGAGTTGTCACATGTTTGATTACAAATTTGCATTTGATTATATTGTTTCGTAAATTTCACTTTCCTCAACTGTCCAATTCTCAGGGGGCTGATAAGGTGATTAGTGCTTAGACATTGCCTCATGATCGCCCAAGACATTGGCTAAATGGGGGATTTGGGAGAGGGAGGGGGTGCTTAGGCGCATAATGCACTCAGGAATTTCAAGTTTTCTGTTTACATATATTTGAACATTTTAATGGATAGCTGTTTAATATATTGTAACCTTTTCTTGTCAATTTGTGTGAGTTTCCCTGCAGATTATGGTTAGAAAAAACATTTTGTAACTGAATGTTAGGGGGTTAAACACTCCTACCAAACGTACAAAGGTTTTAGATCATCTTTATAGAAAAAAGATTGAAGATTCATCTAAGAAACCCACCTAACTGCATTGGACAACCAAAGATTGCAAAATATGTATTATATTCCCATAGTGTCCTCAAACTGTAATTCTAAAAAGAAAGGGGTGATAATTTTACTCAGACGTAACTCTAATTTCATTGTTGTACATACAGGTTCAGATAATGATGATGAGTTGCATACTGCTGCATTTCAATAGAAGAAAAGAGGTTGGCATTTGTTAATATTTATGCCCCAAATTCATATGATGCCTCTTTTTTTCCAAATGTTTCAAAAACCCTCTTATCACTAAATGGCTACTAAATTATAATTGGAGCAGACATGAATGCTTGACACAGTTTTGGATCGTTCCAATACATCAATCTCAGAAGCACAATCTCAGTCTTCTATAGCACTGAGACTGTTCACTATGGATTTAGAGGTGTGTGATGCTTGGTGACTACATAATCCTACAGCCAAAGAATATACCTATTTTTCCCCAGTTTACAAATCATTATATCCTACTTTCTTCATCATTACTTTCAGATCTAATTCATATTGAATTTCTACCACAAAGTATCTCAGATCATAATGCCATATTCCAGATTAACACTCTCGAATACTTTTTTACTGCAAAATAATGACTTTCTTTCTCAACTGAGAGCAGAATTGATTGAATTCATTAATTTAAACCAAAATAATTCTGTCTCTAATCAAGACATGTTCTGGGCTTCTATCAAAGGGCTTTTATAGAATAATGGCATCTCGTTCATTGCTAGACTTAAAAAGAACTGTCTTGAACAATTATCAGCATTAGAGAATAAGTGGGGGGAATTAGAGCAGGAATTAGGTTACACATTCTCTAAAGAATGCTAGAGTTATTGCTAGTCGTCTACAATTGGTGATTCATATATTAATTGACCCAGATCAATCAGGATTTATTACGCGTCATTTGGCTGTGGATAATGTGCGCAAAGTGTTATATGTTATTGCTCGCCCATGAGTTTTACAGATGCTAAAGCCAGGAGCAGAGCGGTTTTGAATGTTAGAGGGCAGAGGTCAGCAGACTGATATGGCTGCTACATAGACCTTAAGCGTGGAAGGGGAGCATCCTTTTTCCAACAGCTCTTGTAGGAAGGACAATATCAGCGATATGTCACAGGAAGCTGAGTCTGCGCCATCGACTGGACACCAGGCAGCAAAGACAGACCACTTAAGGCTATAAAGCTGTCTGGTAGACAGGGCTCTAGCCTAAGATATAGTATTGAAGACATTTTCGGGGAGGTTTGCATTCTCCCATCAAGAGGCCAAAGATGCAGAGCCCACAGTTCCAGCTGGGGGTTCCAAATAGTCCTGTTTGCCTGAGAAAGGAGGTCTCCCCTCAGGGGAATGGGCCGCAGGGCTGCTGACAGTAATCGAGTCAGGTCTACTAGCCAGTGCTGTTTTTTTCCAGAACGGGGCCACCAACAGAACTCTGTGTCTCTGTTTCCTGATTCGCCTGATAACCTGAGGGATCAGGGCGATTGGGGGGAAGGCGTAAAGGAGGAGGTTGGGCCAATTGTGGGCCAACGCATCCTGTTCCTTCGAAAAGTAAATTGGGCAATGAGAGTTGTCAAGAGGTCGACTCTTGCCTTTCTGAAGATTTCCCATATTCTCTGAACCGTCAGGGGATGGAGCATCCACTCGTCCGAGGGGACGTTACTCCGAGATAGCATTTCTGCATGCAGGATCAGCCTGCCCAGCACATGGACCGCTCTTAATGAGCAAAGATTGACTTGAGCCCATTCCCGGAGATCCTTCACAAGATTGAAGAGGCATCGGGATGACAGGCCACCCTGGTGATTTATGTTGGACACCACCGTCATGTTGTCCTGGACCAAAATTGGGTCATGCAACAGGACAATGATCCCAGGTACACCAGCAAATCTACAACAGAATGGAAAGAAAAGAATTAAGGGGTTGCAATAGCCCAGTCAAAGTCCAGAGCTCATCCTGACTGAAATGCTGTGGTAAGAGCTGTGTTACGTCCCGGCAGATGTGCCTTCGTTTTGGGTGTTTCTCTCTCTCTCTCTCCCTTCCTGTCATTTTCTTAGGTTCATCCCCTTTTGGACTGCTATTGGCTAAGGATGTAATCATCCTTAGTCACGTGACGGCTCTTGCGGCCAATCCGATTTGCTGCCGGGGTTTTAAAAGATGACTGCTGGGGACGCCAAGGCAGAGGCACCTTTTCGCTCCCTGCTTTGTTCGATTATGTATTAATCTGCCTCTCATTTGTTTTCCCTTTTTTGTTTTGTACCGCATTTTCTTTGTTTAAAGTTTAAGTTGTCATCTTGTTCATTTTCAGTTTTGTTTTTTTTTAACATTTCGATGACAACCTTTTCGTTTTCCCCAGGAGAGCTGGACAGGTAGTATGTCACGTGACGTACATCTTGCTACACCTAGATTATGTTAGGTATAGAGACACTAGTTTAGGAGTGTGCGCTGCTTTTGTATTTTTGTTCAGTTTAGAGTAGGTAAGGGCGTGTGGAAGCGCCGAAGACTTGCCTTTGTTTTGTTTTTTTTTCTTTTCAGTTAGGTTAGTGGTTCAAACTGAGTTAGTTTGGTTTTGTTTTGTTATTTTATTTTCTTTAGCGCCACTCCCCGTCCTTCTCTCCTGTGGGCTTATTATTTTGGTTTTGATTTGTCTTGTGTAAATATTGTAAATAATTGACTCTTTTTTTGTTAAGCCTTATTTCATTTTTGTTATTCTTGTTATTATTACTACTATTTTTGTCCCTTTCTGTTTTCCCCTTATTTTGTAAAATAAATTATTTGCATTATATTTGGTTTGCGTTTGTCCTTTACACCTGCATCTACACAGAATGGTCACAGCCCAAATGTTATAGCTTCAAACCCTAGATTAAAATCAAGAAGTCGTAACAGCTGTGTATAAGCAAATGCCCACAAACTTCAATAAACTGGAGCAACGTTGAAAAGAAGAGTGGTCTAAAATTCCTCCAGAATGATGTGAGAGACTGATAAAGTCATACAGAAAAGTAATGCTTCAAGTTATTGCTGCTAAAAGTGGATCTACAGGCAATTGAATCATAGGGTGTTATAACTTTGTCACACATGGCATTTCCCACATGGCTGTGTTTTTCTTAAACAAATAGTAACATGGTGTGATGTGTCATGTGATGTTGTTTATCTGAGGATTTATTTTCCACATTTAAGACCTGCCAAGAGCCAGATAATTATTCATTATTATTTCCTGACACGTAAAACCATGAAATTCAATAGGATGTCCTAACTTTTTCACATGACTGTATATTTATATATGAAGAGTTCAAATGCAAAAGCCTCTAAATCCATCCATCTTTCATACATCTTTCTTTAAAAAAATGCATTTTTATCCGGCTCTGATGTATACGTTTCTATGTAAATACTGGTATTTCTGATTGGGCTGAGGGTGGGATTTTAGCGAGTTTGATTTAAAAGTATTTGATTAATGTATAATATGTGTTGAGAGCATTCCTTCAGTATCATTATCTCATTTTTAACTGAGATGGCTTTTAGCTGGTTTTGCATCTGAACTCTTCAAATATAAATAGACAAACCAATGTACTGCTGTCCCTTCGTGATGGGCAAAAAGAACTGGCCCCAAAGTACATCGGACCCATCTGGAACACCCTATATTCTAGATGGCCAGTCTGCCCCTGACGTGTCATTTCAGTCATTTCATCAACAACACGATCGAGCTGCTGATATTTAAAACAACAGTCTCTAAAACTGTAGGGCTAAGCAAATATGGGTGCAACTCTTTACTGCACTACTAGTATAACAATAATAACATTTCAAAATACACATGTAAAGTAATCAACAGAAAATGCTCTTCAGCATCATAGTATGCTATTGGTAAGGTCTGTCTATCTTTATGTTTGATCACATCTGGCAGCTGAATGGAAATATGGTAAACTGTATGTTAATGCTCTGCTTTCTCTCTATATCAGCATTAACATTAAAAGTTTTCCTTTAAAGTATGTTGTTTTATTTTACTGTCTGTGTATTTAAAGTTGCTTGATGCTGTTATGAGTTCCTGTGGAACAAAATTAGAATGTAAAAAAATGGCTTAGTAGTAGAGATGTTGATATTCAAAAGACACACATACGCACATCCTGTGAACCCACATACTTTAAAGTTAAAGCTTGAGTATTAGTTTCCTTTCATCATCTACTCACCAAGCCATTCCTCATTATAGACATGTTTTTTTTTTTATTATTCAAAATTGGTAGAAATCTACATAGCTTCCATACTGTAAAAAAATAAAAAGCACAATTTGTTGAGTCAACTTAAAATAATTTGTTACCCTGCTGCCTTAAAATTTTAAGTTGAATCAACTCAAATATCTAAGTACAACTTAACATTTCAAGTTGAATAAACATCTTTGAGTTGACTGAAGTTAAACTTTTAAGGCAGCCAGGTAACAAATGTAATTCAACAAATTGCTTTTTTAGTTATTTTTTTTTAACAATAGTGAAATAGGTGAAAGAAAAAATGTGACATTTAGACTTTAGTTATTTAACATCTGGATGAATTAATAAACTGACTGGATCTAAGGAAGAAGAAAATAGACCTCTTTCCTCAGATATTTTAATGGTGCTTTTTTTCTTTCTTTTTTTTGAAAAAAAAAAAGATTTTCTAAGCATATCAGTAAAAATATTCATCTTACAGTATTTCTGCTTAAAATTTCCTTTTGTGGTTTTAGGGAAGAAGTAAAGTGATTTTGCTGTTGTGACGTTCAGTGGGGGATAACATGAGATGATCTTCTCATGCACCTCAATAATGTCACAGAAATAAAATAGTGTAAAACAGATCATGGTGGGACATAAAAGTAATGTCAAATCACTACAGAGGCTCATATCATTTTGAATGATTTTAAAAGCATTTATTTGTTTTGCATTACATAGTGGTCAAAGAAATAACAGGGTTGAGTGACTAACAGAATTCTGTTACTGATATTCTATCATACCACCTTCAAATTTTGGCAAGCATTCAATCTTAAATGTTCATGACCTCAGGGTTCATTTAGCTGCATAATCAGGTCCAAACTGATACTGGAAATAAATTGAATAAAGGACCTCTATGATTCTTGCTTGTCATCTCAACCTTTATTCAAATTACAACGGTCATTGTCAAACAGTATGAATCCGGAAAAAAGCTTTTCCTGCATGAATTCCTGCAGGGTATGTGTTTTGATTTGGATTACATTTTTTACAACTTTGTTTTCAGCCCAGTGAGCCTGGGACGTCCATGTATTGTTACTGTGGTTATAGCAGCAGAACACTGTCCAGATGCTTGAAGGTATGTTGACTCTTTTATTCAAGAGATTGGCTTTGCTCGGCACAGCTCCTGTTAGCACATATGCCAAGATATTATCGACATTGTCACGGCAGTAAGAATTCATGGTACTTCTAACTTCTTCCTCCACTGTTTTAATCCAGATATTATTAAAGTTGGCATATCGTGGCACAGTATTGGTCAGTGTGAATGTAGATTCAGCAGTGATATTATCAGCTGCATGACCGTTAGGAAATAATTGACCACGATTCAATTTATTCTGTGTCCAGTAGTCTTCTGGGGAGGCCTGATTGACACATGGTTCACGCATAGTAGCATTTAAAGTTTCAAGCTATAAACAAAGATAATAATTTAGTTCCTGATTTCCTCAAATTCTACTCATAATTTTTCTGTGTAGAAAGTAAATCTACATAAAGCACAGACAAATTGAACATTTGAGACGCAATAATAAGGTGTCTCTCAAACACAACTGGAATAAAAATTTTTTAAACTGAAATAAACATTACCTGCGGCTCGATCTTCCATGGAATACGTGGGCTCTCTGTATAATTTCCAGTATATTTGTAAGCTGAGAAAACAGGAATCTTCTTTGTTGTGTCGTAGAGAGTTGCAAATTTGTAAGCGTTTTGATATTTTTGACAGATTAGTTTGTAGCGATTGTTATCTTGTGAGGTTAAATTCTCCAGAATGCCAGGAATCACTGGAGGCTCTCCATTTAAAAAGAAATCCTTGCATTTGCTGAATGAATCTACAACTTCAGTTATGACGAAGGAAAAACCATACACCAGCAGCGCAGACACAACAAGAAAACGCATCTTCACCAATGCTGATCTGACTTGCAAACCAAAAAAAAGTTGATGTGGTTGAGGAAAGCTTCCACAATTTAAACTCAAGCCTCTCTAAATGGACTCCCTGCTTTCATTTAAATAGTACAACAACAGTCAACGCCTACATGTTGTACACTCCTTACTACGAGCTCAACTCTGAGTTGATAAAAAAAGCTATACATGCAAAGTCATTTTTAATGAAGTTAAAAAGTAACTTCATAAAGAAGTTAGTTTCACAAAGAAGATAGTTTCACAACAAATGCACTTTTGTTATTGTAATTCTAATATTTATGATCATGTGTTCCTACTGTTGTAGAAGCTGTGCAAAAACTTTGCCCTTCGAGAAACCTGAGTACTGATTAAAAAAAAAAAAAAGAAAGAAATCAAATGTAACCTAATATTAATGTTATAATACTAATGTTTTTATTTGTTTTAAAACAGTAGTTTGTTTTTGAAAATATGAATTTTATCTGCATTAATTATGAATTGTCTGAGGTGTGTAGCCATCATTTCAGAAATGAGGGGACAGAATGTCAAGTGTAATACAGTTTTTTTTTTTCTGTCACTTTTTTATTTTGAAGTACGTTGATAACATATTTGGAAACAATTCAAAGATTTCTCAGTCAGGAAAAACATTAAAAAAGTAGTAACTTTCCCAACTCTGCAAATCAGAACATAAAAGTTGTTAGGTGGCACATTCTCAACTTGCAGAGCCATATGTCAGGGGGCAAGTTGCACTAATTAGGATAAACAGATTATATTCTTTATTCTTTCTTTTGGTTTTATTATTTATTATTTTTCCAACTTTATTTAGAAATTGTTAGAAATTGAAGTTGTTTCAGAATTAGTTTATTCAGAAATAATGGCTAGTGCAAAAAGTGATGATTTTACTATCTTATGCATGTTAATTAAAACACATCAAATATAGGAAATATTTTAAAAGCACATAAGCCTCTTCATTGTAAAATATATTAAAATATATACCAGTTAAGATAAACTGAATATTTGACTGATAAAAATCTATTAAATACTTGAATATTGAATTTATTTAATGTTTTATTTTGTTTAGAGACAGATACAGTGAACATGACACATAAATAACAGTCAATCCATGCATGTATCATAGTGCTTGTATATAATCATATTATCTCATTTTATATATATATATATATATATATATATATATATTCTTTATGTTTCATAATAAAAGAACAAGGTTAATATGTTATGTGGACAAGGGTCATTCAACTGTCACGTGAACCGATATTAAGTGTATTGGTTAACTTCTGATTGTTCAAACACACTTTGTAAAGGTCTTACATACACTGCATTAAAAATGACTTTGCATGTTTAACTTTTTTTTATCAACTCAGAGTTGAGCTCATAGTAAGGAGTGTACAGCATGTAGGCGTTGACTCTGTTGTTGGACTATTTAAATGAAAGCAGGGAGTCCATTTAGAGCTTTCCTCAACCACATCAACTTTTTTTGTTTTGCAAGTCAGATCAGCATTGGTGAAGATGCGTTTTCTTGTTGTGTCTGCGCTGCTGGTGTATGGTTTTTCCTTCGTCATAACTGAAGTTGTAGATTCATTCAGCAATTGCAGTGATTTCTTTTTAAATGGACAGCCTCCAGTGATTCCAGGCATTCTGCAGAATTCAGCCTCACAAGATAACAATCGCTACAAACTAATCTGTCAAAAATATCAAAACGCTTACAAATTTGCAACTCTCTACGACACAACAAACAAGATTCCTGTTTTCTCAGCTTACAGATATACTGGAAATTATAGAGGGAGACCACATATTCCATGGATGATCGAGCCGCAGGTAATGTTTATTACCGTTTCCATTTTTTTTATTCCAGTTGTGTTTGAGAAACACCTTATTATTGCGTCTCAAACATGTATTTTGTCAGTGCTTTATTTATGTAGGTTTACTTTCTACACAGAAAATTTATGGTTAGAACTTGAGGAAATCAGGAACTAAATTATTATTTTTGTTTATAGCTTGAAACTTCAGATGCTACTATGCATGAACCATGTGCCAATCAGGCCTTCCTAGGAGACTACTGGACACAGACCGAATTGAATCGTGGTCACTTATTTCCTAACGGTCATGCAGCAGATAATATCACTGCTAATTCTACATTCACACTGACCAATACTGTGCCACAATATAAAAACTTTAATAATGGTACCTGGAATACAGTGGAGCGAACAGTTAGAAATACCACAAATTCTCACTGCCGTGACATGGACAACATTACTAATATCTTGGCATATGTGCTAACAGGAGCTGTGCCGAGCCAAGCCAACCTCTTGAATGATAGAGTTAACATTCCCTCATTCATTTGGACAGTGTTCTGTTGCTATAATCCCAGAACCAAAAAATGGAATTCCCAGGCTCACTGGGCTGAACACAACAATCACAGTGAAGTCAATGCAATCGATGCAATAAACCTGGAGCAATTTAATGTGTTCATGCAGGATAAATATGGTAATGGATCCATACTGTTCAGCATTGACTGTTCTACATTTTTAAATGTGACTGAAGGTTAAGACAACAAGCAAGAATCAAAGAGGTCCTTTATTAAATGTATTTCCAGTATCAGTTTGGACCTGATTATGCAGCTAAATGAACCCTGAGGTCATGAACAATTAAGCTTGAATGCTTGCCAAAACTTTGAAGGTGGTATGATAGAATATTATAACTGAATTCTGCTAGTCACTCAACCCTGTTATTTCTTTTACCACTATATAATGCAAAACAAATAAATGCTTTTAAAATAATTCAAAATGATACAAGCCTCTGTAGTGATTTGACATTGCTTTTATGTCCCACCATGATCTGTTTTACACTATTTCTGTCTATATCTATCTGTGCATTATTGAGGTTCATGAGAACAGCATCTCATGTTATCCTTCACTGAATGTCACAACAGCAAAATCACTTTCTTTCCTCCCTAAAACACAAAAGGAAATTTTAAGTGGAATGTCTGAGGATGTCTTTATTGTAAGATTCAGATTTTTACTGCTACGTTTCGAAAATCAATCAAGTTTTTCAAAATAAAAAAAAGAAAAAAGGAGAAAGAAAGAAAAGAAAGAAAAAGCGCAATTAAAATATCTAAGGAAAGAAATGTATTTTCTCTGATATAATGACACAGATAATGCTTTGTTCAGGCTTTAAATAAATAAATAAATGCATATATACATACATACAGCTTCATTCAGCTGTAAAATTGTACAACTTTTAATTTTTTTAAGAGGCACAATTAGATTTGAATTTAAAGACATACCTTAGATCCAGTTAGTTTATTCCTCCATTCAGACTGAAAATGTCATATTTTTACATTTCACTTTTGTTAAATAAATAAAAAATAAACTATAAACAGATGGAAATTATGTAGATTTCTACCGATTTTCTAAAATGCAAATGCACTAAACACAGGACTATATGTATAAGAGTTTGGTGAGTAGATGATGAAAGGAAACTAATACTTAAGCTTTAATTTTAAAGTATGTGGGTTCACAGGATGTGCGTATGTGTGTATTTTAAACATCTCTACTACTAAGCCATTTTTTTAACATTCTAATTTTGTTCCACAGGAAACCATAACAGCATCAAGTAAGGCTGGAGACATGCACTACTATTGTGAATAAAAAAAAAAGTGTTATTGACATAAAACAAGGAAACATAAAAAAAAAAAAAAAACTTTAAATACACAGACAGTAAAATAAAACAACATACATTATAGGAAAACTTTTAATTATAATGCTGATATAGAAAGGTGTAACGCCATGCCAGCAGAGGGAGCCCTTGCTATTGTACTGACTGTTACTGCTCCCTCTGCTGCTTCAATATGTACTTCCTGTTTGGCAGCCATAAAAGCTAGGCCCTGCCAAACAGGGGGTGCGATCTTACAGGTTTCTGTGACTGGTGTGGGGGAAGTGAAACAGTCGAACATGTCATTTTGCAGTGTGAAAAGTATTTGGAGGATAGGAACTACTGCTTATTACAAAACTTGTTTTTAATAAACGTGCATAACATGCATACTCAGTTTTAGAAAAAATAAAGTGCCTTTTGCATTCAAAATACATTGATAACAACTGCAAAAATAGCAAAACTTTAATTAATTTAAGTGTCAGCATTTTTTATGAACAAAACACAACAACAAGAGGTAGGCCAAAAGTAACATGGTAGAGCAGCCAAACGTAGCTTGGCAGGGCTCTACGATTACTTTTCTTATTAGGAGTACTTGTGCTCCTAACTTAAAAAATGTAGGAGCACAGTCAAAAAAATTAGGAGCACAATCTATAGATTTATATTATATTATATTATATTATATTATATTATATTTATAAATCAACAACAACAACAACAAAATCTGATGAAAAATTAGTCTTCTAATTACAAGATTTTCAGGTGTATTTTGTTTTTACCTTTATAATGGCAGTTTTTACATAGCATAATAGTCTCATATGTGTCCCGCATTGTCCCGCAAAACAACATCTATGTCCCGCAACTGATCTATTACCAGGTGGTCACCCTACATGAGGGCAATCAAATTCATGTTGAGATTAATGTTTTAAATATATTTAAAACATTATTCTCAACATTAATCTCATTCAGAAATCACGCAAGTGACTGTCTTTATGAATTGAATCATCTCTGGATCATTTTTGACGACGAAATATAGCCAAATCTGGCAATGGTGTTACACAGTAGTCAATGTAAGTCACTTAATATTAACTTCTTGTTTATTTGTACTATTGCTGCTGCGGTATGAGTTCTTTACAACATTCATGGCTGAGAATGCAGACTCGATAGGCAAAATGTACGCGCACGGTAACTTTCCTGTGTTCTGATGACATTGTATATCCTTGATATAATTTGTGTAACTCCTATTGTATGTTATATCATTAATCTAAGGCTTTAGGCATAATCTCAGTACTGTTTACAGACATAATAATAATAATAATAATAATAATAATAATGATAATTTTCCACACTTTCTTCTTGATTATGGACTATGTGCAAATAATACACCCTCAAAGTTGGAATTTTGTGTCATTTCCACAATTACTAATTATATTAACTGTAAACACAAACTTTTTAATTTTAATATATAAACATAAAATGATTGAATGTGTCATTCTGAGGTTTTACATTAGATGGTGGTAAGAATTTTAATGAATACAGCTGATCATACGTGTGAATTCACTAGCTCACAATATCACATTATTGCTTAGGTGGTGTTGTAACAGCCTATAACTTCAAAGAATAATATATGACATCATAATATTCTAATCACAAATGGCAAAACAAAGAGGAGACAATGGAACATACACCTGACATACACCACACATTAATCCTGACAACACCTTGGGGAGCATGTACAGCAACCTTAGCCAATGAATAAAATTAATCCAAATCCATATTTCATACCACTTTGAAGAGAACTCGGTCAAAGGCCTTCACAGCGTGTCATAAAAAAAAGTGTTGAACTGTAGGAAATAATGTTAAGTAACCTACAAATATTATTTTGCAGATGCCTGCAAGTTAAGAATCCAGTTTGGTCGTAGTTAAATTTAATCTTAAGTCATTTAAAATGATACATTTTATATTCTCCTTTATTACATTGGGAATTATATCATAATGTACAGTTTCTTTGTGAAAACAATGCATGTTTTCTCATTTTTTTGAAAAGGTACAAAATGTGTAATCCAGTCTAGAGGATTGAGGATTGTGAATATTTTTCACTGCAACTTGGCCTTCATTAGGCATACATCTAGATTGTTTATAATTTATGTTTGACATATATTTATTCATGTTAGTGTATTAATATTAATATTTACATTTACATTTAGACATTTAGCAGACGCTTTTATCCAAAGCAACTTACAAAGGAGAACAGTGGAAGCAATCGAAATCAACAAAAGAGCAACAAAACATGCAAGTGCTATGACTTGTCTCATACAGCCTAACACAGTACATGTAGCAAGGATTTTTAAAGTACATAATAAATAAAAGAAAATAGATAGGGGGAAGCAAGCTAGTGTTAGCTTTGTTAATTGTAAAGAGAGAAAACTAGTGTTAGCAGTGTTAGGTTTTTTTTTTAATAATAATAATAATATTAGTGTATTAAGCAATAACTGTTTATAGTGCACTGTCACACATTTTGACTACAATTTTACAGCTCTATAAAACAAACATAATTGACAAAACATGTAAACCTACTGGAGGCTACAAGACATAAGACCTACAAAAAACTGCATGCACACATAAATAATAATAATGATCATATTGATAATATAGAGATAATATTATAGTAATCTTAACTGAAATAAACAATAATTAAAACCATAATTTAAAGGTCCTACACTATAAGCACTTTCAAATAATGGCAATTTCAATTGAAAAATTATAATTATGAAACCTTATAAAATGGTTCTATTTAGCATCAAAAAGGGTTCTACTATAGCTACAAGACAAGACAAACTCTAATTTGGTAATGTTTACAACCAGTAAAGGGAGGAGTTTTATCCATGCAATGGATTTGACTGTGTTATTTTCAAAGCAATAACCTACTTGCTAATACTTATTTGTATTTATTGAATTGACAGTCCATTGAATAAATAAATATCAATAATAAAAATACAAAAATATGGATACATGCAGATAAGTTAACAGATCTCATCATATAATCACCTTAGCAACAGCAGTTTTTGAAAGTGCAGACATTAACCTATAAATGTTGTAAAATCTAAACATTTTTAGACTTATTAGTGTATTAGTGATTCACTAATACTAATATTCATTTAACTTACAAGTGAATTAATTTGATAAAACTATACTATCAGTACAAAAGAGATACACAAAGGAATTACATTAATCAATGCATTAATTTCCATTCAAAGGGATAGAAAAAAATTTCATCAAGGCATAACGATTCTTTATCCTAAATCCCTCTAGTGGGCAAGGCTAAAATCCAAGCCCCCCTGCACATGATAACGAGCGAACTTACTACTGAGAATGAAAACATTAATTTGTTTTAATCTAGCAATAAATATTACCAAGCAAATCATTTAGATAAAAAAACCCCATCTCTAATGTGAAGCTAATAATTCAGTGTTTCCATCCACCTGTTTTTAATGCACATTTTGGTATATTGCATAAAAACGCTTGCTGGAATAGCAGAGATGTGCATACATTCTAAAACGTATGCGCTCAACTAGGTGAAATTCTTATCTGGTCTCGTCCTTTTCCTATAAAATTCTAAGCGATCGAGAATTCCATTATAATGTGTGTTTTATTTTATAATTCTATAATTCTTTGCCATTATAATTTGTGTTAATTTTATAATTTGTCTGTTTTTTAAATTTGTTTTGGTAAGATTTATATATGTTGTTATATAACGAATGCCATTATAATTTGTGTTTTATTTTATAATTTGTCTGTTTCTTAAATAAATTCGTTTTGGTTAGATTTATATAGGCTACTATGTTGTTTATAACGAATACCATTATACTTTGTGTTTTATTTTATAATTTGTCTGTTTCTTAAATTCTTTTTGGTTAGACTTATATATGTTGTTTATAACGAACGCCATTATAATTTGCGTTTTATTTTATAATTTGTCTGTTTCTTAAAAAAATTCGTTTTGGTTAGATTTATATAGGCCTATGTTGTTTATAACGAATGGCATTATAAATTGTAACGACATATGTATCAGGCGTCATATAAGGCGACGTACATTGAGATGACTTATGTATCAGACGGCGACACACCTTTCAGACGTCAAAATTTTTACTACATTTCTCAGGTACGCTGCCGTCACGTCGCAGCATGTGTTCGTTTCAACGGTCACCGCGGGTCTGTTGTCTGCCCTCCCTGTCAATTCCATTCAAAATTTGACACGGACTGACGCTAGGTAAGGGAAGACTGCTCCTTCTCCTGCTTAGACTTAGAATTGGCACGATTCACTTCTTATAGGCATATGCTTACTGGATGCAGTGACAACCTCACACAGGAAAACTTACTTGGTTACCCCGCCGAAATGGGCGGGGTAATCGTCTATATAAGCGGGTGCTTTGCGGTGTGAATCAGATCCTTTATGAAGCGAGGACTGATTCGGCAGTGATAGCACTGCAAGAACGCAGTACTCGTTCCCGTATCTCAGGGAACCAAGGTTATAATAGTAACTGAGAATGTTCCCTTTCGATACTTTCACTCGTACTGCGGCGTAAGCCGCTATGGGGAACCAGTACAATCCCGCCGTGCTAGCGGGGACGACAAGCGATTCTAGACGTTAGCCTCAAAGACTAAGAGGTCATGACAGATGTCAGTCCAAGGGGTACAGCCTCGGCACTTCTAAGAGGGCTGAGAGTGCACCTGCATGAGGGTTAAACAGAGGCCATGCCTCTAGTCAAATGGGCTTTAACTCCTAAGGGGCAAGGAAGGCCCAAGGAGGAGTAGGCCAGTATGATAGCCTCGACTATCCATCTGGATAGTCTCTGTTTCATGACCGAACGTCCCTTGGAGCGGTCTCCGAAACATACAAAAAGCTGTTCCGACTGCCTGAAGGTTCTTATCGTAGATACATCGCAAGAGGTAGGATCTGAGTTACGGGCTGCACACCAGGCCATAAAAACAGACCATTTAAGGCCATAGAGGCATCTCGTAGATGGTGCTCTGGCCTGGGGAGGCCGTCAGGCTCCCGTCGAGAGGCCACACATGGAGGGCACACAGGTCTGGTCTGGAGTGCCAGATTTTTCCGTTCGCCTGAGAGAGGAGATCTCGTCTCAGGGGGTGGGCCATGGGGCTGCAGACAGTAACTGTGTTAGGTCTGCCAGCCAATGCTGGGCCAGTCGTGGGCCAATGCATCCTGTGCCTTCGAGAAGAACATTTGGCAGTGAGAGTTGTCTTCTGAGGTGAAGAGGTCGACCTCTGCCTTGCCGAAAATTCCCATATTGTTTGAACCATCTGAGGGTGGAGCATTCACTCTTCTGAGGGGACATTGCTCCTGGACAGCATGTCTGCTACTTGGTTCAGCCTGCCTGGCACATGGGCTGCTCTCAGAGAGAGCAGATGGACCTGAGCCCATTCCAGAAGGTCCTTCACCATGGTGAAGAGGCGTCTGGACCATAAGCCTCCCTGGCAATTTATATACGACACCACCGTCATGCTGTCCGAGCGGACTAAGACGTGATGGCCCTTCAGTTCCGACAGGAAGGTCTGAAGGCCTAAACATACTGCTAGCATTTCTAGGCAGTTGATGTGAGGCTTTTCTGCTCTTCCGACCATAGGCCGGAGGCTAGATTGCCATCGCACAGTGCCCCCCAACCTAAGTTGGAGGCATCTGTCGTGACCACCTTCCGTCTGGAAATCAAACTCAGGGAAACGCCCTTCTTCAGCCACTGAGACTCTTTCCAAGGGGCAAGGGCTGCAATGCAGGCTCGATCCACCTCGATACGGAGGCGTCCTTGACACCAAGCGTGGGCTGGAACTTTCGGTCTTAGCCAATACTGGAGGAGGCGCATGCAAAGCAGACCCAACCGAAGTACTGGGGATGCTGCTGCCATAAGCCCAAGCATCCTTTGAAAGACCTTTAGTGGGGGAGAGGCTCCTATGGTGAAGGAGGCCGCAAGCTGCTGGATGGTCCGAGCTCTGCTCGGTGAGACCGCTGCCGTCATACGGGCGGAGTCTGCGGCTGTTATAGCCTGACTCACGTTGGGCTGGGGGAACGGTTTCCACGGCTCCTTTCACCAGCAGTCTGTGAACTTCGGTGCGTAGGACATCTCTGTTCTCATTTCGAACCACCCTGTGGATGACGCCGCCGAACCACGGGGGCGGCGAGCGAACTGCAGCGAGTAACCTTGAGTTACAATGTCCAGAACCCATTTCGACACTCCGGGGATGGCCTGCCAGGCCTCGACCCGGGCGGCAAGGGACGTAATGAGATCGGGTGCTGAACCCAGATCGTCTACTGAGACCAATGGAAGAGGAGTTTTGCTCTCTTTTTGAAAATGTTTGTGAATGTTTATTTGGCTTGCCACAACAACGGCATTTTGTGTCAGCGTGCCTGTAGTGGACCTGAGTGACACACTGTTCATCACAAACTTGGCGGCCTCTGCGTCCGGAACAGAACGGGATGACACAAGGCTCAAACGAGGCAGCATGAGGGCAGGTCCAGCCGTGGCGGGACCTGAGCCCTTCCTCTTCCTGTCTCCTGACTACGAGGACGCTGGAGGCGCAGGGTCCAGCGCTATCTTGGGCCGGGGTCCCTGACGCTTCAGAAAAGGATAGCATCTGGTGGAGCGTGAACGCTGGCGTGGTTCAGGCTTCAACGCCGCAGCAGGTGGAGGCGGGGTGGCTTTAGGAGGCTGTTGAGTTGGCACCGTCCTTGGGTGACTCGAAACAGCCGCTGAGCTGGAGCTCGATCGCTTGGGCAGGAAGTGCCGCATTGCCTGGGATGACTTCTGTGCCGCAGTGAAGCGCTCAGTGAAGCCCTTGACCGCAGGTCCAAAAAGGACGCGCCACGACTTGGTGATCTCCTCGTGAACTTCTGGAAAGAATGGTGAGGCCCTCTGACGAGGGGCCTGCCGGCGCCCCGGCAGGAACCATTCATCCAGGCGGCTGCGAGATGGTTCCTCAGGCGGAGACCATTCCAAATCCAGCTCTTCAACGGCCTTAGAGAGGATGCGGAAGAGCTAGGCATCCAGTGAGGAACTTTAAAGTCCAGCTCTGAACCAAATGATTCCCCATACACGCTTTAAAGTCCCGTTCTGAATCAAATGATTCGCGATCTGATTAGAGCACTTCGAAACAGTGAATCATTTTGCGACGCAGTGGTTGATCTTTGCTCACTTTATATAATTTATTCATTGTTTAAATGAAATCGTTACAATTAATAGGACTAACTAATGTTTTTATGAAATTGTGATCTCATTTCATAACATGACACTCATTATCTGGTACTCGTCTAAAAAGATGTTTTTGGTCATGTTGCACATAAAAGATCCAGTAAGCTTTATAGTGCTAAAATAAAGTCTTAGGCACCATATCCACCAAAACTTAACTAAAAGTGTTTGCAGTAGATGATTTTTGTAATTTAAGCATATTAACCAAACCCCACAATATTACTTTTATTGTCACTGTAAGTTTCTTCTAATTTTCTAACTAATTCTTAATGCCAGGCACAAAATTATAATGTAAAGTGAGTAAACGGTGACTTGGCTTGGTAACCCTGCATGACCACACAAATGTATATAGCATATTTTATGTTTTAAAATGTTTTGTTTGTTTGTTTTTTGCTTGTTTTTTGTTTGTTTGTTTGTTTGTTTGTTTATTTAATTTCTTCATTTTGCAAAGGCCTCAGTCAGATTTTTTTTCAACTGCCACTTCAGCAAATATTTAACACCTAAACTCAGCATGTGATATGCATGAGTTTCTTAGAAACTTGGATTCATGAATGTGTGTGTAGGTGTGATCTCTAATGCTGCACTATTTAAATGAGCACAGAGAATTTAAGAGTCCACAGACCAGACTCGAGTTTAAATTGTGAGACCTTTTAGTGGAGTGGGGGGACAGGGACCCCTTGGTGTCGCATTTTGATGCACTATCTATCTAGTCTATCGAGTACCCTTTCAGCATCATTTTTCGACATACAGTATCCTCCATTGTTTTCAGTTGTTTGTCTTAATTTAATTGGTTTGCATGCATTTGTAAAAAAATCAATAATAAATATAAAAGTATACTTTCATTGGAGCACCTAAACCCACCCCTACCCTAAACCTACCCACTTCTGAACAATATAAACCACAGGCAATTAAGTACAGGCACAGAAATTTATTGCAAAAACTGACCCTAAACAAGCAGTGTAAAAGCATTTCAAACAAGTCGTGTTGCATTCCAAGTCTTCTGAAGCCATACAAAGTCTTTATGTGAAGAAGAGAGTAAAGCATAAGGTTTTATTTGCTGAAAATAATCCAGCTCTATTAACATGCTCACATCTCAGAAAAAAAAAAATACTCAAAAGATGCTCCCAGTTTACAGGTGTGTCACAGGCAGTGTTGGGCATGTTCCTTTAAAAAAGTAATTAGTTATAGTTACTAGTTACTTCTCACAAATAGTAACTGAGTTAGTAATTGAGTTACATCATTATAAAAGTAACAAATTACCCGGGAAAGGGTAATTTGCTCTCAATATAATACTTAACAATGTACCAAAATTAGATAATAATAACAAAAATGTACACTCTTTCTAGTGCAAATTAAACTGATATGTAAACAGGTAGTAAAATAAAACTCCATGGCCATCTCTGACCATTGGCCATTTATCCATCCATCCATCCATCCTAACTATTAAACCAGTGTTTGTATCTCAAAACCAGAAGTTTCTCAAACTTCTGGTCAGAAAGCCTATTCCTCTTTGGAGTGATGACAAGTTTCCCCAGACTAAAGAGTCTCTCTACTGGGGCACTGGATGGAGTGGCTGCATTATATCTGAGTGAAATTTTCTTTATCAGTGCAAATCCATTTAGAGAGTCGAACTCTTGTTCTCCAGACTTGAAATAATCTGTGACTTGACTTTCAGCAGTAGAAGAAGTGTCATCCTCATCCTCAAAGGAAAATAACTCATCCTCTATGGCTGAGTCTCGGCTAAGGTGGCGCGCTGGTGTTGATGTGCTGGTACCTGCTTGCTGGTCTTGGTCTAGGACAAGTTTCCGGCACTCTGCCAGCAGACTTGCCTTGGCCTTGTCCTTCCTGTCCTGTGTCCGAAGCCAGCGTAGTTTGAACTTGGGTAGGGTCACAGCAGCCAAGACAGCATCCTCGCTTTCCAGCACCTCTGCAAATCTTGTTTTGATTGCCTGAAATTGTAAGAATGCAAATAACACATACTATTTGTCTATATCCACACACAGAGACACAAACACACACAACACACAGTTTATTATCAATTATATTTCTTTACAACAAAACACTTTGCAGATCCATCATCTCTAGTCACAGATTATAGCTGTAAAGCCTAAAATGTATAAGACATTAATTTTCCATCCATCCAAATAAATAAAATGCAATTCTTGGGTGACTGGTTAAAGATATTTAAATAAATTCAAGTTCATACCATGGTAACTGCCTCTGGAAGGTCAACTAGGATTTGCAGGCCACTCTTCAGTTCCAAGGTCTTGAAAATCAATGTCTCCAATGTGGGTAGAAGTGTACCGTGGAAACAGTTGTCTTCTCCCTGAAGAATGTCTAAGGCAACTGTAAGTGGCCTTATGACAGTACAGTACTCCCTGATGAACTAATGCTCTCGCTCTGTGATGGCTGTCATCCCGAACTTGGATGAGATGGTGTTCAGCTTGGCCACAGGAATCTCACAGATTCGAGCCAGAGCATCATAAAATGAATTCCATCTCGTACTGCAAGGTACCAACAGCTTCTTTGCAATGATGTCATCCACGGTCTCTGCAGCCACTGTTGAACGACTAGCCTTGTTCCATAAGCCTGTACATTTTGTGGTAGCGCTTTTGTATATGGCTTTTGTTTGTGGTTTTGACAGTAACCACTTGTCAACATCAGTACATGAAACAAGGTTTAAATTGTGTGCAGCACACCTCTGATGTGGTGGCAAAGTGATCACAACTTCACCACCATCATCATCACCACCGTTTTGCAATATGTCATTAATGTCCGTAAAAGTCACCTCGTCCTCGTCATCCTCAGAGTCCTCCTCCTCGACTGGCTGGAATCTTTTGAAGGCCTTGACGAAATTAGAGCCATTATCCATGATAGTTGATGTAATTTTATGGGATATGCCATAGGATGAGTGAATGTTGTCAAGCTCAGTTGCAATCATGTCATGGGTATGACGACCCATGAATCTTCGGCACGCGAGTGCTGCTTTCCCTCGCTCCATGCTGTTTGGATTTATCCAATGTGCAGTTACGCCGAGATAGCTTTTATTATGTGCTGTCCAAATATCGGCTGTTGTAGAGATATATTCTACGTGTTCAAAAGTTTTTTTGAGTTCGGCATTCATTCTGGCATACTCGGCATCTATGTACTTTGAAAAAGTCTTTTTGCATGGTGGGCTTACCCCCTCTCTTGCGGGTATTTTCGCAATGATTGCCTGGAAAGAATCCGACTCAACTGTCGACAACAGCAGCATGTCCTCAACTATATATCTAGATATTATTTTGTTTAATTCTGTCTGAGTAATAATATGTGTTTGCGGTGAAGAAAAATCTAGTTCTAATTGCTTTGATGTCATGGCTCCGTCTCCTGCTTTAGTAGCGGAGCTCACGTTATCACTTGGATTCTTAGCCACTAATTTTGTGGCGGCATGTGACGATGCGAGGTGCTTCATCAGATTAGAATTACTTGTCACCGATGCGGAGAGACTCTTTCTTCCTTGGCATAAACTGCACGTTACATAAACATTCTTGCCTTTCACCTCAACGAGGGAAAAGTAGTGCTTATACTTCCAGTTTGCAAAAGCTACCTTTGAACGTGTTGAACTTGCCATAGCTGACTCCTGGTCGTTGGTGTGTGCAACTGTGCGTGTGCTTGTATGTGAACGACCGCACTACTCTGCCTCCTGTTGTGTCTTTGCTCTTACTAGCTAAAGACGCGGAATTAAATCAGACACCAGACAGTATGCTTGTCCAACTTCTGTCTTTACTTCCCAATACGTAGTGACGTCACACGCTTCTACTTGATACATGACATCTCCCCCTTACTTAGAATTAAACATACATTCTTGGAACCAACCAGAGAACATTGTAAACATATTTAACATGACATATCTAAATGTCATTAACACAGCTGTAACTTGAGAAAATAAACATTTGTATATATATATATATCTTCTCTTTTGTCAACTAAGTGTCTCTTCTATTTCTATATTAACTACTCTTCATGAACACATCCTACATACTCAGGTTATTATATTTAAGTGCATCTCATTCCCTTCACAAGATCACTCAACAATAAAATCTTTGAACTTCTCAGGCAGTTTTATCTGTCTTTTTGGTCTTTGTGAAGCTTTGGATTGACAGTTTGTCCGTGATCAATTCTTCATTTTTCCCATATTCTGACTTTGCTGGTTCTGTCTCTGTTTCAGTTTGTCTTTCAAGTGGATTGACGTCTATATTCTCTCTGCAGAATTTCTTCACGAAGGTGGTATTCCTTCTATACTGCGTTCCACCTGAGTTTTCGACGATAACAGAGTTTCCTCTCCTGGACACTACAGTGTAGGGGACTGGGCTGAATGTGGTTGTTAATTTGTCTGTCTTTTCCTGTCTCAACAGGACTTGGTCTCCCACTTCCAGTTGTGAATTCTTTGCCCCACGACGGTGATCAGCATAGAGCTTGCTTTTCCCTTTCTGCTCAGCGTCTCGATCCCTTATCTCTTGGTCATTGCGTGGCATGGTGAAATCGGGCAGTTTTCCTCTGATTTTCCGATTGAAAAGAAGTTCCGCAGGGCTCTTCTCTGTGGTGTTGTGGTCAATAGCTCTGTATATTGCCACATACTTACGGAGCTCCTTTTTCCAGTCCAAGCCTTCTGCCTGAGCAATCTTTATGCGTTTCAGTATGGAGGCATTCTGCCTCTCCACTTCACCATTCGCCTGCGCCCACCTCGGCGTGGTCTTCACATGCTGAATACCATTGATCTCACAGAACTGTTGGAATTGAGTGGACATAAACTGTGGACCACAATCTGATCTGAGAGTGCAGGGTAGACCATGACGACTAAAAACATCCTTCAGGTAGCTGTGTTACTCTCAGTGGTTCCGGATGATCAGGTCTCATCACTAACTGACATCCATGGCACAGTCTGACGTGTCTCTCTGCGTCCTTATCCATGGCAGGCCACCACACTTTACTTCTGAGGTTATGTTTGGTGCCTACTATGCCCAAGTGTCCTTCATGAGCCAGGTTTAAAGCTCTCACTCGGAGTGACTGAGGTAATATAATGCGCGTACCCCACAAGACTAACTGTCCGATCATGCTTAACTCATTGGCAATGGGCGCATATGACTTGCATTCATCAAAATTACCAGTCTGCATGGCCTGTCTGACTATCTTTAATTCTTCATCTGTTGCTGATGCTTCCTCCACAGTTCTTGTTGTAAGAGCTCTCGGAGTAGCATTCACAGCCATGAATCTCAAGTATTCTTCAGCTTCATGCTTATGTATCTGTTGTCCCTCTTTTTTACAGATGAGTCGCGAAAGTGAGTCTGCTATGTTGTTCTCACCAGGAATGTAGACAACATGAAAGTCATATGGTTGTAGTCTCAGAACCCATCTCTCGATACGAGCGCATGGTTTTGACCGCAAACCATAGATAGCTTCTAGCGGTTTGTGATCTGTAATCAAGTCAAATTTTTGTCCATATATGTATGGATGGAGTCTTTCGCATGCCCACACTAAAGATAATGCCTCCCTCTCCGTCTGTGAGTATCTTTGCTCACATTCAGTTAGGCTGCGACTGACATAACATATTGGGACATTCTCTCCGTTCTGTTCTTGGATTAACACAGCCCCGATGCCCACTGGACTTGCATCTGCAATAACTTTGGTCAATGCCTTCCTGTCAAAATAAGCTAGAGTTCCAGCCTCAGCTAACTTCTGCTTTAAGATTTGAAATGCTCGTTTTTGCTCGGGACCAAACTTGAATGGAGTATCTTTCCTTGTTAGTCTTCTTAGTGGTTCTGTGACAGATGCAAATTGTGGGATGAACCGACTGCTATACCCCACTAATCCCAAGAAGCTTCGTACTTCGGATGCATTCTCTGGTTCCCTGGCATTGATCACTGCACGAACCCTTTCAGCTGTTGGGCCAATCCCTTTTTCCAAGAGCAGCATTCCCATAAACACCAGCTTGTTCATGTTATACTGACACTTTTCTCCATTTAGTGTTAAACCACAGTTTACCAGCCTCTGTAGAACTGTTTGTAGTCTCTGATCATGTGTCTCCTGGGTAGGGGCATGTATAATAATGTCATCTGAGATGTTCTCCACTCCCTCTATTCCGGCCAGGGCTGAGGCGATTTCATGTTGATACTGCTCGCTAGCTGACGACACTCCGAAGATCAGTCTCTCAGCAAAAGTGGTGATACCCCTGGACTGTGGTGTAAGCTCTAGTTGGTGGTAACCCCACTTTAGGTCAAGCTTACTGAAAATGGAGGAGCCATTCATGCTTTGCAGGAGCTCGTCCACCGTTGGAATTGGGTATCGCCCCCGGATTATCGCTTTGTTTGCTTGTCTCATATCCAAACATAGTCGAATGTCATTGTCAGGCTTGGGAACAATCACTACCGGGTTTACCCATGGGGTGGCAGCAGTGACTGGTTCAATGATATCCAGCTTTAGAAGCTGTTGGATTTTACGTTCTACTGCTTCTCTCAAATGGAATGGAATTTGGCGTATTGGTTGAGCTACTGCAGTCACGGAATCATCAATGTGTAAGTTGATCTGTTTGGTGTTGAGCTTTCCAACTCCTTTAAACAGAACTGGGTACTGTTCTCGAATTCGGCTCGCCACGTCACTGATTGTAGCTATGTTGACCCCAATTTTCAGTGCTCCCAGTTTAGTGGCTGTCTCTTTGCCCATTAGTGACTCTCCTTTTCCTTTGATTACCATGAATTCAGCTTGAGTGTTTCGCTTTCCACATTTTACCTCACATGTGAAAGCTCCTTTTATGGGCAGGGGTTCTTTGGATGCATATGCATATAACTTTTTATCAGATTTGTACGAATGGCATACAATTCTTTTACTCATGTGGCTTCATCTACAACATTGCTTGTGGCCCCAGAATCGATCAACATTTCTAAATCAACTCCACCTACAGCGAATTTGTATCTGTTTGGGTCACAACCTTTCACCATGAATGCATATTGATTGTCATCTGGTTTATCCATTTCTCCGCCTACGTATTTAGCTGTCTGTTTAGTCACTCTTTTGGTTTTACACATTTTAGCAAAGTGGTTAGCACCTCTGCACTTTCTGCATTCTTGGCCCTTCGCTGGACAGGTTGGGTCTTTGGCCAAATGATCCTGTCGTCCACACCTGTAGCACTGTCTCTTTTTTTCTCCTGTTTGTTTTGATATTGTTCTTTGATATTTTCCCCTTCTTTTAACAACATGATTCACTGTCCCTTTCTCATTCTCTGGTTGACTGATATGCATCGTAGACATTTGTAATTCCACACGTTCACATTGCATGGCAATTTCGAGTGTACGCGTTAGTGTAAGTTCAGTTCCTTCCTCTAATAATTTTCTCTTGATGTAATCTGAGCTGCACTTACTTAAAACAGCATCACGCAGCTGATTATCTTTGTCAACACCGAAACCACAGTCTTTAGCTGCTTGTCTGAGTCGCGTGACAAATTGTTGCACAGTCTCACCTTGTCTCTGTGTGACTTGGTAAAAGGACTGTCTTGCCAAAGCCGTGTTTACTCGAGGAATGAAGTAAGCGTTCAGAGCGGCCACCGCCGTGTCGTACTCTGTTGCGGTCCCTGTGTTTTCCAGCGTTGAAAATATGTCCTGCATGTCCGTGCCCGCGTGATGAAGTAGTAGTGCCCTTCTACGTTGTTTGGTGGCGTCGCTTGCATTTTGCCCCAGCAACAACCCTTTTCCATCTGCAAACAATTCAAACGCTGACAGCCATCTTGTCCATCGCGGTCCCAAAGTTGCGGGTTCACTGTAGCAGTCGAATTTCGGCACAGATGTGGTAGAGTCCATCTTCCGAGTTTAAACTAACTTATGATCCGATTTAACTTGCTTATGATCTATTAACTGTCCTCGTCGCCACTGTTGTGTCTTTGCTCTTACTAGCTAAAGACGCGGAATTAAATCAGACACCAGACAGTATACTTGTCCAACTTCTTTCTTTACTTCCCAATACGTAGTGACGTCACACGCTTCTACTTGATACATGACACCTCCGGTTGGTAAATGATGGAAATTTAATCTAAGCCAATCATCACGTTTTCAGTCGCACCACGTTCACAGACACACCAATCATCACCAGTTATGTCCCACCCTACCCCCAAACACACACACACACACACACACACACACACACACACACACCAGAGAAAAAAACAGTGCAGACCCTGCTCGGACGAAAACCGCTTCAGTGACCAGCCACAATTATAGTAACGGCGTTGTAATGGAGGAAAAAGTAATTAGTTTGATTACTCGTTACTGAAAAAAGTATCGCCGTTAGTAACGCTGTTTAATTATAATGCCGTTATTCCCATCACTGGTCACAGGACACACAAGAGCCGAAGGTATTTCACAACAGCCTGACAATTGGTAACAAGACACACAAGAGCCAATAGAATTTCACAACCAAAGCTGATGTAAGGCTGTTTCTGGCAGCATTTGTTGAATTTGTGCATGGACTGTGGCAAACAGAATGAGTTTTACCACTGACTGAGATGGCGTTCACATTTGTTCCTCTCACAAATCAATTGTTTTGCCTCGGAAGATCCCAATATATATGCAATAATGGCAGTATTATTACCCAATATATAATTTAATTATGACGATACAATTTACAGTGCCTTTCGCGTCAGCTTATGGACGCCAATTGGGTTTCTTATTTAAAGCAGTGGCAGACCCTGCATGTCAAAAAATAACACTGAAGGGGTACCCTGTGCATCAAAATGTGACACCAAAGGTGTCCTGACCAAGCATCAATGACGAGTTGGGAAGTGAGAACTTGTTGCTTCAACCAGCTTTATTATGTAGGCCCACAGGTGAAGCTAAAAAAAAATAGAATATTGTAAAAAAGTTAATTTTTTAATTGTAACTTATTTCAAAAGCTGAAACTTTTTTGTATATATATTCTAGATTCATTACATGTCAAGTAATATATTGGAAATGTTTTTTTTTTTTTAATGATTAGAGCTTACAAGCTCATGACAGTCAAAAATCTAGTATCTCAAAATATTAATTTTCTAAGATAGAAAATAGAAAAACAGAACAGTTCTTTAAAGTATGTTCATTTATGCACTCAATACTTGGTTGGCAGCACAAATGACTTGCTCCAAGCACAAATTAGCACAAATTACAGCACCAGTGAAGTGTGGCATGGAAGTGATCAGCCTGTGGCACTGCTGAGGCACTGTTGAGTCTATCAACTGTCTCTCATCTTTCTCTTGAAAATATCCCATAGATTCTCAATGGTTCAGGTCAGGCATGTTGACTGGCCAATAAAGCACAGTAATATCATGGTCATCAAACCACTTGCAAGTGGTTGTTGCACTGTGGGCAGGTGCTAAAGTCCTGTTGGAAAAGGAAATCAGCATCTCCATAAAGCTGGTCAGCAGATGGAAGCATAAAGAGCTCCAAAATCTCCTGTTAGATGGACACCAGAGTGTGACATACAAAATGGTAGAGTAATGTACAGGTTTTTTTTATTTATTTATTTATTTTTTTTTTTTTACACAGTATGTGTGATGTCTGGGACTGAATCAGACAGAAATGTCTGACTTGAGTTTACAGAATTAAATGTGTGTGTATCATCGTTTCTGCTGCAAAACTATCTGTGTGTGGAAAGAAGCACACAAATTAAGAAAGTCGACAAAAAATTAAGTCGACAAATTAAAGAAATTCAGCAAAAGCCACTTTTTTTTACCGTTTTACATATTTTCAACAAACACTCAGTGTCAATGCATGTTGTCTGTCAGACAAATGCAATAGCTTTAGTCTATGAAAATTACAATTTCGTTTTTTTAACTGCTTCAGGTAAGCAATACAGATAAAGAAAAGATAAAACTGGGAATATTTAACACTCTCAAAGACCAACCCATTATAATTCAATGAATAAGCAACAAGAAAATAACTGTTAAGAGTAAAATGTGGTAAAATGTGTGTTTTATGTTTTATTCTAAAGGTGATAGTTGTCATAGATGTCAGTGCTAGTTGATTTAAAAAGATAAACATTAAAGATTCACAAAATGCTGGCTTTGGTTATATTTTCTTATAATATGATGATTATTTTGAGTTCATTATGTACACCTATGTTTTGGCCTACTGGTGTCATCTATTGGATTTACCATTAATATTTTATAAATTAAAAGCATGTTCTTTGGTTAAGTTTATCCTTTGTCGAATTGGATTTCTAATTACAGGTCAGAAAAAAAAATTCTCCTAAGTGAACACAATCAGAGTTATATTGTAATAGCAGTGGTGGGTGTTTTTGTTCAGCAGTCCAAAAGGAGTCCAATAAATTCATTCATAATAAAAAGTGAAACAAAACAAAAAACACTGCTCACAATTTAGAAGTACAAAATTTGGATCTGTAAAGTAAAATGTCAGGAGGATTTTGATATAAGCCAAGGAGAGACTGACTTCCTTGGCTCCTGTAAACAAACTTTGGTTCTCGCTAGACTAGCATATTCACAACCGGTGCATGCAATATGCATATGTCCTACGTCATCAGCCCAGAATGTCTAGCGCATACAACAGTTAGTGCAAACTAGAGAAGAGTGTTTAGAACATTTTAAATATGGATCATTCTCTTACAAAACGCATTGATTCACTACAGGAGGCACTTTTTATTATGGATGGATGCGCTTTATTGGACTTTGTTTGGACTGTTGGACAAAAACACTCATCCATTTCTATTATAAAGCTTGGAAGAGCCAAGACATTTTTTAATATAACTCTGATTGGATTTATCTGAAAGAAGAAGGTCATACAGAAGGATGGCTTGCGGGTGAGTAAATCATGGGACAATTTTCATTTTTGGGTGAATTAACCCTTTAACTAATTTCAGATACTTTATCTTGACATCAGTGCTGCTACTATTGTTTTCTATTGAAACAGATCACAATAAGCTTGTAGATTTTAAAATACTGACTAAACAGCAGCACAGCATGCTATATCACACCACTGTTGTCCCAAAAGAAACACAGCGCATGTCAGTAAAATGCATTTCATAGACATATACAGCAATTACGTCAATTATAATGCAACTAAGCATTCCAACGTATTCTATTCTTTCCTATAAAAATACTAACAATTATGTTATAGAAGATTCACACACTAATAAATACAACTGTTTCTGTAAACAGACTTCTTTTTTAAATGTTTCAAATGCATGTCAAACCACTATGGTCAATAAAATACCAGTATCAGTAAAAGACAACCATGCAGTTCTGAGCAGTTATAAATATATTTTGAGCAGAATAAATATTAGCTTGGAGTAAAACATAAAGACAAAGACACTAACTATTATGTGTATGTGCCATAAACACTGCATCAATTGAATTTTTATATTATGACAGTAATGTTTAAGCTGCAATGCTTTTCTTTGTCATAGTTTTTTCTCCATTCTCCACTAGATGTCACTACTGCAGCAGCTGTCAACCATTGCAAATCCTAAATTATCTGGATTTCTGCATTAATTGCTCCTAAATGAAGGTCTTAAACTTTATTAACAAAAGAACACAACCTTTTATCGTGCCATTTTCATTCTGGAACTAATATACAAAATAATACTGCAATGTGTTAATGTTACCTGTTAACCTAAATTAAACGGTCGTCAGTTCAGCATGTCATCTCTTAATTAAAGACGTGCTTGGGCTGATACAATCGATTCAAATTAGTATTGTGAACCAGTTCTTCAGTGAACCAGAGGTGTACCTACATTAAGTGGAGGCCCCTGGCAATATTAATCAATAAAGCCCTTCTAAAATATTTGTATTTATTTATTTATTTTACAATATCTTTGTTAGAGATATAATTATAGCTAGAGACATAATTATACAAGTCAATTGCCTGCCCTATTGCTACACTGAATGTGATGTTACTACACATCTCAGTGCTTGATTTAAAGCGGGCAGAATGCTAGATCTAACAAGCCATAACTGATGGAAATAACCATAATTTGTATCCTTATGATCAAATAACGTGCTGTAAATTAATTAATAGCTTTAACTTGTCAATGCTGGCAAATGACCATGGTTTAAGCAGGATAATCCATGGCTGTGAATTATCCTTTACATATATAACAGTATAACCAATGTTTATTAATGCTGGACCACCATATTTGATCTCTAATCAGGTTCCTCCCACTAAGGGCTGAAGTTTCTCTTGCTAGCAGGAAACAAATTTTAAGTTAAGTTAAATGTTTCATAAAAATAAACCGTATTTCTGCCTCATAGAATACAAAGATAATCTATGAAAAGAAAAAGCATTAAGAGGGACTTGTTTTCTACTTCCTCCAAATCTTTCCTTTTTTGTACATATTAATTAGTTAAATTAACATAACTTCTGACCATTTTGTCACAACTTATTTTAATTTTGTTTAGTTAACTTATGTAATAATGAAGTTTACTTCATACATTTATGCTAGGACCTCATGCCTCATTTTTACTGAAACTGAGCAATGGATTATTACTGTAACTCCAAGCATGCTGGATCAGGAAAGATCCATTTTGAATGCAAACACCTGTTTGTGTTTGATGTTCAGTTATGATGGAAGTGTAATAGTTTGTGTATGTTTTTGTGTTTACCATTGTATTAATATTAAAAGGAAGTGGAATATCTGAACATTAAACCCTGTTTTGAATGTTCTGCAATCTCTTCAATATGAATGAGCTGATATTTTTATATGAAAAAAATATTGGTACTTCCCAACTTTGTATTCTTTGTTTTACATATCGCTTCTGTATTAACATATCTGTGGCTTCCGTGTTTCTGGCAAACACTCAACCTGCTGTGTCAGATACATCTTTTTGGGTTAACAAAATGGATTTAGTCTATTATAATGATGATATGCCTTCAACAACTTCAGATCACACTCAGTACAGAGGTAAGATAATGCTGGCATGTTTAAGAATTAGTTCTGCTCAGTTATATTGATCAAAGATAAAATACTAAACTTTTTTTCTGAAAAGAGAACAGATATCAAGATCATGTTAGAATGATTACCACAGCAGAAAGACCTGTGTAAAATGTTTCATTTATTCATCCAACACTATAATTTAAAGATGCTTATATCAAATTTAAAATAAAATGTGTGTGTGTGTAGGCTATATATTTCATGCATTCTATCAAATGTTCAACAACAACAAAACTAGATGGAAAATAAAAATGTGTCAAGGCAAACTTTGAAGTTGGTTTGAGAAAGCCAGACCAGAAAGTTTGAATTTTTTTGAAGTTTGAAGTGTTAATAGTTTAATGGGTTTCAGAGCAGAGATTGGTGGTTCTAGCTTGAAAGCTCTATAAGTCAGTCAGAAAATGTAGTCTCAGAGGAATAATAACTATAAGTTTAAATCACATTTCAGTAAGTTGGCTTTCTCAAGTCAACTTAATAAAAGTATGACAAGTATGTAAACTTTTAAACGACATTAAGGAAATGAAATTGTAAATCATCATGGCTAAAACTAAATTACTATAACAGCTGCACCCTTACAAAAATTAAGCATGGTTTAATTATAGTAAAAATGAAGTAACCACGTTTTTTTGTGTATTGATTATCATTTGTAAAACCACAGTTTTACTACAAATACCATGGTTAAACTATGGTTAGAATACCAAAACCATGGCTATTTTGTAGTTACCATGGTTTTAAGTATAATAACTATGTTTTTTTCATTTGTAGTAAAACCATGGTTAATTTTGGTAAGGGCAGTTTTAGAAATAATAACAATTGTTCGGGATCCTCTATCCCTCTTTATTTCTAACCACAGGAAATTGTATTCAAAATCAAGAAGTCACCACTCCTAAGTGGACAAAAGTTCTTCTGATTGTCCAGAGCATCTCTCTCATTATTGCTCTTGGAGGTCTCTGTGTTCTGGGGATCATGTGTGAGTATAAGTACACACACACATATTGTTCAGGGATGCAACAATTGTCACACTGACAGGCGGGAGACAGGAGATGACGGCACGATTCGGGGGTAACATAAAACACAGTCTTTTAATTAGAATCCACAGAGAACAGAAAATCCAAGACAGTTAAACAGGCAAGGTAATCCGACAGGTTGCCAGGCAAAGCAGGGTAACCATCAACAATAACCGGCAAACTAAAGGAACAGAACCGGGAAGATTAATAGAGACATAAATGACTAACGGCTAAATTTACTAGATGCAGGTGCACAGACTAACATAATCAAGGGGAGACAGAAATTAGGTCAGTGAAGGTGGGACAACAAGGAAACACAGAAATAAGGAAAAAGACTAATGAAATTGGTGAACAAAATTTGCATAGCTTGCCATGCCCCACATATCCAAGTATAAATAGGCCAGCGTGGCATTTGCTCACTTGTTCTTTGGAGCCGATGCAGCATCTCTCTGTGAAGCAGCACTTCAGGCTTATTGGTAGGAGGTCCTCCCCTTTGGGCAGTCCCTGTCTCCTTGTGTCTTTACCAAGGTCAGAGACTTCCCTTGCCCCCCTGGGAAGTGTGCATCTGCATTGTCAAGTACCTCGATGACTGGCTAATTTTAGCTCAGTCTCAAGAGCTAGTGTGCGCACACAGGACCTGTGGCCGTAGCATTATGCCTAGATGGTGCAATGGGTATTAATTCTAAGCACAAATGAAGGCTTATTGATGTCCAACCTAGTCTTACAACCGGGTGTACATCCAGCTGGTGCAACCAGCCCCTGGTGCTCAAGCAGCTTGACTGGACTTGGTCAACTGGGAGATCAGCAAGCTCTCCCCTGTGCAGAGCATCTCTTTTCTCAGTGTAGACCTGGACTCGGTACTTGTAAGTATCCCTCAAGTGAACTCTTGTATTGGGTTAATGCTCCATATATTGTGACTCTCTATGTCGGTCTCATATCTGTATCTTCCACTGCTCAGTTCGTATTAAGGACTCAGTGTTTCCCCTGGACATTTCTCTGTGACCAGGGACTGTGTTTGGTTGTTCATTCCACAAGTGGAGCCAACCACAGAACCTTCTCTGTGGTACTTCCTGTGTAAACCCATAGGATGCATCTCCACGTCACCTCCCTTGAATTTTCATTAGTATTTTAAGCAGAAGAAATGGCTTCCAACTAAGATAATCTCTACTGTTATTGTAACTCCCAGATGAAGGAAAAGAAGGTCATACTGCCTGGATGTTGGAGGATTATGAGCAGGAGAGGTGCATTTGTTTGTGAGACGTTTGTTAACATCTGCACCACCGTGGACTTGTAACGCAGTTCAGTCAGTTGTGGCACTTTGTATAATGACTACTAGTGTCATAACTTCAACACAACACTGAAGTGGTTGACTGAATGGGAACATCTTGTTTATGTGTGGTAACCCTTGTTCCCTGATGGGGGGAACAGAAATGTTGTGTCCTTTATTTACAACTCTGAACTGCCACTAACAGAGTTGAGACACTTTCTTGACTTCTCAGAACAAAACGAGTGAGCAAATGCCACTCTTGCCTATTTATACCCAGATATCTGGGGCTTGGTCAGCTATGCAAATTGTTCTCACCAATTTCGTTGGCCTTTTCTCAATGTCAGAGGTGTCTGGGCTCCCAAGTGCAACCCCCAGTGTCGAAAAACTTTGACACAACATCTCGGTTCAATCAATCAGGGAACAAGGGTCACTGTATGCTGTTGATTTTGTCTTTTAATTAGTTATCAGTGTTTAAGTGCAACTGTCTGCCCAGAAAACTAACAATACAACAACATTTTTAATAACTATATCAAGGACTATATGAGAGACCTTTTAATGCTAAATTTCCTGCTATGTGTGTGTGTGTGTGTTTTGTTTTTGTTTTTTTTCACAGCACAGACTTCAAACTGTCAAACAAACATGACAGTTTGTCATGGAAAGTTGTACTACTTCAGCTCAGATATAATGAACTGGTCAAGCAGTCGTGCTTTCTGTGTTTCAAAAGGAGCAGACCTGGTCACCATAACCAGCCAATCAGAACATGTAAGACTAAGATATTTAGAAGTTGATGTTGGAAATGATTCTCATGAATCCAAGATCTATAGTTTGACATGTTTTGATCATAAGAAACAACTTATAACTTTAAATAATTTAAAAGACGGCATCATTTTTGTTTATAAAATGAGAGTAATACATAATTCAAAGCTGTAAAGGGTCTGCTTTTATTTGTTGTACACTCACAATATCACAGAAATGTTGTGCATTTGTAACAAAACAAACAGGATGCGCTGTCTGCTGTCTTGAACTAAAGCGCATCGCAAAAATGAACCGAAACTCAGCATAGAGGCTACTTGCCTCACAGACAAAAATAAATAAATAAATCTGTAGAAGGCTTGAAATGTCTACAAATAACATACTCTCTAATTATGCAATCCA
The DNA here is from genome assembly GCA_033026305.1 of Cirrhinus molitorella. Taxonomy (NCBI): domain Eukaryota; kingdom Metazoa; phylum Chordata; class Actinopteri; order Cypriniformes; family Cyprinidae; genus Cirrhinus; species Cirrhinus molitorella. Next base: position 29,733,007 of record CM065131.1, on the reverse strand, counting down.
TACGAAAGGTGCATTTCGCTGTAAAGGCGCATTCACTGTACTGTTGAGATGGCAAGTCAGCATCATTAAATTCATCTTTGCAGCCAACACTGACTTAGAAAACCTTAGTTTATTAATAAATAATTAAATATATCCCTGCTATGTTTTCTGACATTCATTGTCATACTTTTGCCAGTTTGTATTTAAGTAATTAAAATAATAAATGGCTTAAATGAACAACTACTAGTCAGGGGCAGTAGTTCCCTCTCTACTAAATTTTTTATTTTATTTATGGTTTAGTTTAACCATATGACCATAAATGATAGATTCACTGATATATAATTTATGTGTGCAGTAATTACATAACAATGTTAAAATATGCTTTTTATCTTTTAGGATTTTCTGGCTTCTGAAATTAAAGTACAGCACTGGATTGGTCTCAATGATCTGAAAACTGAGGGACACTGGGTTTGGGTGAATAACCAATCTCTCAGTGAAACTGGACTACAGTAAGAAATGTTATATTGTAACAATATTCAGATTTTATTAATGTAACAGAATGTATACAAATAATAAAGAGAAAAGAAGTTGTTAGCCCTGTTAAAACTTTAGTCATTATTGTTTTGACTGGAATATTAAAATCTTTGGAATAACGGACAGTTCAACTGTGTATTACTATTGTTTTAACCCTGATTCCTTGTTTGTGCTGCTTAAGGTTGTGGCACAAGAGAGCATCTGGGCTAAGTGAACCTGATAACTGGCGCGTAATGGACCCCTCTGGAGAAAACTGTGCTGTTGTGGGATATTTTGGAGGCCATGTAGACTGGTTTGACATTTCATGCAACCTTGAAAGAAATTTCATTTGTGAGAAAAAATATTAATTTTATTTATCAGGGAAGCATTATAAATCAGGATTATATTATATATGCACAGGTGTTTGTTAAAAGATTGGATAGGATCCTCTTTTGGATTTGCTTATTTGTGTTAGTATTGCTGTATTTTATCTGCTTGTGTTCTGTCTGGTTTTCTTAAATCTAGAAGCTCTAAACTGTGGCAAAACAGTAAAACTATAACAACTCTTCACAAACAGGAGTTTTCCATTTCAGTAATTCAAATGGTTGATCAGACATGTCTATTTGAGTGTTCACACAATGTTACATTTATATTTATATAAAAGCATGTCCATCTCAGAATAGTTTATTTTTGACATTGTACTATAAGAGGTCATTGTACTATAAAAACATTCTGTAAGTTTCAGAGCACAAAACTTCCTCATTAGTATAAAAACTGCTTATATTGAAGTCTATCTGCCAAAATGTGCCACTTTATGATGTAATAGAGGGGCTAAACACCACCTCTGCAGAAGAAGATCAATACCTGCTTCTATCACTGCCTGTTTAGCCTTGCCCACTGATTCACACATGTAGTGTAAATAATGAGTGAGGCAAATGCATGTCTACATAGAAACCAAACAATAAAGATGGCTCAAAAGACAGCAAGATGCTGTGCAGTGCCAAGTTGTGGAAAATCACAGTGTTTGCATTGCCTTCCTTCTGAACCCAACATTAGGAAAGAGTGGAACTTTATTTTTAATGAAGATCCAGACCGCATCAGTAAGAACTCGGTCCTTTGTTCACTTCGCCGTGGATTTAAGTACAAACAAGGCACAATCTGACACAGAATTTGCAGTACGATCGAAACTAAAAGACGATGCAGTACTGACTATATTGGATCCGACAGTAATGTTGCACCACACAAGTTTGAGTAACTGTTCTTATGTGGTCACTATAGCTTCTCTGTCTGTTATTACAGATCGTACTGAGTATTTATGCATTTTTAACCTAAAACAGCAGTGTCCATCTAAGGAGGATGTGGGCTGTCAGAAATACACAACTGTTAGCTAATCTGTCACACCTATTCAAATATCTCTGTGTTCTGATAAAGGAGGTCAAAACGGAACAGAAAACAGTCTATTACTTCTAAGTTTTTTTTTGTTTGTTTTTTTTTTATGTAAAAATCTTGATAACATTATAAGGGACCTTGGAAAATAATACAAAATAACACAAAAAAGGCAGTTCATGACCCCTTTAACACATTTTGGATTTTTAATCACAGGTCAGTTGAACTTCAAATTGTATTATGTAGTTGTTTCAGAACTAAAAACTCCCTCCTATTCATTAAAACAAGGTGAAAAAACAACTCCTTATCAGCTTCCTCCAGTCCGTTCCTCTTTTATTACCTTTGTTTTAGAGCAGCCATAACTTTAATACAAAATGTTGGAAGAATGCTGGAAAGCAAAGTGTCAACTTTCTCCTAAAGTACAACTTCCCATTGGCTAACTCACCTCCGGAGGGAGTGACATCATCACTGGTTAAGAACACAGTGGCGAGGAGAATCTGTGGAGCATTAAATGTTCTGACATGAATATGATGATGATGAAAATGATCCTTGACTAGAAGAAGTCCTTTTCATTTAAGACCCTCTGCATCAAATCAGTTCTCTCTCCTCATTACAACTTCAGCAAAGATTAACCAGAGCCTCAACAAATTGCATCAGGACACTCTTTTCCCACAGAGCGTTCATGCAAGTATATTTTTTTTATGATAAAGCTCTTTCTTTAGGTTGTTGCATTTCAAATATGACCATAACTTCATGCCAGAGACTGTATGAAACTATATGTGCATGTGCATTTGACTAGTTTCATCGTTTAGTCTAGTTAAAAGTTTAGTTTATATTGCATGTGATGTTGGCTGTAGTTCATGCTCATAAACTGATCTAATCATGCCAATTGACAGTGATGGATCAATGTTAGGATATTATTGTATATGGTCAAAAAAGTAGTATCATATTGTAGTCTATAGAAGTTCTTACTTCACATTCACTGGGAAAGTGCTGGCCAGACATCTGAGACAGATTCTGTTAAGAATTCCCCTAAATCACTTACTTAATCCAGATTTCTAGCCATGATGGATTACAAACTGAATCTTTAAAACGTTAAAAAAAGTTCAAAGAATTTGGTATTGATGAACACGATGAACGGTATACGCTGATAAAAAAGACAGAAAAACATCGACTAGTTTACTCAACTGTTACCCAACCCACTATATAGACAAAATAAATCTCAGAAAAATGTGTACTGACAGCATTAGCCATCTGGAACTGTTGCAGAACAAATTAAAGTGGTCATAACACTGTCATTGAAAAATGTAATGAAATATTTAGATACCCTTTGCCAGATGTTTGGCACAAAATCCTTTTTTGAATTAGCTTACTTGTAAACTGAAATTACATATCTTTTCTCCAGTTAAGTAATTTGCGTAAGGGACAGAATACCATGTTTGGATGTTGCTATATATATATATATATATATATATATATATACACACACACACACACACACACATATATACACTTGAGATCAAAATTAGAGAACAATTTATAAACAATTGAACAATTCTGAAATAATGTCATCTTCACTGCTCAACAGTTAAAGGAGTTTTTGTCCTCTATACCATGCTACCAGAACACATTTTCCACAAAATAACTAAGGCATTTCAACAAAAAACATTATTTTGCAGAAAACACACTGATCAAAATTGGAGAACACTTTCAGATACCTCCCAGTTATTGGTGTTAATCTGGCACCTGGTGCTAATTTCCTTGATTATCTGTCAACCCCTATTTAACTGGCAGCCTAACTTCCAGTTTCACTGACTCTGCAAGATGGTGGGCCGTTCTAAAGTGACTGAAAGCCTCCAGCAGCAGATTGTCCAGATGAAGGCCAAAGGGATGACCCTATCAGCCATAGCAAGACAAGATGGTCATTCCAAATCTGTGATTTCAAGAATACTGAATCTTTACAACATCACAAACTCATTCAAGTCCCCCAAGAAGGCTGGTCGTCCATGGAAGACAAATACAAGAGAGGACAGGATACTGCGGAGGATCTCAGTGGGCAATAGTTTCCACACTGCAGCTGGGATTGCTCACCAGTTTAGTGCTGAACAGGGTAAGGATCTGTCTCGTCATACAGTGTCTCAACGTTTAAGAGCATTTGGACTGAAAGCCCACTCTGCAGTGACCAAACCTCTCATTAGAAGAAAGAATCAAAAGGCTAGACTAAGTTTTGCTGAGGAGCATGTTGTGTGGACAGAGGAGAACTGGTCCAAAGTTCACTTCAGTGATGAAAGCAAGTTTAATTTATTTGGGTCCGATGGGAAACATTATGTTCGGCGACAAACTGGAGAAAGACTGAACCCAAAGTGTGTAAAGAAGTCAGTGAAAAGTGGAGGAGGAAGTGTCATGGTTTGGGGCATGTTTTCTGCAGCAGGAGTTGGGCCTCTTATACAGCTACATGGCAGAGTGAATGCAAATGTTTATCAGAACCTTCTTCAACAACATATGGTTCCTTCCCTGCGTTCATCACCCAATCAGCCCGCAGTGTTAATGCAGGACAACGCTCCATGTCACACAGCAAAACGGGTAAAGCAGTTCCTTGAAACTGAAAACATTGAAATAATGACATGGCCTGCCCAGAGTCCTGATCTCAACCCAATAGAGAACCTCTGGAAAATCCTTGGTGACAAAGTTATGGCCAAGAAACCCACTACAGTCACCGAACTGTGGGGTAGACTGGAAGAAGAGTGGACCAAAATCACACCAGAGCAGTGTGAGAGACTAGTGCTGTCCTGTGGCCGCAGATGTGCTGAAGTCATTCAGAGCAGAGGCCTGTACACTTCCTACTAATTGCTGACTGTTGTAACCTTCAGAAAATTTTTTTGTAATCTTTTTCCATGCTACAGTCATTGTTGTTCTCTAATTTTGATCAGTGTGTTTTCTGCAAAATAATGGTTTTTGTTGAAATGCCTTAGTTATTTTGTGGAAAAGGTGTTCTGGTAGCATGGTATAGACAGGACAAAAACTCCAACTGTTGAGCAGTGAAGATGACATTATTTCAGAATTGTTCAATTGTTTATAAATTGTTCTCTAATTTTGATCTCCAGTGTGTGTGTATATATATATATATATATATATATATATATATATACACACACACACACACACACACACACACACACACACACACATATACACACACATGCTGTCAAACGATTATCCAAAATAAAAGTGTATTTTTACATAACATATGTGTGTTTACTTTGTATATTTATTATGTACATATAAATACACACATATACATGTATATATTAAAACAAAATATTTATAATGTATATATATTTATAACTATATACAATTTAGATTATAAATATAATAAATATAAATATTTAGATTATAAATATATACATGCATGTGTTTGTATTTATATATACAGGTCCTTCTCAAAAAATTAGCATATTGTGATAAAGTTCATTATTTTCTGTAATGTACTGATAAACATTAGACTTTCATATATTTTAGATTCATTACACACAACTGAAGTAGTTCAAGCCTTTTTTTTGTTTTAATATTGATGATTTTGGCATACAGCTCATGAAAACCCAAAATTCCTATCTCAAAAAATTAGCATATTTCATCCGACCAATAAAAGAAAAGTGTTTTTAATACAAAAAAAGTCAACCTTCAAATAATTATGTTCAGTTATGCACTCAATACTTGGTCGGGAATCCTTTTGCAGAAATGACTGCTTCAATGCGGCGTGGCATGGAGGCAATCAGCCTGTGGCACTGCTGAGGTGTTATGGAGGCCCAGGATGCTTCGATAGCGGCCTTAAGCTCATCCAGAGTGTTGGGTCTTGCGTCTCTCAACTTTCTCTTCACAATATCCCACAGATTCTCTATGGGGTTCAGGTCAGGAGAGTTGGCAGGCCAATTGAGCACAGTAATACCATGGTCAGTAAACCATTTACCAGTGGTTTTGGCACTGTGAGCAGGTGCCAGGTCGTGCTGAAAAATGAAATCTTCATCTCCATAAAGCTTTTCAGCAGATGGAAGCATGAAGTGCTCCAAAATCTCCTGATAGCTAGCTGCATTGACCCTGCCCTTGATAAAACACAGTGGACCAACACCAGCAGCTGACATGGCACCCCAGACCATCACTGACTGTGGGTACTTGACACTGGACTTCAGGCATTTTGGCATTTCCCTCTCCCCAGTCTTCCTCCAGACTCTGGCACCTTGATTTCCGAATGACATGCAAAAGTTGCTTTCATCCGAAAAAAGTACTTTGGACCACTGAGCAACAGTCCAGTGCTGCTTCTCTGTAGCCCAGGTCAGGCGCTTCTGCCGCTGTTTCTGGTTCAAAAGTGGCTTGACCTTTGGAATGCGGCACCTGTAGCCCATTTCCTGCACACGCCTGTACACGGTGGCTCTGGATGTTTCTACTCCAGACTCAGTCCACTGCTTCCGCAGGTCCCCCTCTCGTTGTGCAGCGTTTTCTGCCACACTTTTTCCTTCCCACAGACTTCCCACTGAGGTGCCTTGATACAGCACTCTGGGAACAGCCTATTCGTTCAGAAATTTCTTTCTGTGTCTTACCCTCTTGCTTGAGGGTGTCAATGATGGCCTTCTGGACAGCAGTCAGGTCGGCAGTCTTACCCATGATTGCGGTTTTGAGTAATGAACCAGGCTGGGAGTTTTTAAAAGCCTCAGGAATCTTTTGCAGGTATTTAGAGTTAATTAGTTGATTCAGATGATTAGGTTAATAGCTCGTTTAGAGAACCTTTTCATGATATGCTAATTTTTTGAGATAGGAATTTTGGGTTTTCATGAGCTGTATGCCAAAATCATCAATATTAAAACAAAAAAAAGGCTTGAACTACTTCAGTTGTGTGTAATGAATCTAAAATATATGAAAGTCTAATGTTTATCAGAACATTACAGAAAATAATGAACTTTATCACAATATGCTAATTTTTTGAGAAGGACCTGTACATAATAAATATACACAGTACACAAATGTATGTAAACATAAACTTTTATTTTGGATGCGATTAATCGCAATTAATCGTTTGACAGCCTTAATATATATATATATATATATATATATAAACATCCCACTTATATCCCATCCTATATCCATATGCCAAAAATAACGAAAGCATGCCCTAATCCACAAGGCAGAGATCTCTGGCAATGTTTTAACCTGTAAACATTTTAGAATTTGTTCTTTTATTCTGTAAAGTCATAAATTAAAATGTCATGGAGCATTAGTTATAACGCCACTCAACGAACATTTCCAGTCAGAACTGCGGTGACACGTCACATAAAACGTACCATATGTACGTTCGTCTGCTCCCAGTGAAAAAAAAAAAATTCTTGTCTTTCATGTCTGTACAAATGACACTTATTACTGCACTAATATATCTGTGGCTAACTTGTTTCCAGTAAACGTTCAACCAGAAGAGCACGTCTTTCAAAGGATTCATGAAATGGATCCAGTACATGAAAGCAATGATTACATGCCAGCTTTAGGTGGCAAATTCTCGAAGTACAAAGGTAAGATATTATTGACATGTTTGAGAATTTATTTTCTGCTCAGTTCTGTGTGTAAAATATTCATTAATCCAAGATCCTACATTATAATTTAAAGGAATAGTTGATCCAAAAAAGAAAAATTGCTGAAAATTCACCCTCTTGCAATCCAAGATGTAGATGAGAAATTTTGCATTACACTTGCTCATCAATGGATCTCTGTGGTGATGTAATGCTACATTTCTCCAAATCTGTGAGTGCATTTTCAGCAAATTTTCATTTTGAAGTGAACTGCTACTTAAAATTATATCAAACTGCTATTTCTTTCCAATATCATGTTACCAATATCAAGTATTCCCATCTTGTTTTCATATGTTTTAGTTTTCCACAAATGCAATGAGGCTACTTAACCTATAGAACATGGTACTACTAAGAAGAAAGTTATTTGTTTTATCACTTTTCTATCCCCAGTTAACCCTATTCAATTGCAAGAACGAGAGAGTGGAGTAATTTCCCCAAAATGGACTAAAGTTCTTCTGATTGTTCTGGGTTTTGCTCTTGTTTTCGCTCTCGGAGGTCTCTGCACTCTAGGGATCCTTTGTGAGTATAACTGATACTATATTAAATGATTTCATTGCATACAATTACTTGTAATAAATTTCATAATGAATTACAGTTTTTCTATTTTTTATTTTTTAATTTTTTTGTTATATCTTCATCGAATTGCATAATGAATTGTCTGCCAACTTATCTTCCTCTCATTATATCACGGCAATGACTCATATATAGAGCAAATGGAAGATATGGCTCTGATGCGGCACTTCATTTACAGGACCAAATGAAGCACCGATTAAGCAATTGACATCACTACTGTTTTTTTTTTTTTTTTAATTAGATAATAATAAGCTTGCTGATTTTGAATCACTGAATAATCAGCACATCATGGTTTCAAAGCAACTGTCAGCTCAAAAGATCAACAACACAAGTGAGAAAACTGTTGTTTCATAAATGCTAAAGTACATATTTCATTAATGAAACTGACCTAAAATGCTAAGGGAACTTACAAATTGAAATTTAAAACTGCATCAGGCTTATGTCATTTTTCTTTTCTAAATGGCTACTTGTTTTTCCTTTTTAACTGTCTGTTCATCAGTCATGAAGAAAGAGTTTAAAGACCTTACAGCCAGATACAATACACTTAGAGAATGGCTGTCCTTTTACGATGGTAAGTGTCAGTTTGCATACAAAGTGTGTTATATTTTTGCACATGGAACCAGTTTGATTAACTTTGTGATAAAAACAATGGAAGGTTTAATTTATTAATTATTCACAGCTCAGACTTGTAATCTCTCTGTGGATGGTTGGATAGCTTGTCGTGGAAAGCTGTATTTATTCAACTCTGATAAACTGAACTGGTCAAGCAGTCAAGACGTCTGCATTTCAAAAGGAGCCGATCTGGTCACCATAACCAACCAAACAGAACAGGCAAGTCAGATAATTTATAACTGTATTAGATATTAGATGTGAGTATAATTTGGTGTTAAGTAGAGTAACATACTTTTAACACATTTGTTTAAAATGTGGATACTCACATGAGATGAAGAATTCAGCCATATACTGTATCAGTGACCTGCTGGTCAGGATCTGTTAAACACCTTATGCGGTCTGCCATGTTAAGATCTTATGACTATTATTATTATTAATAATAATAAGTAAGGGTATATGGACCGGTTGTTATCTTAAAATAAACAGGGTGCTCAGATTCACGTCAGGGCCTTGTATCACCCTGAAGGGGTTTCTTTTGCAAAAACAACCTTACATATGAGAGAGGTCTATTGACAACGGTCATCAGAAAACATCTGAATGTTGCGAATGACCAATAAGAATCAAGTATTCCAGAGCACAGTGCAGCTGGATAATGTACATCCAGTCAGTTGTTATCACGAAATAAACTCCAACAGGGTGATCAGTCTTGTACCACACTGAAAAGATTTGTACTTTGCGATAACGACTAATAATATTAGTAATAGTAATATCGGAGTTTAAATATTTCATTTGTGCTTCTGTGAATAATTTTTAAAAGTAGCTTTGAGCCTATATCAGAAAATAAGTTTAAAGAAGATGAACATTTAATGTGCATTTATACCACTTATTGCACATTTTTTCACGTAATAAACAACTACGTGGATATTAAATATTGATTTGAGTTGAAAATAATTGTTATTTTAGAATTCATTATAGAGAATAAAATCATTCTGACATCAAGACGAACACTAAAACGACCAAACCCTAGCAGACCTTTAAACATGTACAACAGTGCACCAGTTCTAACACTATGGCAAAAGTTTGAGCACAGAACACTATTTAGAGTCCCAGCCCCAGAGGAGACAAGAGAGCAGTGGATTTATTGATTTAGTTACTGTATATTATGCAGCTGCCACACAGATCTAGTATAAAGATGCAATTTCTTTCCCAGCTGTTTACCCTCACAGACATAACCGTGTCACGTTACACTGCTGAAAGGACACTGGAGACGCTGAGAAACTTTAAACAGTCTTTAATAATCCAGTCACAGTGGTACATACACAACAGGAACAGGGGACACACACATAATTCAACAAGTAGACCCAACAGACACAAAAATGCAAGGACAGAAACAGGGTAATTGGGAAACACAGGTGCATGGGATTCATAATCAAATTAAAGCTGCAAGCAGCGATGAAAGGGCCCTCGCACCCGGGCTCACTTGCCGACCGGTGGCTTTAGAAACACAGCAAACATTGACCAATTCATGCATTTAATGGGGTAAATTAAAAAATGATTGAAATATTCCTTCTATATGTACCAAACTTCCTGCTGCCAGATGGTGGCGCTATCACTATCACTTGATATTGGCATGTAGATATCTTCAGGTCGGCACTGTCATCAGACATATGAAGTTTGGTGCAGATTGAACCTTGTACGGTTGAGTTATTGAGTAATTTTCATGTTACCAGCAGGTGGCGCTATGATTGTAACAGAGTATTGGCCTTTAGATGTGTTCAAGTCAGGACTCTTATCAAACAAGTGAAGTTTGGGGCAGATCAGACACTGCATGTGTAAAAATAGCAATTTCCTGTTTCCAGCAGGTGGCGCTATGATTGTAACAGAGTATTGACCTTTAGATGTGTTCAAATCAGGACTCTTATCAAACAAGTGAAGTTTGGGACAGATCGGACACTGCATGTTTAAAAAAAAGCAATTTCCTGTTTCCAGCAGGTGGCGCTATGATTGTAACAGAGTATTGGCCTTTAGATGTGTTCAAGTCAGGACTCTTATCAAACAATTGAAGTTTGGGGCAGATCAGACACTGCATGTGTAAAAATAGCAATTTCCTGTTTCCAGCAGGTGGCGCTATGATTGTAACAGAGTATTGGCCTTTAGATGTGTTCAAGTCAGGACTCTTATCATACATGTGAAGTTTGGTGCAGATCAGACACTGCCTGCCTGAGTTACAGTAACTTCCTGTTTCATTGCATTAATAGCATCCTTTAGCACTTAGCTAAGTATTGCTAGCATGTTTTAGAATGTGTATAACACGTTGCTAGCCTTTTTTACACTTGCTGATGCTTTTTAATATGCTGCTAGGAGACCATAACAGTGTTAAACATGTTACTTCCTGTTGCCAGCAGGTGGCGCTATGACTATGACTAAATATTGGCATGGACATGTGTTCAGGACATGAATGTTAATAAACGTGTGAAGTTTGGGGCAGATTGGATATTGTTTGCCTGAGTTACAGCAACTTCCTGTTTCATGGTGAAACATCAAAGTTTGTGAGGCCGCCAGAGACACGCCCTTCGACGAAAACTCAAAAGCTTCGCAATTTAGCGTCACAAAGGCCTTATGAACACACTCACCAAATCTGAAGATGATCCGATAAAAACTGTAGGAGGAGTTCGTTAAAATACGACGTCTGAAAATGGCAAAAACTGCACAAAAACCGTACAGGAAATTACAAATAACGGACTTCCTGTTGGGTTTGGGATGTTGTGCCAGGAGACTTTTTTGTAGGGATTGGTGTGATACACGTATGTACCGAGTTTCGTACACGTACGTGAAATGTAGCTCGAGGGGCACTCCGTTAAAGTTTTCTAGGTGGCGCTACAGAGCCATTTTGCCACACCCACTTCTGAAACCCATATCAGATGTAAATTTTCGCCAGTCCTGACGCGTGTGCAAAGTTTCATGAGTTTTCGAGCGTGTTTAGGCCCTCTAAAATGCAATTCATTTCGGAAAAGAAGAAGAAGAATCGGAAGAAGAAGAATAATAAGAAACGCACCGCGGTGCTCGGGCCCTAATAAGAAACGGAGCAATTCCAATAGGGTCCTCGCACCGCGGTGCTCGGGCCCTAATTAAACAAGAACAGGAACATGACCACATGAGAAAAACCAGGAACAGAGACAGGGGCAAAACAAGACAAAACAGGTCCATGATCCTGACAAACCGCCTGTTTTTGTAACTCCTGCGTGTTTTTAACTAGAGCTGCAGCTAACGATTATTTTTATTGTCGAATAATCTATCTACTTTTTTTTTCCCCTTACCCGATTAATCTATTGATTTTTATTTTTTTTTTTCCAATTAAAATTTCAACGTTTTCTCATAATTAATACTTTACAAAAAGAAATAATAATAACAAAGAAAGAAAGAAAGAAAGCAAGCTAGAAAGCAAGAAAGCAAGAAAGAAAGAAAGAAAGGGCAGTGATACAATACAATGGCTGCATTCACAATTACTGTTTGGGACTGACAGCACTTGCTTACAGGTATGAGACTTGAAATGTTTTATTCATTCAGCAGATTAAAACATCAGCTGGGACGGAGTTTGTGGAGTGAATTTCGAGGGGGGGCAGCCTTTCAGTTCCAACTGGTTAGTTTTATTTGGAAATTAAAGTGATTTCTATATTTTATCAATACAAAACACTTCGAAAGCGATCCTGCACACAAACGTAGTGCAATGTAGACTAAAAACGTAGCAGAATATTTGGTTCACTGCGCAATACGATCTTTTGTAATTGGCCATAATACCTGCAGACTGCAGCCAATAAAAATGCTTCTCTATCTGTGCGCGTCTTGCTCATAGATATAATGGTCATGCTCCTCACAGCACAGATCGTGAAAGTACTGCTGTTTTTGTCATTCATTATATCAAACTAGCTAAGTGTAGAGCCAATGTAAATAATATATTTAGTATGCAGTGTATAGAGCTTCATTAATTAAAAAGCAAGTTTGTGAGCTCCCGATAGACAAGTGACATTTTTTTAATGGTTATAAAGGGAGTTTGCAAAAGTGAAATCGAAATTATACAACAGTTTTATACATTTTTGATTTTGTACAAAAGTTAATATTAAGTGACTTGCATTCTAGGAACACGTTGTCTGATTGTGCAATATTTCTCAAACAAAAATAGTTCCAAACAAAGTTCCTTACCTATAGTTTGGCACAGCCCTGTTTCATTGAATGAAACAAATCGATTTAATGAATTATTCAGTCACAAAGATTGACTTACTGACACCTACTGGCCTTTTTTCAATTTTTTTTTAAAGTATAAATTTAGTCATTTAAATCGTTTATTTTTCCTATATTTAAAGCATTAATCTCATAACATTGTTATTATGAAATGCATTAATGCCACCTCTGAATGTGGGGAATAATCCAATGCTCTCCATTGACTTTAAATTGCGAGAGGCTGCCTCCTTGTCATTTCTGACTTATAACAAAAAACAGAACAATGTCTAAAAGCTGCTATGTGACAAGCTATACAGTAAACAAGCTAAAAAACAGAGAACTATGTTTTTTTAAGTAGTGAATTTATTGATTTAGTTACTGACGAGCGTTTAAGGACAAAAATAGTTGTAGATGTCAGGATATTTCACGTTGGGCCATTCAGTTGGATCATTTTTCCTACAAAATGAAAGTTAAGGAAAAGGAGCACTGACTTAGACCAATAAAATTTAGTTTCTCAATATATCTCCTCCTCTCAGGGTTACATAGGGTGGTGAAATAATCTTTTGACATGGTTAAAAGTAATGATTGTTTCCTGTCACGATAAGTTTTCCTCCAGTGGGCATAGCAGTAACATTGACACGTTGCGCTCTACTTTTGTGTTTTAACTTGTTTACTGTACACCTTGTCACATAGCAACTTTTAGACATTCTTCGGTTTTTTGTTATAAGTCAAAAATGACAAGGAGGCAGATTTCTGCAATACAATGTCAATAAAGAGCGTTGGATTTTCTCCCCCCGGTGGGCGTGGTTTTCAGATTATGATGCATGTCGTTCTGTCTCTATGAATGCAACTCTATGAAGTGATGTTGCCATACTAGCCTTCACCTTCTGCTCTAGTGTCTTGTTTTGTGTTAAACATGGCAGAAAAACCAATCTTAAGCAGGGATAACTGCAGGCTCGTGCAATGGGCGTGGCTAAAGGGGCGAAGCGTCAACACATTCCATGATAATCAATATATTTTCATAATCTACGTAATCGATGACGTCGACGACTCGCTGCAGCTCTATTTTTAACAAAAATTTGTGCGTATTTGATGGTTTAAGTGTAGTAAGACATGAAAGAGAATGTAGTACTCACATGTTGTGTGACAGCTGCTTTCTGTGAGTGTGCATCGGATGTGTGCAGGGCCGTCGCTAGTGGGGTGAAAGGTGGTGACAATTATAGAGGCCCACGGTGGAGGGAGGCCAATACTGCACCCAGACTTCCAATTTCTACACTCCACACAATAGCCTTTGTTTGCAACTGAAAAAAAATCATCTACAAAAGAAAACTCATTAGCTTTCAAATAAACTCATTAAACACTCAAATAAGTGATTTTTCCCAAACATTAACCTTCACAAATTCTACACAAAATCAAACAAAGAAAAGAAAAGCAACAAACTCACGGTTGAGCAGCAAAACAAATGTTTCTCAAACCAGGACCCTCTAGAGAACAGCAGCTGCCATGAGGCAACTCAAACTGAATCTGCCTCTCATTCTCTTACTTCCTCTTTTATTCAAAATGATGGTATGCTATTAGTGTCCCCTAGTGGTCAGTGAACAAGGCACTAAAATTAAATACATCACACCATGCAACAAGCTATGACTGTTACACTCCTTCGCATCCTCCTGCACCTAAATGAACAAATACAAATCGCCAGTTTAAACATGAATTAATCTATATTTAATTTATACAGTTAATGCAGTGCAATTTTACATTTGACTATACTGTTTCTGTATCTGGACACCAACAAACTTTAAAAACTTAATCATTGTGTAAATAGAACAAATAAATAAATAGAATAAACATACAAATTAAAACATTTCAAACAGGGCCCACGGGTACAACCAGCACCGGGGCCCTGTGAACCCCAGCTACAGCCCTGGATGTGTGCACTCAGAAAACCCTATATCAGAATTTTAATCTAGTATGGTTTAAAACGCATGATTTCAGCACGATAGACATGATAATCAAAATCAAACAGATGTTTTTTAGCAGAGTACTAGCTGTAGTAGATACTAGCTGTAAAGTCACAGTCCTATTCTGGAAAAGGGGGTGTGGAGCAGCAACTCATTTGCATTTAAAGAGACATCCATGAACACGTGATTCTACTGGCATTTTTAAAATGATCTGTGGGATATTTTGAGCTGAAACTTTAAGGGGGACACCTGAGGTTTTTGTTACATACTGTAAAATGGGCATTTGTAGGTTTCCTTTAAATTTGCCTTCATATTTACCTCCCAAACATTTTATTAATTATATGACATTATCATCTGCTCATTTTCTCCTTTAGAATTATCTGGTCTCTAAAATTAAAGAGGCGCACTGGATTGGTCTTAATGATCTTGAAACTGAAGGACACTGGGTTTGGGTGAATAACCAAACTCTCACTGAAACTGGAGTACAGTAAGAACTCTGCATAATCTTTTTAATCATACAGCTACAATTATTTCCAAGGGGAGAAAAATGTCCTTTACCCAGATTTGCTTGATTGTTTCTTAAAGGTTCTGGTTCATGGATTCACCGAGACAACCTGATAACTGGAGAAACCAGGATCCGTCTGGAGAGAACTGCGCTAGTCTGGGAGATGAGAATGGGAACTTTCAATCGTGGTTTGATGCTTCTTGTAAAAAAACGAGGAAGTTCATCTGTGAAAAGAAATATTAGCTTACTTCCATCAGTTGTACTACGAAAATGAACAGAAAACAAGGAGGACGACTCTTTTGGATTTGAATTACTCAACTTAAAAATGTTGTACAAAGGAACAGTCATTTATTCGAATGTATTCTTATTTTCCATTTTAATATAGAACCCATAAAGCAGACTATACCTGCTAATACAAAAGCTTTCTGTTTTGATATCCTGATGCTTTTGTATAATATACGGTATAAAACAGTGGTTAGCAGCCTTGTGGTTTTCTTTTTGTTAAATCATATGATGTACTACATGATTTACTACAAAACACCACGTTTTGTTTTTCTTTTTGCAAAAAGTAGCTAGATGTTATACAAAAATAAATAAATAAATAAATAAATAAATAAATCACACTCTCTTTAGTATGATCAGTGGAACTTACTGACAAACTGAACCTTGACAACATGGAATCATCTTGTCCATATGTAACATACAATGCTGCCAGAAATTATGCTGAAAATGTTGCATTTTATTCTTAATGTTTGGGGTAATAAAGGAAAAGACAGTCTATTACATTTTAAAACAGTCTACAGTTTTCACTTCACTTTTTCACTCAGAGACTCACATATTTACACATGCAGTTTTTTCATAACTTCCTGTCTGCATTATTGAGAATGACACCTTATGACTTCTCTAAACAATTTCAAGCAGCACTCAGGTCTCAGCAGACACTTCTTCTGTTAGGCTCATGAAATGGATTCGATCTATGAAAATACTGACTTCGTACTTTCAACAGTTGCTTCGGGTCAAAAATGCTCTCAATGCAATGGTAAGCACAGGGATATTATCAGTATGCATAACAATTTCTATTTTAAAGATTTTGCACTGAAGTAATGATGTATATTTTCTTCTGTATGCTCATTCTACAATTTCACTTTTGCAGAAAGAGACTTACATAGCATTCAAGGTATACATTTTACCAGTTCATGCACTCCCTGGGAATCAAACGCTGTCAGCACTATCATTTCACTAAAAAAGCTGAGTCTTTATGTTAGACAGTAGATCATGATGCTACTAACACCAATGCCAGGCGTCCAGAAACAAGAAACAGTTCACATGCAGTGTTGAATGCAAAAAGTGGTTTTAAATAAGTGAAAACTGATTTTATTAGTACTTACAGTGGGTACGGAAAGTATTCAGACCTCCTTAAATTTTTCACTCTTTGTTATATTGCAGCCATTTGCTAAAATCATTTAAGTTATTTTTTCCTCATTAATGTACACACAGCACCCCATATTGACAGAAAAACACAGAATTGTTGACATTTTTGCAGATTTATTAAAAAAGAAAAACTGAAATATCACATGGCCCTGAGTATTCAGACCCTTTGCTCAGTATTTAGTAGAAGCACCCTTTTGATCTAATATAGCCATGAGTCTTTTTGGGAAAGATGCAACAAGATTTTCACACATGGATTTGGGGATCCTCTGCCATTCCTCCTTGCAGATCCTCTCCAGTTCTGTCAGTTTGGATAGTAAACGTTGGTGAACAGCCATTTTCAGGTCTCTCCAGAGATGCTCAATTGGGTTTAAGTCAGGGCTCTGGCTGGGCCATTCAAGAACAGTCACAGAGTTGTTGTGAAGCCACTCCTTTGTTATTTTAGCTGTATGCTTAGGGTCATTGTCTTGTTGGAAGGTGAACCTTCGGCCCAGTCCCGCGGTCCTGAGCACTCTGGAGAAGGTTTTCGTCCAGGATATCCCTATACTTGGCCGCATTCATCTTTCCCTTGATTGCAACCAGTCATCCTGTCCCTGCAGCTGAAAAACACCCCCACAGCATGCTGCCACCAACATGCTTCACTGTTGGGACTGTATTGGAAAAGTGATGAGCAGTGCCTGGTTTTCTCCACACATACCGCTTAGAATTAAGGCCAAAAAGTTCTATCTTGGTCTTATCAGACCAGAGAATCTTATTTCTCACCATCTTGGAGTCCTTCAGGTGTTTTTTAGCAAACTCCATGCGGGCTTTTATGTGTCTTGCACTGAGGAGAGGCTTCCGTCAGGCCACTCTGCCATAAAGCCCGACTGGTGGAGGGCTGCAGTGATGGTTGACTTTCTACAACTTTCTCCCATCTCCCGACTGCGTCTCTGAAGCTCAGCCACAGTGATCTTTGGGTTCTTCTTTACCTCTCTCACCAAGGCTCTTCTCCCCCGATAGCTCAGTTTGGCCGGATGGCCAGCTCTAGGAAGGGTTCTGGTCATCCCAAACGTCTTCCATTTAAGGATTATGGAGGCCACTGTGCTCTTAGGAACCTTAAGTGCAGCAGAAACTTTTTTGTAACCTTGGCCAGATCTGTGCCTTGCCACAATTCTGTCTCTGGGCTCTTCAGGCAGTTCCTTTGACCTCATGATTCTCATTTGCTCTGACATGCACTGTGAGCTGTAAGTTCTTATATAGACAGGTGTGTGGCTTTCCTAATCAAGTCCAATCAGTATAATCAAACACAGCTGGACTCAAATGAAGGTGTAGAACCATCTCAAGGTTGATCAGAAGAAATGGACAGCACCTGAGTTAAATATATGGGTGTCACAGCAAAGGGTCGGAATACTTAGGACCATGTGATATTTCAGTTGTTCATTTTTAATAAATTTGCAAAAATGTCAACAATTCTGTGTTTTTCTGTCAATATGGGGTGCTGTGTGTACTTAAACGATTTTAGCAAATGGCTGCAATATAACAAAGAGTGAAAAATTTAAGGGGGTCTGAATACTTTCCGTATCCACTGTACATGTCCTGAATGTATACACTTGTCCTCAACACCTAGAGACATGCCAGTGAAAAAAAACAATAGTTCATTTGTGAGGACAGCTATCATATTTGTTTTCTAAATACATTTCGGGCCGACCTTCGTGAAGTTTTGACTTGCCCCGGCATCAACTCTGAGCGTATTTCCCAAGTGTTTGTGTTTTCTCGTTGCCAACTCGGACTGCCTTACAATTTGAGAACTTACACCGCCAGCCTTTGACCCACCACTTGTTTTACGGATTATCCCTTTGACCGCCGCCTGCCTCGGACACTTTGCATGGACTCTGACCACTCTCTGGCTTGCCTACACTGTTCTCATTTGCCGGTATTGACTCTGCCTTTTTGTTTCTACTCTGTATTTATTAAAGTGTTGCAAATGGATCAACCGCCAGATCACCCACACCACCAAGGACATCATTCTCATCATCGCCACAACCCACCAGGAGACCCTCCGGTTCTTCATCATCCATACCCCCTTGTCACCCATCACTCTCGGATTCCCCTGGCTTGACCAGCACAGCCCTATCATCTCCTGGTCTCAACGACAAATGTTAGTGGTCCACCAACTGCCACGAACACTGCCTGCTCCCAAGGGTGAATAAATCAGCCACATCCCCACTATCCAAATCACCCTCAGACCCTGAGCTACCACCCGAATATCAGGACCTCAGCCTCGCCTTCAGTAAAGCCCGGGCCACCCGTCTTCCACCACATCGTCCCGGGGATTGTGCCATAAACCTTGTTCCAGGCTCCACGCCCCGCAAGAGACGCGTATTCCCTCTATCATAACGCCTACGACCTCTATATGATCCAAGAGAGGGACGAGTGGAAGACCGCCTTCACCACCACAGGTCACTGTGAGTACCGGATCATGCCCTTTGGTCTCGTCAATAGTCTCTCCTGCTTCCAGGCATTCGTCAATGAGGTGTTCCAGGATATGCTCAACCGGTGGGTCATTGTTTACATAGATGATATTCTGATTTATTCTGAGAACTACCACGACCATGTCAAGCAGGTTCCGTTATGCAGACTGCCCACCAGGCTGCACGTATGTACCACTGGCTCTGCGTCCTCAAGTTTGTCAAGTTTATCCAACTGCTTTTGGTGGTCCACCATGCAGGCCGACACCATCCACAGAGGAGACCCCTGGAGACCACAGAGGCGCTCTGCAACTCGTTTTTCGATTCTACGGATTACCTGAAGACATCGTTTCCGACCGGGGCCCTCAGTTCACATCACGTGTCTGGACTTCCTTCTGTCAACTTCTCAGAATCAATGTCAGTCTCACCTCAGGCTATCATCCTCAGGCGAACGGACAGGTGGAGAGGAACTGACCCGATACCTCCGATCTTACTGTCACAACAACCAACACAATTGGAGCAGATTCCTCATGTGAACTCGCTCCGCAAACCTTCTACCAACCTCACCCTATTCCAATGTATCCTGGGATTCCAACCTCCACTCTTCCCCTGGTCAGGAGAACCCTCTGACCTTCCCGCAGTTAACTCCTGGATGCAGCGGAGCGAGGAAACCTGGAACTCGGCCCTCGGCCACCTCCAGAGAGCTGTGCGCTGCACCCAAACCCAGGCAGATCGCCGCCGCACCTCCAATCCACCGTATGCTCCAGGACAATGGGTATGGCTATCCACCCGGGACCTGCGTCTATGTCTCCCCTGTAAAAAGCTCAGTCCCAGATACGTGGGTCCTTTTCAAATAACTAAGCAGATTACTCCTGTCTCCTTTCGTTTGGCACTGCCATCTGCATATCGTATCTCACCCACTTTCCATATTTCTCTGTTAAAGCCCGCTGGTGACTCTAATGGAGGGGAGTGCCTAGACAATACCGGTGCCCAGGGCGCCCCTCCCATCATCGTGGACAGCGAGGAGGGCTACCGGGTCAATGAGATCCTTCACTCTCGATGCCGGGGGGAAGACTCCAGTACCTGGTCGATTGGGATGGCTACGGCCCTGAGGAGAGGGTCCTGGGTCGCCGTTGACGATATTCTCGACCCCTCACTCATCTCAGACTTTCACCTCTCCCACCCAGACAGACCAGGCCACGGGGCAGATCCCGGCATCCAGTGCCTCCTCGTGCCAGGAGTCGCTCGCAGGGAGGGGGCTCTGTCACAAGCACGGTCTCTGTGGCTCCCTCTGGTGGGCATCAGCGGGAACCCTCCCCGGAGTTCTGAACCTTTTTACTACACTAACCATTCCCGGCGGCCATCTTACAATGCATACCCAGATTATAAATACAGCGGCATTTCGGGCCGACCTTTGTGAAGTTTTGACTTGCCCCGGCATCAACTCTGAGCGTTTTTCCCAAGTGTTTGTGTTTTCTCGTTGCCAACTTGGACTGCCTTGCCTTTTGAGAACGTATGCCGCCGGCCTTTGACCCATCGCTTGTTTTACAGATTATCCCTTTGACCGCCGCCTGCCTCGGACACTTTGCATGGACTCTAACCACTCTCTGGCTTGCCTACGCTGCTCTCGTTTGCCGGTATTGACCCTGCCTGTTTGTTTCTGCTCTGTATTTATTAAAGTGTTGCAAATGGATCGTTCTCAGACCAGTCATTACAACAACAAATAAATAAAACAATATTACAATTAAATAGTCAAAGCCTGTGTACAATGGATGTGTTGATTTTTGCTTCATCTTATATATGGAACACCAGTGATTCAGCAACTAGCTGCTAATGCATGCATATTCATGTGAAGTAGCCTTGTTGACAAGTTTGGGTGTGTAAACTCACATGTATTGTCTATGTGTGAACTGATGTGTTTTTGTTAGATGCTGTGAAAATGTGATATATCTTTTTTTCAGTGTGAGAAAATTTACTCTTATCTTGTCTTTTATCATATATTTTGTTATATTACTATATTTAATTATATTTTGTTCATTATATTCTTCAAACTAAACTTTCTTTTTGTCTTTTTTTCCTCATCTTTTCAGTAGCAATGACTGAAAATGAAAAACACATTGACAACATTCAGACAACCAATGACTACGATAAAGCTAGATTTTAACCAAGACTTCAAAATTATCCATAATTCACAAATAGTTAAGTTGAGGCAGGTTGTCTTGTGTTGATCATTTCTTTTGTTAAAAATAGATGTCAGAAATCAACAAATACATTCAGAAATAGATCTAGGTAGAAATGCTGCACTGATTTAAGCATTCAGAAATTCTTTTTCTTCATCTCATCAATATTTTAACCACAGATTATACCCCAAAAGAGCAAGACAGTGAGAAGGAAGTTTATCCACCTAAATGGATCAAAGTTCTTCTGATTGTTTTTGCTGTCTGTATAATTTTGGCTCTTGGGTGTCTCTGTATTGTAGGGATCCTATGTGAGTATAACCCATTTAAACAAAACACACACACACACACACACACATAGATTAGTTTTGTTTTGTGTCTTTACTTATGTTTTATTAATGTTTTGTCTTTATTCAGATGTCAGTGTTTCAATGCAACTGTCTGCCCAGGAAACTAATGTTACAAGTGAGTAAAATATATTTAATTCATGGCAGAGGGCACAGAAAGTAATTTGCCTCTGCTGACCTATCCTGGAATATGTGACACATCATGTGGGAGTTTTTGTGGGAGACTTAACTGCAGCAGTGTGACTAAATAAACAACACTTTTTGATCAAGCCTAAAAGTATTAGTTAACTCTGCAGTTACTGACTATAAGATACGAACAACTGGTGGCCCTTAAACCCTCAATACAGCAACAAGTTTCATTAATCGTACAAGGAGAATTTACAATGTGAGTGACTTTGTTTTTCTTCCATCATTTTCTTATTTCTGTATCAGTCATGGCAATAGAGCTTGAGGAACTTACAGCAAACTACACCAGAGTTAGAGAACATCTCCGCATTAACAACAGTGAGTTATGTTTGTTTTTAGCTTAAACCAGTTTTGATTACCCACCCTTGTTGTCTCCATTCTTCATAACTGCCTTTGAACAAGATCTTATGTCTAACATCACCAGACTGCCTTTCTCTTCCACACTCATGATACAGGCTTAGTCTGAAAACATCTGTAAATTGAACCAAACCTTGATTAACTTTAAGTGTCATGGTCTAAAGAATGGATAAATGTCATCTCATCTTCATTTATTTGACCTTGTCATGCAAATTACAAAGCACAGTTTGACGTGCTCCACAACCAGCATGAGGAGACACTTAGAAAGCTGAACAGATTTAATCGTAAGTCTTATGATTTGCAAAGTTAAAAGACCTTAAATACTCACAAATAAGCAGAAACTTTCTAAAATAAAGAGGAAAATAGTGTGAAATATTGAATCATCACTACTTCTTTTACTAAAGAAAGTACAGGTTGTGCACTTTGTGCTGTTCACTGGATTTATTTTGAAGGAAAGTGTTACTACTTCTCTACGATCAAGATGAACTGGACACAGAGCCGAGATCACTGTATGACTCTAGGAGCACATCTAGTGATCATAAACAGCAAAGCAGAGCAGGTGTGTTCACCAGTTAAAAACCTTATTGCTATGTAATATATTATTCCTTTTAGTTCTGTAACATGATGTATTTTTCAGTTAAGGATTCACTCCAATTACAATAGCTACAATGTAAAATTGTAAAAAAAAAAAAAAAAAAAAAAAAAAAACACCTAATTTTACAGAAAATATCTTTTTACAGTAGTTTTCTGTTATTTCAAATTACATTCAAAACTTAGTAAAATTACAAACAATATATGTAAATTAACAAATTGACTTATTTCAGGTAATATATAATTAAAGATAAATTACAATGTTTTTTTTTTCTTTTTTACACAGGAAAATTACTGTATTATTTTTTACAGTTTTTTTGTGTTATTTTAATTTATGCTCAAAATTACAAACAAAGAATCTGTAAATTAACAACTTAACTGTTTAAGTTTTAAGTACTATTCCATTAATGACAAATTACAGTAATTATCATTTTTTAATACAAACAAATACTGTAATACTTATCTTTACAGTTTTTTTTCTGTTTTCTTAAAGGATGTACAAATTGACGTAAAATTACAAAAATAATCTGTAATTAAGTAATGTAACTCATTAAGGTTTATGTCCATACTAACAATTTAATTAGCATGCATTTCTCATTCAAAACACGTCACACTATAGCAGTGTTGCCAAGTCCATATTTTTTTCCGTGGAATTGGGCTACTTTCATACTGTTACCATGGGTTGTTTTTTTTTATGTCCGCAAGTTGAAGAGACCCCAATAATGTAATATTTAGCCTCTAGAATGCTAATTTTACCAGAGGAACCCCACCACAAAACATGCATTTTACCCCCTGAGACGGCATTTTTACTGGGGGACCCCACTCGAAACGCGATTGGCTTTCTATTTTCTGTCGAAAAGAAATTAAGGTTTTTGAGGAAAACAAGATTTTGCTCTATATAGTGGAGTTTGATGGGAGGCAACGAGTTGAAGGTCCAAATTTCAGTTTCAATGCAGCTTCAAAGGGCTCTGCACGATCCCAGCCAAGGAATATGGGTCGCTAGGAACTTTAGTCCTTTGAAAGCTGTATTGAAATTGAAAGCTTCAATTTCTTCTGGCTCCCAATGAAGTCTACTATATGGAGAAAAATCCTAGAATGGTTTCCTCAAAAACTTTAATTTCTTTTTGACTTAAGCAAAAAAGACATAGACATTTTGGATTACATGCAGACCTTATATTTTGTCCTCCACATAAAACTGTTCATTTTTGCATGCTTTGACACTTTATTGAAGGGTTTTTTATTGTAATGATTTGTAAAATAACAGTGTTTCTCTGTAGAGCTCTATTGTGTTTCTTCCCTAGACAAGGCATAACAAGAGCATTTAGTGCTTTCATTGTAATAATCTAGGAAAAATCTGTCAAATAAGGGTTTTACACAAAAAAAAAATGGTCAAATGACTGTCAGCTACAGCTGCCAAACAAAAACTGTAAAATTAGTCTTTAACTGTAAAATATCATTATATCGCTGGAATCTTGTCACGTAACGTATCTGGTTAAAACACAGCATAACGATAACTTAAAGGGATAGTTCAACCAAAAAATGAAAATTCTGACAATAATTACTAACCCTCATGTCATTCCAAACCCGTAAGGCCTTCATTCATCTTCGAAATACAAATTTCCATTTAGATGAAATCCAAGAGCTTTCTGACCCTCCATAGACAGCAATATAATAAAATGTTAGGCACACATAGGAATGTAAATATGTAACTGACTGTAAATCATGTATTTATTTGCCCTATTTATTTAGAATAACATGCCTTGATTATTTATTCTCAATACAACCAATAAATATTCCATTTCTATTTTAATTTTGACTTTTAATTTTATGTTCATTATATATCAAAATACCTTTTTTTTTCCTCCATCAGGATTTTGTTACCTCAAAAGTTAAGGAGACTCACTGGATTGGTCTTAATGATTTGGACACTGAGGGTCATTGGGTTTGGGTGAATAACCAGCCACTTAACAATTCATTAGTGTAAGATCTTCATTAATCTTCATCAACAACCTGCATTAAACCTAACAATACATGAAGGTAATGAGTTGGTACCTAAACAATCGTTTGTTTTTTTTCTTTCTTTCTTTCTTTCTTTCTGCAGATTCTGGATGAAACGAAAAGATGAAATCAGTGAGCCTGATAACTGGACTAAAGTTCATTTAGATGGTGAAGACTGCACTAGTCAGATGCTTACTGTTTTGAAGAGAAAAGATTTGTGTGTGAAGCAGTTGCAGCTGTTTAATTTAATACTCCTAAATACTTCATACAAAAATTTACATTCTCTCATACATGCATTTTCATGTCTTCAAAACACGTCTTGTCACTTTCTCAATATTTGACTTTATAGCAAGCTGTATAAAATTGTTGTGAAGATAGATAAGATTTGAACTTATTTCAGGGAAAGTTGCTAAATGACGTTGTGATGTCACTGTGTGATGACATCATGTAATCAATGCAAAACTGCATAGAATAATAGCGCATAGAATTTTTAAAATGTATTTTCTTATGAACTATATATTCTGAACAATTATATTCCTAAGCAGTGGATTGGTATAGTATTCTAGACTTTAAGAAAAGCCTGTAAAATATGGCACAATGCACTGTGTTGATTTGAAGAAATTTTGTGCATTGATTTTTCACAGGTTTTTTGTTTGAATTTAAAATTACACATTTTATTTTGTGTTCTCAGGTTACAAATTAGAAATTAACAGTGCTTTTTCCATTTCTACATATTTTTTAAATGATCACAGGTAGAAACTAATAATAAGGTGTTATAATAAATCAATTATTATTCAACAGCTGCATCTAGCAACTTAACTCACGTTATGTGTGTATACATACACGATTTCCTTCGATTTCCATTTTTTGTGAAAATATGTGCCTTTTTATCATGAGTCACAGTTGCTAAAAGTTGCCAAATAAATGTAAAAACAAAAATAGCTACATTTGTTGCTATGTGCTTTTTGAAGAAAAAGTTGGCAACTGTTGAAAACGATTTTAATTTTAAGAAAATAAATGTGAGACTTCATGTTTGTGCCTGTTTGGTCATTGTTTCTCTCTGTTCTCCACTAGATGTCACTATAGCAACAACCATTATTTGTAACAGCTTTTAAAGAGGGTACAATGGTGTTTCATATATTTAGAGTTGTATACAGTGTTAAAGAGTTGGATTCTCATGCTAAACATGGCCAAAGTTTTTAAAAAATAATTTAGACGAATGACAGAGAATTTCTTTGCCGAAAATCTTACTTCCGAGTTGGTACAAGTTTCAGCTGTTTTTTTTGTTTTTTTCGATCGTAGCATTAATGACGGTGGTGGAACTCCTTATATGAGCATTTCTCCTGGAAAAGCGTGCCCGTGGCGCCCGCGTTCACAGACCGTAAGAAAGAGAGCGCGCCTATCAACGTGGTTCATTCGGCTGCACTCAGTGCACCCGCTG
Source organism: Cirrhinus molitorella (assembly GCA_033026305.1). Taxonomy (NCBI): domain Eukaryota; kingdom Metazoa; phylum Chordata; class Actinopteri; order Cypriniformes; family Cyprinidae; genus Cirrhinus; species Cirrhinus molitorella. The sequence continues at coordinate 29,706,679 of CM065131.1, read as the reverse complement.
CAAGGGACTCGAGAAGAATGTCTCTAAATAAGTGTGGTTTTGGTTGTAAGGCAAAGATAACTTTGCTCAGCTTCCTGAAGAAGCCAGCGTTATGTGCACAGTGGATGCAATTCCTTGTTTTGTGGCAGCAATGGAGTTTAGCAAGTGTGTGTTTGCTGAAAACGTTTCAAAAACGAGGCCCAGTTCGACGTTGAATTTGCACATTGTTTGATACTGAAAGATGGAGCAGTCCTGGCTATAAAAGATCCCGCTCATGATTCAGAACTGCAGATGGTAAGTGAAACGACATCACATCAAATGTCTGTTTTTTTGGCATCCCAGTGCATGTGATCATCGAACTTAGCTCCGCCCATAGCGCGCCTCCAGAAGCTCGGGTTTTTCCGGAGAAAATCGGAAAGCTGTATTTTTCTTTTGTAAATATGATAAAACTAAATACTTTTTGGAGATAATAAGGATACAGTACTACTCTATAGGTACTCAAGACTAACATGAGATTAGGTGAAACTGTGTATGTTATGTACCCTTTAAGATTAAGATTTAATGAGTCAGTACTGTTAACCTTGATCATTGTAAATCAAATATGTACAAAAGAGACGCTTCTCAGCTCAATGACTCTGCAAGCTTTGGATGGTTGGAGCGCAGTGTCGATTCAGAAACGATCAAAATAAAACAAATGATTTGTTCATTAGGCTGACATATCCGAAAACACATGTGAGTGGGGTAAAAGTATTTTCTCAAAGCACTGTGCATAGGCAAAAATTCTACTTGATGTAAGAGACAATTATAAGAAACTATCATACTTATTTTTTTAATACAGCTGAATGTCACCAACTCCTATTGTCCAAGTAATGTTCCAATATTAATATAACCAAATGTGTTTATGGTTTGACAAACATTTCATGAGTTGTACATACTTTAACTGTACACTGAACTTAGTGAGGCGCCAGATAGGTCGACCTGTAACTCACTTTCTTAGATCTTGCATTGAGGTTTTGTAACTTCCTGCATGTCTCTACGGTATGGATCTATCAAAAAGAGCACAGATGCACACAGACGCAGTGGAACGGTAAGTGACAACAGCATCACTGGATTCTCAGCAGCAGTATGTGACTGACACAAAGCTTTTTTTTTTAAATATTAGTCTAAATGTTAAAAAAAAAAAAAACATGATCATTTTTTATTATTATTATTAATCTCGACTGGCAGTTAAATACTTAATAAAAATATCAAGGTTATACTTTTAAATCATGCTGAAATTCAATATTTCATCTTTAACCACTGCTAGTTAACTTTAATTTGAATGATATTTAATGACCGTAATGCTTCTGTCTTCTTTTGTCTAGCAAACGCTCAATCTACACATCTTTTATCAGTGGATTTTGAAATGGATTCAGTCTATGAAAATATTGATTACATGCCACCTTCGACAGCTTTAGATGTCAGATGCTCCCTGTACAGTGGTAAGATGTTATAGGTTTTATCTTTTATATTTTGCTCAATTCTGTTAAGAGTGATCATATTTTAGTTTTCAAAAAAGAGGACAGGGATCCTACTTTTGGTATCAAAATTTGTAATTTCCATACCAAACTACATATTTTACAGTCACTGTAATGCAGATCGGTCATAAACACAGCTAAAAAGCTTCCTACCACAGTGGCCATCCACCACAGAACTAATATCTACTACAGTTTTATCACAGGTAGAATGCAAAATGTTTCAATACAAACATTTCAACCCACAGGAGAAAATCAACCCAATTCGTTGGGAAAAGAAAATATTTGGCAACCCTACATCCAACACAAGCTGCGTCTAAAGCTATTTAAGTACTTTGCATATTGATAGCAACCGTGATGCACAAAAATTATATTCATTAGAATGTTTGCGGGAGTAGGATTAAGAAAACAAGTGCAAAGCTTTAATACAAAAAAACGCACACACTGAATGGTGACTGTAGAAAGCAAAAGCCGTAATCCCGGATATTTTGGGCAATTTGGGAAACCCGGCCGGACACATTTTTTCTTATGTCTGGGGGAAAGAGGACGTATGGTCACCCTAGTTTAGATGACACCAAGATCATATAAGAGAATATTTATTTACACCAGAAAGAATCTTATTCTAAAACAAAATATCAAATGAAAAAGTGACAAAATTTGAATTCTAAAGATAGAAATGTTACAGGCCACAATGAAAGTTCAGAACTTATTTGTTTGGAATAATTTGTCACTTTAACCCAATTTCTGACCCCAGGTTTCTCCTTTCAAAAGCAAGAAGGAGAGCAAGAAGTCACTTCCCCCAAGTGGACTAAAGTTCTTCTGACTGTTCTCAGTTTCTCTCTTGTTTTGGCTCTAGGAGGTCTCTGTGTTCTAGGGATGCTTTGTGAGTATAACCGATACGAGGTATTTGCTCTGTTCAGGGTGCATTTAGGTTGCACTCTGTTCAGGGTTAATTTTCTAGTGTAGAGCAGAAGCATCTTTTCAGCAGTGATACAATAGATTTTTTTTTTTTTTAATTATGGACAGTCTTAAAGTGCAAATTAAGCAAGAATTGTTTAACAATATATTTTTTTTCATTGTGATCAAACTGTGCATAAGGTGTTGAGAGTTTGTCTGGATATTACAATGTATTACAATATAAATTATAGGCAACACTTAACAATGAGGTCTCATTTGTTAACATTAGTTAATACATTAACTAACTTGAATAATGTACATCATTTATTAACCTTTGTTAATGTTAATTCATAAGAATGTTCATGTTAGTTCACAGTGCATTAACTAATGTTAATACAACTTCTGATGTTAAAAATGAATTAGTAAATGTTAAGATTACACATTACCTAAGATTAATATATGCTGTAGAATTATTTATAAGGTAGCAACTGAAACTTTGTTTTAAAGTATTACCAAATTATATTTCAGTTCTGTTCTGATGCCTAAAATAAGTAACATTTATGCAATTGTACTTAACTATTTAACTTCTTATTCCAAACCCCTAAGCCTTTACATTTTTCATATTAAACATCTGTTAATTACAAATAACATCAGTCTTTGCTGTGCAATTTTTTAGTTTTGTAAACTTCATACTTTAAATGTCTCCCTTTTGACTTGCATTGCAACAGATATGAGGATGTATTTTCTAATATTTGCTGCTGCTATTGTTTTCTCTCTAATTAGATGTCAATACGCTTGCCGATTTAAAATCAGCTCAAGAGAAGAACACCACAAGTGAGAAAACATAAAAACACATTTCATTCACAGTAGTGTTCACTCAGCTGACCATGGTTTTCACATTTTCTTCAAGTGATAAAACTAGAGGAACTGATAACCAATTACACCAGAGTTAAAACGCTCTCCATTGGTGTTGGTGAGTTGAGCTGCTTCTTTTTTTTTAAGCATTTATTAACACATTTGGTCTAATGTGTGTATGCAAACTGACACAAGTTACAAGGACAATCATTATGTCTGTAAGTACATCAAACTCTTTCTCTTACAAAAAGTAAATATTGTCTGATTTTTCTGATTTACTTTTTAAAGCATAGAACCAAAGTTTGATTAGCTTCAAATCGATCAACATAACCAAAGTTTTAATTACACTTTATAATCCATTATTCACAGTTCAGTCTTGTAATCTCTCTGTGGATGGCTGGATAGCTTGTCATGGAAAGCTGTATTTATTCAGCACAGATAAATTAAACTGGTCAAGCAGTCGAGATGTCTGTGTTTCAAAAGGAGCTGATCTGGTCACCATAACCAACCAAACAGAACAGGCAAGTCAGATAAAATATAATCCAAAATCTGCATGATTTTAAACATAAAATCATCACAAAATCTATACTGAAACAATAATACTACAAGAGGAAGAAGCCGAATACACATCATGACCAAAGCCACCCACAGTTTTGTTATTTTGTTGTGGAATTTATGTTAACCGCTGTAAATGAAGTTGTAGATGAAGTGCTTCCATCTTGAGTTTGGTGTATGAATTGTGTGTAATGAGATAAAAGGTATGTAAAATGTGTTTCTCCTTTAGGATTTTCTGGTCTCTAAAATTAAACAGACACACTGGATTGGTCTCAATGATCTGGAAACTGAGGGACAATGGGTTTGGGTGAATAACCAAACTCTCAATGAAACTGGAGCACAGTAAGAACTATCTGTCATAAACCACTGTAGAATAAAAACAGCTGTTAATCACTGTAGTTTGAATGACAAATGAATGTGAATTTTTAACATGATCATCCAAGACACCTAAACTACAGCTGTGTGATAAAATTATTGTAAGAACAAAAACATGTTCTTTACCCAATGTTTGTGTCTTAAAGATTCTGGTTCAGTGAGGGGCCAACAGAACCTGATAACTGGAGAAACCAGGATCCGTCTGGAGAGAACTGTGCAAGTCTGGGAGATTCAAATGGCAACTATCAATCTTGGTTTGATGCTTCTTGTAAAAAAAAGAAAAAGTTTATTTGTGAAAAGAAAAATTAATTTACCTCTATCAGTGGTACTAATTAATAAGATCTTTATTAAATTGCGTAGGCACAGAAAACTAGAGGGAGGGCTCTTTTAGATTTGCTTACTCGTGTTTTTGGTGTAAAAATGATGTACTTTTTCTCTATATAAATTAACTGAAAAATGAGTATTTGAATGTGTCCTGTTTGAAGTTTAATCTAGAATCTGTAAAGCATATATACTCTACCAGTCAAAAGATTTTTAATGTTTTCTAAAGTCTCTTCTGCTCATCAAGCCTGTATTTATTTGATCCAAAGTACAGCAAAAACAGTTGAAATATTTATACTATTTAAAATAAGTGTTTTCTATTTGAATATATTTTATATATTTTTATTTATATATTTATTCCTGTGACTTAAAGGCTGAATTTTTAGCATCATTACTCCAGTCACATGATCCTTCAGAAATCATTCTAATATTCTGATATGCTGCTCAAAAAACATTTATTATTATTATTATTATTATTATTACTACTACTACTATTACTGGTATGTTGAAAACAGTCTTATTAAAACAGCAGAATTTTTTCCAGGTTTCTATGATGATTAGAAAGTTCAGAAGAACAGCATTTATCTAAAATAGAAATCTTTTGTAATATTATAAATATCTTTATGATCACTTTTGATCAATTTCTATACCCCCCACCCTGACAACCATTACAAAAGAATTTTGTTTCAGATAAATGATCAGAATGATTTCTGAAGGATCATGTGACACTGAAGACAGGAGCAATGATGCTGACAATTCAGCTTTGATCAGAGGAATAAATTACATTTTAAAAATATTCAAATAGAAAACAGTTATTTTAAATAGTACTTTGGATCAAATAAATGCAGACATGGTGAGCAGAAGAGCCTTTAAAAAAAATACCTTACTGTTCAAAAACTTTTGACTGATAGTGTACTTGCTAATACAAAAGCTTCTTGCTTTTGATAGCTCACACATCACTCTTCTTGCGGTCAGTTTTAAGTGCTTTAGTATCATAAATTAAACTGTTGTGGTCAGCAGATGGCAGCCTTGTAGATGAACATGATTTTATGTCTAAATCACAAGAACAAATAAGAAACGGAGCAATTCCAATAGGGTCCTCACACCATCGGTGCTCGGGCCCTAATAAGAAATGTAAGACTGATTTTAGCTAAATTAATAATGCAAATGTTATGTGCACTATTTTATGTTAAGCAAATATAGTAGGAACATAATTTCATCCCTGAAAATCTGATAATTTTGAATTTTACATGTAATTTCTTGCCTGTTCTTTTGCACTTTGTATTTGTCTGTTCTTGTCTCCACAAGAGGTCACTGCATTACTGTTTTCTTCAGTGTGATACATTTCTTGTAAAATTCTTTGTTTTTAAGTTGCTTTAATCAAGTCAAGTCACCTTATGCTATTTTTATAACACTTTTTATAATACAGATTGTCTCAAAGCAGCTTCACAGTAATAAACCGGAAAGTAACAGAATCAATGCAAACTTCATTAAATATGTTCCAATTCAAATTCTCCTGTAAAGCAGCTCTACAGAAGACAATAGTGGCATTATTCAACTAGAGTTCAGTGTTGATTCAGTTCAGTTCAATGACTGTTGATGTTGCAAAATTCATGAGTTATGAACAAATTCATTTCAGCTATCCACCTTTATCTTCAACATGGAAGTAAGCCAATGGGTTAGACTTCCGGTTCATTACCCGCTGTAGGGCAATAACGAGAAGAACAACAACGTGCAGTAAACGGTTAAACTGTTTGCACTTCATAATTAAGATAATACATTAAAATAATATGGTAAGACACACCAATTTGCAATATCAAGCAGCAAAATTTGCTGTTTTGTACACCTAAAAATAGCTGGACGCAGATGAGAATAATGCATAAAATTTACAAATGGCTCCCACTCTTACAGAAAAAGAAAAAGGTGGATAAAGCAGAACATGACAATAGTGTAGTGTGATTATTAAGCTTGATTTAGTCAAGTTTCCTTCTCTCATCTGATAAAAGAAGAATATTAAGAAAAACTCTGAATGCCTAACTACTCAATGGCTGTCAAATGAGAATAATGTCTATTGATAATAATGTAGTTCCAGCATCTACCAGCAAAGGATCATTGGATCTTACTGACCAGCCAAACTCCTGTCCATATACTGAAGTGCAAAATTTTCAGCATAATTTCAGGCAGAACTGTCTGTCATATATTCCATCCATTCATGACAAACAATGCTTTCTGAAATTATGCTGAAAACTTGGGATTTTATTCTTAATGTTGAGTGTAATAAAGCAATAGACAGTCTATGAAGTTTACATGCAAAGTTTACACTTTATCTCCACTGAGATGCTTTTGGCAGCATTATCATTCCTTCCTCTTGGAGAACACAAATACATCTCATTATACAATTGCAAAATTTTAATCATACAGTTTCTATATTTGTTATTCAGACTCTTAACTTCATAACTTCCTATCTGTATAACAATGAAACTTTATGTGACTTCCTTATTCTCAACAATCTCAAGCAGAACTCAAGCCACATAAGGCACCTCTTCTGTCAGGTTCATAAAATGGATTCAATTTATGAAAATTCTGGTATTATACTTTCAACAATTGCTTCTGCTGAAAACCCCTCTCAGTGCAAAGGTAAGGCATCAGTACAGTATAAGGTTTTCTTATGTTCACTCAACAATTCAAATGCTGTCAGATTAGATTAAATGCTCTGTCTTTCTTTATGTTAGATAGTATATCATTGTGCTATCAACACCAGTGTCATTGCTTCAGAAAGAAGAAAGAGAACAAACGCAATGTTGAACGCAAATTTAGATGTTTTGAATAAAAGCATCTGCCAAAAGTGTTAGATATTTGCTGAAAGCAGCAGTGATATAAACTGGTGTTGATGTTCTCAAGATACTGTAAAGCTCTTTAACGAGCAGTGATATATATATTTTTTTCCCATGATAGAAAGTTGTTGTACAGGCCTAGTTGATCTTTATCTGATTTGTTACAAGAGTAAAATTTATAAAATGTCAGGTTAGGCAAATATATTTTGCAGAAATGAATTGTAAATTCGGGAACAGTTTCAGACAGCAATGTTGATTAGATTTAATTTCTGACCACAGATAACTCCACTGAAGAACAAGAAAGTGAGAGAGCAGTCACTTCCCCAAAGTGGACTACAGTTCTTCTTATTGTTCTGGGTTTCTCTCTTGTTTTGGCTCTCGGAGGTCTCTGCGCTCTAGGGATGCTTTGTGAGTATACACTCTGTTCAGGGTATACCACACCTTAGTAGCTTTTTATTTTTAAAAGCATCCTTTTAGTAAGCAATCATTGCCAAACAAAGCTCCATATTGTAAGGGTGGTTTCACTACAGTGCTTCAGGCTGCAGTATTGCTGAATGACTAAAGAAACATCAGCACAATGGTGTAAAACTGCACATTTCTTGTCTATTAACACCCACTACTTGTTCCAGTGATGGAAATAAGCACAGCTGGAATAGCAAAATATATGGGAGAGCATTGCTATGGTGTGACTATATTGTTTTGCAATAAGTAGAACTTCAGTTCATAATTGAAATGGTTTAATAACAGTATATGGCTAAGGTCACACTTAAATTAGCTACAAAATAAATGAAGAATGATAAAACATATACCAGGGCTGCCAACTTTTGTGTTCAGCATGGAGTGAGCATTGTACATTTTACAGTTAAAAGCACTTCAGAGTTCAAAAGAGTTCAAAATTAAGAGCTTGAATACAGGTTCAGTCTGCAAACTAAACAAGAAAAAAAGGCTAGTAAAACTGACTTGGTCTTGAGGTTTAAAGGGCACTCAATTCCCTTTTTAGTTGTGATATATTAGTGTCTCACACTGGTGAACTTGGAAACCAAATTAGAATATAATGATAATAATAATTTTATATTACTATTCCTATGACAGTAATATTGGAAAACAATTCTGTAAAATACATGATCATTTGTATTTCACAGGTTTATTTTACCTTATTCTACAGTAGGGAAATTACAAGACTTTTTTTCCTAATTTCTGCACTGCCTAAAACTTCTTACATTTAATCATGATACAAAAAACAATTCTGGTGATTTAAGAAGAATTTACTGGCCATACATATTTCTTCCTGCCATGAAACTGTTTTAGCAATTGCTACTACAACAACTAAACATATTTAATAATAAAATAATAATAATAATAATAATAATAATACTACATTGAAAATTAGAACCAAACACTGCATTTTAATCATGATACAAACAAAGATGCTACACACATGTAGCATGAGCAGTTTTTAAATTAGATTTTATCATTTCAACATTTGAAGCAAAAACAGAATGTTCTGACTTCAGCATTGTGAAATGATGCTAAAACCTGCATAAAACAAAAACAGCAGGCTGAATTTCATGATTTGCATGAAACACAACGTTAAAGACCATTATGTTATAATTTTGTCTGACATATGGACATTGTGTCATAGTGTTTTTTTTTTTTGCAAAACTTTTTACCACAACAAGAATAGCAATGTACAGTGAAAGAATTGCTAGATTTTGTCATTATACTATAATAAATAATTGCAACCGCATTTAAAAAAATATTTTGACAAATATTTCTCCATTAATCTATTAGTCTGCATTGCTTGAACATCTGATCTGAGAAATTATATTTTTCTCTCCAAAATGAATCCATTCATGAGGGATTTGTCACTCTTGTACAGGGTATACTGCCGTTAACAGTCTCACAAAGTTCCTTTATAATCAATGAACCTCTTATTTACAGTTGTTAGTGGACCGACAAATGTACAGGGGAAAAATCTGGCATTTAGAGGTGGATTCAGACTAACTGGAACGCAATGGCCAATTACAGGTGCTCAAGAAATCAACAGATGTGTGTGTGTGATTGGCTACATTGCTCAGTGCTACAAAAACACATTGTAAATCTGTTTTGCCAATATCTTATTATTACGGTTTTAACTGAGGGTGCTTTTGACTGCGTGAGAAAATGGATGTGGTGTGAGAGAGTGAGAAAAGTGTCAATTGCATAAGTTGGCAGCCCTGTTAACTGTTAACCCCGCCCCAGACGTGTCCCTTTCTAGAGTTTTAAATAAGGAAAAACGCAATACTCAAAGGAAGCCCCGCCTTTTGAATAAAAGAGCCAGTTGCTAATAGGTAAAGTCAGCACATCACTGCAGCTGTTGTTAGAACTCAAGTTCAAATATGAAATTTAAATGTAAGCTTGGTGGACAGTTTTGGAGAATTTGATGTTTCCCTCTTCAAACAGATACAAGCTACATGGGCGCCGAGTGAAATGACTTACCTTACAGGGACTTTCCTGCAGTATAGGTCATTAACCCCACCCTCTCCATTTAAACAAACTGGATGTAAGCCAGACTTAAATAAATAAATAAACACTTCAAATAAATATTTCCCATAGATGTTTTATCACGCTGATGTATGTTCAAGTGTTCGTTTTTCTAACAGGATAGAGTGGGGGAAAATGCCCCCTACTGTTTTTCCCAAAATAACAAGATGAATGTGACCTTGGACCACAAAACCAGTCATAAGTCGCTCAGGTATATTTGTAGCAATAGCCAACAATGTATGGGTCAAAATTATTGATTTTTTTTTATGGCAAAAATCATTAGGATATTAGGTAAAGACCATGTTCCTTGAAGATATTTTGCACATTTCCTACCGTAAATATATCAAAACTTAATTTTGGATTAGTAATATGCATTGCTAAGGACAAAATTAAGGGCGATTTTCTCATAATTAGATTTTTTTTTTTTTTTTTGCACCCTCAGATTCTATATTTTCATATAGTTGTACCTAAAAAAAATTTTTTTTAATCTGAAGAACCTGCTTTCGCCACAAAGAACCTTTTGAGTAACATATTTGTTCTTTACATGTTAGAGGTTCTTTATGGAACCATTTAGACAAAAAACGGTTATTCTATGGCATTGTGAATCACCTTTATTTTTAAGAGTGTTAGGTGTACATGATATGGATTTTCCTCAAAAACTAATTTTTACCATCATTTTGTCTTTAATCAGATAATAAGAAGATTGTCGATTTTGAATCTTTGAATGAGAAGCACATCATAATTTCAAAGCAGCTGTCAGCTCAAGAGATCAACATCACAAGTGAGAAAACCGTGTTTCATAAGTGGTAGAGAACAAACATATTTCATTGACAGTACTAAACTGACCATGTGAGTAACTTTTTCTGCTTGTTTGCCCATTTCCTTTTTTATTTAATGTATTATTTAATTATTTATTTATAAGTTCTGACGAGAGAGCTAGAGGAATTCAAAGCCAATTACACAAGAGTTAAAGAACTCTCTCCACTGCATAATGGTGAGGTTTTGTTTATAATTCAGCATTCAAAACTGCCTCAGTCTTTTGAGTTCAATTCTCTAAATGGCTGTTTTTTTTTTTATTGTTTTTTCATCAGTCATGAAGAAAGAGTTCAATGATCTTACAGCCAGATACAACACACTTAGAAAATGGTTGTCGTTTTACGATGGTGAGTTTTAGTTTACAAATATTTTTGCACATGGGACCAGTTTGATTAAATAGATGTTCTAAATGATGGAAGGTTAAATTACATTTTTTTTCATTATTCACAGCTCAGTCTTGTAATCTCTCTGTGGATGGCTGGATAGCTTGTCGTGGAAAGTTGTATTTATTCAACTCTGATAAACAGAACTGGTCAAGAAGTCGAGATGTCTGTCTTTCAAAAGAAGCCGATCTGGTCACCATAACCAGCCAAACAGAACAGGCAAGTCAGATCAATTATGAATTAATTGATACTAGATGTAAGTGTAATGAAAACTTGACTTGCAACTGATGGGTGTCACATCTGTTGTATGATTTTGTATGTTTTCAGTTCAGATCTTTTATGTTATTAGTTCTGGACTCTTACTGGTTCATGTTCATTTGCCTTGGTATCTTGTTTCGAATTCCTATATAACCTAGTAGGTTCCTGTGAGAAATGAAAATTCAAAAGGGATAGTTCACCCAAAAATGAATATTCTGTCATTAATTAATTAATTACTCACCCTTATGTTTATTTTTTATTTTATTTTAAAATTAAAATGAAGTTAGGTCCACTGTGGTAAACCACATCCACTTGACCAACACATCCATTCCTAACACTGACAGAATGATCACGTCACAATTGCGGATTTAAAAAAAAAAGATTATGAAAAAAGTAAGAAATATAAGCTTTCGTCTGCGTCCAGGAAACAAATATTTATTTCTTCTTTGATTTTTGTCAAAATGGAAATTAATTATTTAAAAATCATACAATGTGATTTTCAGAATTATTTTTTTTTTTAGATTCTGTCTCGAGGTGTACCTGCGATGAAAATTACAGATCTCTCCATTCTTTGTAAGTGGGAAAACATGAAAAATCGGTAGTGAATCATATACTTTTTTGTCCCACTGTATGTCCAAACACCACTGCATAATAGGTGTCATTTAAAGTGGTTACAAAATAGATGATGATGAAACATATACAGTTAATTGTATTGAGCATGTAAGTGAAAAGTTATCTGACAGAGAGCGCCAAAACATTTTGTTTAGAGCTGCAGCTAATTATTATTTTTGTTGTCGACTAATCTAACGATTGTTTTTCCTGATTAGTCGACTAATCTATTGATTATTTTTCAATTAATCCATTTCTTATTTTCTTATCAGTTGATAAATTATTTAGTTAAACTATCAAAAAATAACAGTAACTGCTATTAATCATTTAATATTTTATTCAAACGTTTTCTCATAATTAATACTTTACAAAAATTAAATAACAATAACAACAACAAAGAAAGAAAATAATACAATAAAGAGAAAAAATAAATAATAATAACAATAAATAAGAAAAAAAAGCAATGAAGCAAGAAAGAACTAATAATAACAAAGAAAGAAAGAAAGAAAGAAAGAAAGAAAGAAAGAAAGAAAGAAAGAAAAAGAAAGGGCAGTGATACAATACAATCAATAGAAATGCACATCATGGCTGCATTCAAAGTTATTGTTTGGGACTGACAGCAGTTGCTCACAGGTGGTTGACTTGTTTTTTTTTTTTGTTTTTTTTTGTTTTTTTATTCAGCAGATTAAAACAAGTGCTTGAATACATATCTGTAACTTTGGCTTGTATGCTACTCGATGAGTAGGATTAGGACTTTTTTTTGGCTTACTATTTATACGCATTTTCATGATACCGGACTCTAATGAACAGCTGAAGTCACAACCTCATTCAGGAAACTAGAGCGACAGAATCCAAAAAATGCCGCCATAACACTGGGAAGTTTTGTCACAGTTGACAGCCCGTTTTAAAACAAATGAGTCCAGTGGAGGCTTTTCCAATCCATCACACAGTTAAACAACTACAATGACTTTAAATGCTTTGTTACCGAGTGCAGACGAGCGTGTTCGGAGAGCGGCACTGACGGAATCATTTCTTCTTCTCCGTCTCTGTGGGTGAATTAAACCCGTCATGATTAGATGTCTCGTGTTGTTCCGTTCATTTAGCGCAGCTTTGAATAAGAGAATGCGGTTGTGAATCCTGACAATGGAAAGGCGTCAGTTCGGCTATATAACGTTATATGCGGCTCTGACTGACAGTTTCATTTGGAGCCAGAGTCTGCGCAGTAGTGTCATAAGGTGGGGCCGCATTATCAAAGTCCCCCCACAATTTCCCGCAGACCCAATCACAAGATCCCAATCATGACACCAGACCCCGTGTTTATAGCATCAAACTTATTAGAAAAACGAACACTTGAACATAAATCAGCATGATAAGAACTACCTCAAATCATGGAAACCATCATCTGTTTCAAAAAAAATAAAATAATGTAAGTGTAATTTGATTATTTAGTTTGGCTCATGTCCCATTAGATTACATGGAGAAGATTTGTTTCATATTTGTGACCACACCACAAGTTCAAAGAAACCGCACCCTATTTTGTTGTCTTTATTTTACAAAAGCACAATGTTTTGTTTTTAGTATTGTATTATTCTTATCTGTATGACAAACTTGTTTCCGCTGCTGTAGGGAAACAATCCAAGTGATCACGCAGGAGCCTCTCGTGGGAAACATTTGTATTTGTGCCGAATGAGAGATGAAGCCTAGGTGCGTTTCAGTTTCGTAAATTAATTTTGGCTAGACTTCAATATGTTGTATACAATGAATGCCATTATAATTTGTATACAATAATGAATTAAAACACAAATTACAATGTGCTAACCACTGATACAGGCTGAACCGCACGAAACTCCGCGTTGTATATTGATGAATTCCGCAACAATATTAGGATGATGTTTTCTCTTGTCTTTGATATACCACTATCTGCTGTTTATTTTGAAAATCATTAATTATATATATCTACCCAAGTTTTCCCTTACAGCAAACGTGAAAGCTGCAAGACCGGAAGTATTCATGCACACACTCCAGTCGCCGAAGCTCGCCGGCGCCATCTTGTGCACCTAGCCCATTCCAATACTCAAGAACGCAAGTACAGAGGACGCATGAAAGAACCATCACTTCTAACCATCACTTTTCACAACCATTAATACCACCAGCAACCACCTTCTGCACTTCAGATCAGTGAAGATGATGTGTGCCAGGTCTTCAGTAAGAACAAAAGAAGAAAGGCACCAGGCCCAGACGGTGTCACACCAGCCTGTCTGAAAACCTGTGCTGACCCTGTGCTGAACTGGCCCCTGTAAGGGTGGTTTCCCTACAGTGGTTCAGGCTGTAGGATTGCCGAAGGACTAAAGAAACGTTATCAGCACAATGTACAATCTTTATCTATTACCACCCACTGCCACTTATACTAATGACAAAAATAAGCGCAGTTAGAATAGCTAAATATATGAGAGAGCGTTGTTATTGAGTGGCTATATTGTATTGCAATAGGTAGCACAACCATGTTAATGTTGAATCGAGACTAGTTAGCACATAATTTATAATTGAAGTGGTTTGATAACAATATTTTGTAATGGTTACACTTGAATTGGTTACAAAATAGATGAAGGATGGTAAAACAAACAGTTAATTGTACCTAGCATGTATATAAAATGTTACCTGAGAGAGAGAGAGAGAGAGAGAGAACAGAGCCCCAGCAAAGAAAACAGGGGAAAAGAAAAAGAGACAGGGCAACAGCTACAATCTTCTTTTATCCCTTCCTTGACCATGTGTCTAAAACCCAAATGTGAGACATTCAAACTGACCAATCAGCAAATTACAGTTTCACCCACTGTAAAGGTGTGACAATCAGTAGACCATTGGTCTCAAACTCAATTCCTGGAGGGCCACAGCTCTGCACAGCTCTGCACAGCTCTCCAACCAGCTGCGGCCCTCCAGGAATTGAGTTTGAGACGATTGCAGTAGACCCATGATGTATACACATCTTGGCCAACAGGCCTTGATCGCTATCAACTCCTCTGTGTCGTCAAGAATGCCAAATGGCCCTTTTGTTACTGAAATGTTTGGGACAGGAAAGCAGAAGTCTTTGATAATTTTCAACCTTACACCCCTATTTTTTCACAAATCTTTAAAAGATCACTGGAGTTGTATAAAGTTCCCTGCTGCTTTTATCATTTCAGTCCCCAAAAATTTCAAGATAACATGGCTGAACGACTACAGACCTGTGGCTCTAACATCTGTCATCATGAAGTTGTTTGAAAAACTGGTTTAGATTTTTCTGAAGGACATCACTGGACTCTTACTGGACCCTCTGCAGTTTGCTTACCGAGCAAACAGGTCAGTTGCACAAAACAGGGACTTATGTGAGGATCCTGTTTGAGGACTTCGGATTTCGGCCTTCAACACCATCGTTGCAACACACCTTCAGGAAGTTCAACCTGCCACAGGAGCTACTGAAACTCAGCTTGCAAGGCAAGGCAAGGCAAGGCAAGTTTATTTATATAGCACATTTCATACACAACGGTAATTCAAAGTGCTTTACATAAAAGGAAATAATAAAATCATAAAAACATAAGATGAGTTAAAATAATCATAAACAAATAATAATCACAATAATCACCTTAAGAACTGAAGAAAGTTCAGGCACATCCAACTGTTAATTTCATCAATGCATTGGCAGAGGGAGTCAATGGGGCTTAACAACTGCAGTTTTCAGGGAGTTGGAAAGGTCCCAGAAAGAAGTGAGGTGTTCACCACTTCTAAGAGATCTGCTTCTAAAAATAAAAACATTTAAAATGATTATAAAAAACTGATTTAAAATGAATTAAAACAAAATATAGAATAAAAATGATTATACATAAAATACAGAGCAATCAGTTCGGACGTAGCACAGTGCTCATTCAGTAAATGCACAACTGAACAGATGAGTTTTTAGTCTGGATTTAAATGTGGCTACTATTTTAGCACATCTCATCTCTTCTGGAAGCCGATTCCAACTGTGAACCCTTGGTATTTCTAACTGTCTCGATCCTAGTGATCTGAGGGGTCTGTTAGGTTTGTATTCAGTGAGCATATCTGCAATGTATTTAGGTCCTAGGCCACTGAGTGATTTATAAACGAGTAAAAGTACTTTAAAATCAATCCTGAATGTAACTGGAAGCCAGTGTAAAGACCTGAGGACTGGCGTGATATGCTCTGATTTTCTGGTTCTAGTCAGAATCCTGGCAGCAGCATTCCGGATGAGCTGCAGCCGTCTAATGGTCTTCTTGGGAAGACCAGTGAGGAGACCATTACAATAGTCCACCCTGCTGGTGATAAAGGCATGAACAAGTTTCTCTAAGTCTTGACTGGAAATAAAGCATCTAATTCTTGCAATGTTTTTGAGATGATAGTATGCTGATTTAGTTACTGCTTTGACATGACTACTGAAACTAAGGTCTGATTCCAGAATCACCCCAAGATTTTTGACTTAATTTTTAGTTATTTGACCCCTAGCGTCAAGGTACGCATTCACCTTAAGAACTTCATCTTTGTTTCCAAATGCAATGACTTCAGTTTTCTCCTTGTTTAACTGAAGAAAGTTCAGGCACATCCAACTGTTAATTTCATCAATGCATTGGCAGAGGGAGTCAATGGGGCTGTAGTCATTTGGCGATAAGGCTAGGTACATCTGGGTATCATCTGCATAGCTGTGATATGCAATTTGGTTCTTTCTCATTATTTGACTTAGAGGGAGCATATACAGGCTAAACAAGAGCGGTGCAAGAATTGAGCCTTGTGGGACTCTGCATGTCATGGACATCCACTTAGACTTATGCTTTCCTTTACTAACACAATAGCCTCTCCCTTCTGAACCACTTAAGGACCATCCCAGAAAGCCCCACCCAGTTTTCCAGTCTCTCTAGAAGAATGTTATGATCAACAGTGTCAAACGCAGCACTGAGATATAGTAGCACCAGCACTGATATTTTGCCAGAATCAGAATTTAAGCAAATATAATTTATTATCTTTATGAGTGCTGTCTCTGTGCTGTGATGCGGTCGGAAACCAGATTGAAAATTGTCTAGGTAACATTTGAGTTTATGTAGTGGTTCAACTGATTAAAAACTACCTCAATAATCTTGCCTATAAAAGGCAGATTTGATATTGGTCTATAGTTGCTTAATATTGTGTTATCAAGACTACTCTTTTTCAGAAGGGGCTTAACAACTGCAGTTTTCAGGGAGTTGGAAAGGTCCCAGAAAGAAGTGAGGTGTTCACCACTTCTAAGAGATCTGCTTCTAAACAGTTAAACGCACTTTTGAAAAAAGATGTGGGAAGTGTGTCAAGGTTGTGACACTAAAACAAATTCCTTATATGTGCAAGCATACCTGGCAATAAAGCCCTTTCTGATTCTGATTACGATGAAACAGCTGTTAAGTCAATTGTCCAATTACTTATGGTACCTTGACAATGGTGGGGAGTTACATATTAAGGAGCTGTAATTCCTTATCCTTTCCTCCAATTTTGACAAGAATACCCTCAAATTAATGCTCAGAGTGTGCACTTTAAGCCCATATATAACTGTAACTTGAATATGTTTTAGTCAGCAGCTAAAATAATAAAAAAATGTGCCTGTGTCCAAATATATATGAACCTGACTGTATATACCCTGCATGTTAGTCACAGAATAAATACCTTACAGATGAATCTCTTTAACTAGTATTCTGCTTTGTCTTATTTATATTATTCAAATAAATTGTTAAAACCATTTTAAATAGAATATTTGATTTGTTCTATGATTACCGTTTCTGTTTATTTCCCTTAATAACACATTGGCCGATGTATCCTCATCATTCTCAAGCTAAACTTATATTTAAATGCATTACTATTTATGCATCTAGCTCTTATGTTGTTTTGAATAAAAAACATTTTTCTAATGTGTGTCATGTTGAAAAGTTATCAAACAGGTGCAGCTGTCACAAGATCTTTACCTTAGTTGCTATTTGAGGATTTCAGTGAGATAAACAATCATATAAATGCTTTTACCTAGCAGTTTTGTTTCTAGTTTTGTTTTAAATCAAACATTTATGCGAGCAATATCACACTGGCAGAACATTTTACCTGTGTTCTCAGGACACAAATTGTTATTGTGTTTAAAGAAAATAAGCAAAATTCATGAATAGTTCCTAACAGAAACACCAATTCAAGAATTCAGAAATATTTTTCTTCACCTCATCAAACTTCTACCACAGGTAACTCTACTGAACAACAAGAACAAAAGAGAGAAGCTTGTCTACCATTGTGGACTAAAGTTCTTTTGATTGTTTTTACTGTCTGTCTGCTTTTTGCTCTTGGAGGTCTCTGTACTCTGGGGATACTGTGTGAGTATAACTCAAATATACTATAAAATATATTTAGCGTGACATCACTGCTACTACTTATGTTTTGTTTTTAATCAGATGTCAGGGTTTCAATGCAACTGTCTGCCCAGAAAACTAATATCACAAGTGAGTAAAATAATTTTTAATGTAGTACAGCAACATGAGTGACTGTGTCTGTGTCTTTATCTGTCATGACAAGAGAGCTTGATAAACTTACAGCCAGTTACACAAAGAGAGAAGATCTCCACATGAACAGTATGAGTTAAGCTAGTTTAGATTTACAGCATCCTTGTCTGAAGAATGGATAATTTTATTTTGATTGCATTTCTGTCATGACAACTCTCTGAAAAGTTTAGCATGGTAATGGATATGACAATGTTAATGTATTTGGTCTTGGCAGAATAGATCTGCTACGCTGCTGCTGCTGAATTGCTGCTGCTGTTGGTTATTGCCGTAGTTGTAGATTATTGCTGCTGCTGCTGCAAGCAAGTACAGGATCTTGCTCATGTCAAAGCATATGGCGACACGGTGCTGTGAGTATTTAATATGTACTGCAGCTAATCTAGTGACTTAATTCAAATGTGTTTCTGGGCTAGTGAAGCCCAGATAAATTAAACTAGTGGCTTAGCAATGTGAACCCGGGCGCTGTACCCTTAAGGCCGGGACACAACAAGCCAATGATCGGCCGTCAGGCTTCGTCAGGCAGTTGGTGGGCGTCGATGAGGCGCGTCAGTTCGGTATGTTCCTCTCGTCGGCCGTGTTGTCGCCGTCGGTGAAAGAGAGCGCTCTGATTGGCTGTTCAGACATCGAATCAGAGCGCGTGGAGGACTTGAACGTTTCACGAGTTCGCCCTTACATCTAATCTGTTTGAGTAAGTAGAAAGCATATTTTGGCGTGCTGTCTAGGGGGAGGGCTCCGGGCCCGGAATGAAGACTGAACTCAGAAAACTCCCTCTATCCCTAGAATGGGATAAAAACAGATTAGGAGTGAGGAGTTGGGGTGGAGGAGGGATGCCGAGAAAGTTGTCGCAGGACGGAGGTAAGAACTCTGTGTGTATATATAGGCGTTGAGGTAGTTAAGATGATTAGCTAGATGAGTTACACCTGTGCCGGATTGATTATCTGATCGTGCTCCTCCCGAACCTTGTTTATAAAACATCATGAAGTGACGTAACAAGCAAACAACGGAGTCAAGAGGGAACCGGCTCGCTGTCATTTCGCACAATTCTCTTTCGGAGAAAATACAGACTACTGCCATCTGCAGGTACGCAAAGGTATATATCCTCACGTACGCGCAGAAAGCACCTTCTAGTTTGTAGTCGGGCGTCGTCGGTTTGGTGTGTTCAAGCTCAGTTTTTTTGCCCAGACGCCCGCAGACACAGCCGAAGAGAGGCGACAACACAGTTGGCTTTCGTCGGCGCTAGTTGTTTGGCATCTGGTTGGTGTGTCCCGGCCTTTAGGTTTACTTAAATAATTACCTAAATAACTATGTGTGTCTGAACCAATAGCTCAAACCTACCTAGGTAGAAACACACACTATGTGTGTCATTAACATGAGCAAATAGTTTAGTCATTCAAGAGCTGTAAAACACCCTGTAGTGGTGGTGTCATGTGCCCAGAATTAATTCTGGATAAAAAGCAGCTGCTCACTTATTTTGGTTGAAAATTTGGTATGCCTATTAAGAACAATAATTTGCATTGTACGATCAAATCATTAGCTACAAGTAGCGGTGTTGCGATATACCAGTATTGACGATAACCGTGATATTCAAATCATCAAATATCGACATTGTGTTTATTTAGGGTGTCATGATATACTGGTATTGGCGATAACTACAATATTTAAAATGAACAGGACATAATTATAATAACGCAACACGCAAATTGCCCAGCGGCAGTACCTGGTTCACCTCCCAGGTGGCAGTATTGCGCCTTAACGGTGACACCTGTTAAACAAGAAGACGACGCAGCACACGGCCGCACTACTCTGAGAAGAACCATGTTCAGTATTATACAGACAGTAAGTTGCTGCTATTTTACTAGTCATGGAATGGTAAACGTTACATTAACCTGTTAACAGTGGTTTCCTGTGTCCATATATTTAAATAAAGAGGTGATTCTTTTAATAAGTACCGCATTTTCTTTACTCGTCTAAATTTTAGGGCCCAAGCACCGATGATGTGAGGACCCTATTGGAATTGCTCCGTTTCTTCTTCTTCTTCTCCAAAAATGAATCGCATTTTTGAGGGCCTAAACATGTTCGAAAACTCATGAAACTTTGCACACGCATCAGAACTGGTGAAAATTTGCATCTGATATGGGTTTCAGAAGTGGTTGTGGCAAAATGGGTCTATAGAGCCACCTATAAAATTTTAACGGAGTGTGCCTCAAGCAACATTTCACGTACAGTACATACATGTAACACACCAATACCTACAAAAAAGTCTCAAGAACCCAACAGGAAGTCCATTATTTTGAATTTCCTGCATGATTTTTGTGCAGTTTTTGCCTCCTACAGTTTTAATTGGATCATCTTCAAATTTGGTGAGTGTGATCATTAAGGCCTTTGCGATGCTAAATTGTGAAGATCTTGAGTTTTCGTTAAAGAGCGTGTCCCTGGCCGCCCGACAAATTTTGATGTTTCACCATGAAACGGGAAGTTGCTGTAACTCAGGCAAACAATGTCCGATCTGCCCCAAACTTCACACGTTTAATAACAGTCATGTCCTGAACACATGTCCATGCCCATATTTAGATATAGTCATAGCGCCACCTGCTGGCCACAGGAAGTAACATGTTTAACCCTGTTATGGTCTCCTAGTAACATATTAAAAAGCACCAGCAAGTGTTAAATAGGCTAGCAACATGTTATACACATGCTAAAACATGTTAGCAACACTTAGCTAAGTGCTAAAGCCTGCAATTAATGCAATGCAACATGAAGTTGCTGTAACTCAGGCATGTAGTGTCCAATCTGCTTAAAGTTAACATGCAACATGCTACAAACATGGTAAAGCATGCTAGCAACATTTAGCTAAGTGTTAAAGCATGCTATTAATGCAATGAAGCAGAAAGTTACTGTAACTCAGGCAGGCAGTGTCTGGCCCAAACTTCACATGTTTGATAAGAGTCCTGGTCTAAACACTTCTATGTGCCAATATTCAGTTATAGTCATAGTGCCACCTGCTGTCAACAGGACACTGTGATGGACTACTAAAAGCACTGCAAAATATGCCATTTTGTGCTAAACATGCTAGAAACAGACTCAAACATGATAACAACACTTACTAAGTGCTAAAGCATGTTGTTGAAACAAGAACAGGAAGTTGTTGTAATTCATGCAAACAATATCCAGTCTGCCACAATCATAGCACCACCTGCTGGCAATAGGAAATGGCTTGTTTTACACTAACTTAAACATGTAATGTCCGATCTGCCCCTAACTTCACATATTTGGTAAGAGTCCTGTTTTGAAGACACCTAAAGGCCAATATTCAGATATAATCATAGCGCCACCTGTTGGCAGCCAGATATGACATGTCTTACACTAACTCAAGCATACAATGTTCAATCTGCACCAAACTTCATATGTCTGATGACAGTGCTGGCCTGAACACATCTACATGCCAATATTCAGTTATAGACATAGCACCACCAGCTGGCAGCAAGAAGTTTGGCACATATAAATGACTTTGACCTATTCCTCCTATATTTACAATATTAAAAGAATACTGCCCAGTATTCGTTGTTTTCCTAAAGCTACCAGTCGGCGGTGAGCCCGGGTGTGAGGGCTCTTTCATCGCCACTTGCAGCTTTAATTGTATTTGTATTTGCAATGAAGTCATGGCCAATGCATGTGTGTAGCACATGATTTCCTTGTTCAAATCTATTACACGATTAAAACAAATCTAGAAAAACTGAGTGACCATATTGCTACATTAAACTTGTAAAATGTTAAGCTGGTCGCAGTGCCATGCACTAAATGCCTCATCTGCAGCCATTAAAACTGAATTAACAGTGTGTTAACTGCATGACTTCATTGGCGCCGGTGCAACTATTAAAGAGATTAAAATACAGGTACACAAGTTAACAGGTTTAAGTAAAGTATCAGATATGATGTTCATTTATTCATCATACTACTGACCTTGACAGTATTTTCTCTCTTGTTATTTCACAGGTAGGTTTAAAGAAAACAAAGATATACAGAGTCACAGGTCAACTGTGACCAGAAGAAGAAGAAGTGAAATTGCATTTGCCCTGTGTTTATCAGTATCCTTATGTTCATTGGGTAAAAAGAAAAAAATAATTAACTAAATAAACGAAGTAAAAACTAATTTT
The DNA here is from genome assembly GCA_033026305.1 of Cirrhinus molitorella. Lineage (NCBI taxonomy): Eukaryota > Metazoa > Chordata > Actinopteri > Cypriniformes > Cyprinidae > Cirrhinus > Cirrhinus molitorella. The sequence continues at coordinate 29,684,061 of CM065131.1, read as the reverse complement.
GCTGATTCCCCAAGTTTTTTTTATAGATATTGCAATATATCAATATTGTGAATTATTTTGCCCACAATAACCATGGTGTGAAAAATCTAATATTGTGACAGCCCTAGCTACAAGTATGGCTCATTCCAAGATGGTCTTCAGCAAGACACTACAGTGACTTTATTTGCATGCCTTGCATGCTACTATGCTGTAAAATTATTGCTACGTTACATCTGATTTAACTGTACATACTGCTGCTGTCTATATTAATTGTGACCAAATTAAAATTAGGTAGTATGAAATTACTGTGCGAGCTGCTGCGGTCATAATATTTAATCCAAATTTGTTAAGCTTTGTTATGGAGTGACAGAGACACAAATTGGGCGGATTCAAGTGCAAAACATTATTAGAACAAAACATGGTCAGTCACAGGCAGGGTCAAACAATGGCAGACAAGAACAGCACAGGCACAAGAGTAGTCCATAAAACAGGCATGGGTCAATCAATGGTGAATGTAATCTAAAGGGCGAGGCAAACTGGTATTCCACAAGGAAAGCTAGAGTCCAGACGAGGGGTAAACAGGGCAAGGCAAAGGGTAAATCCAAAACATGCAGGCAGAGAAACAAACAGGACAAGACAAACCAGGTAGAAAATCAAGATATAAATAACTAGACTAGACTTGGAAAAGGCTCTTAAATGTGCTAACACTAGGAGAGTGCTATAAGCAGTGGAATGGGGTATATGCACAACAGACTTCCGTTTTCTGCTAAACAGGTCTCGTTGTTTCCGGTTCACACATTTTGCATATGCCTCGTTAAATATAAAGATGATTTACTCAAGATGCCTTCAGATTAGACACCAAAGATGATCATAACCAGTGTCCATCACATATGTGGATCGATATATAACAGTTTTTTATTTTTATTCTTTTCACTAATATTTATATAGAAATATCAAATAAAATGTCCACAATAAAAACAGCTAGCTCATTTAACTTCAACTGATATCACCGTTATTTATTATGGTTATTAACACGTTTATTCATGACAAGCATAAATGGAAATGCAAAGGGGACATTGCCCCCTCAGAAAAAAATTTGTGCCACGTCAGTTTTCTTAACAAGCTTATTTATTTAAACCATTAATGGAGAATTATTTGGAAGAGCATGGATGCACCATCTGCAGAGTGCATAAATTTGTGTTCTATTTGAACAGATCAATCAGCGTCTGACTTGAAGCATTGTAGCTAGCCTATGCTATCACAGTAGACTACCACAAGAGCGATGCGCAAACAGACTTGTTTTACAGTCCTTGAAGTTTCTCCAGCACGACTGGCTGCACAAGATTTGATGACAGCTAATTCATGAATTACCAGACTCATTCACTCTTATCCTCTTCCCTCCTTGCTGAACGTGTTCGAAAGTGAAAGTAAAATCTGGGGAAAAAAATAGCACGTCAGCAACTGAAAGTGATCACCAATTGCATTACAATAAATATCCCCACCAAACCCCCCACCCCAATGATTTACAAATTTTATATTTTTCTACTTTTTGTTGTGCAGATTACAAAGAACAGTTTGATGAACTCCACAACCAGCATGAGGAGACACTTAAAAAGCTGAACAGATTCAATTGTATGTCTTTGAGTTTTGTGCAAAGTTAAAAGACCTTGAATATAAACACAGTTACTCTAATATGAAGACAAAATGTGTCTTCACTCGAAAAACTAATAACTGAATCATCACTACCTCTTCACTAAAGACAGCACAGGTTGTGCAATTTGTGCCGTCCACTGGATTCATTCTGGTGGAAAGTGTTACTACTTCTCTACGATCAAGATGAACTGGACACAGAGTCGAGATCACTGTGTGACTCTAGGAGGACATCTAGTGATCATAAACAGCAAAGCAGAGCAGGTGTGTTCACCAGTTCAACGCCTGATACATCATTCTGAAATCAATTTCATAATAAAACAAATCACAGTTATATACAGTATCTCACAAAAATGATTACACCTCACATTTCAGCAACCATTTTAGTATATCTTTTTAGGGAACAATACTATAGAAATGAAACATGGATATACTTCAGAGTAGTCGAGGTGCAGCTTGCATAGCAATATAGATTTACCGTCCTCTGAAAATATCTCAACATACAGCCATTATTGTCTAAATAGTTGGCAACAAAAGTGAGTACACCCTAAGTGATAACAGCAGTATGTTGTTTAACCATGCAAAGCCACATGTCCTATTCGTCTTTTGTCCTATTTTTGTCTGCTTGACAGGACCATACAAAGTTGTGTATCTTGTATTAGAGCAGTTAAAATTTGGTGCTTTAGGTACAATTCTCTCATACTGACCACTGGATGTTCAACATGGCAAAGAACTCTCTGAGGATTTGAGAATTAGAATTGTTGCTCTCCACAAAGATGGCCAAGGCTATTAGAGGTTCAGTAACACCCTGAAACCGAGTTACACTACAGTGGTCAGGGTCATACTGAGGTTTGCATTGGCGTCTTCCCAGAGGGAAGCCTCTTCTGAAGCTGGCTCACAAGAAAGCCCACAAAACAGTTTGCTGAAGACAACCTGTCCAAGAGCATGAATTACTGGAATCATGTCCTGTGGTCTGATGAGATAAACTTGTTTGGCTCAGATGGTGTCCAGCATGTGTGGCGATGCCCTGGTGAGGAGTACCAAGAAAACTGTGTCTTGCCTACAGTTATGCATGGTGGTGGTAGCATCATGATCTGGGGCTGCATGAGTGCTGCTGATACTGGGGACCTGCAGTTCATTGAGGGAAATATGGATTCTATTATATACTGTACATTCCGATGCAGAACATGATGCCTTCCCTTCAGAAACTAGGCCAAACAGCGGTTTTCCAACATGATAACGACCCTAAACACACCACCAAGATGACAACTGCCTTGCTGAGGAAGCTGAAGATGATGGGATGGCCAAATATGTCTGCAGACCTGAGCCCTATTAAGCACCTGTGGGGCATCCTCAAGCGGAACGTGGAGAAGCACCATGTGTCTAACGTCCAGCAGCTCTGTGATGTCATTATAAAGGAGTGGAAGAGGATCCCAGCAACAACCTGTGAAGCTCTGGTCAATTCCATGCCCAGGATGATTAAGGCAGTGCCAGATAACAATGGTGCTAACACAAAATATTGACACTTTGGACAAGTTCTCTTAGGGCAGGGTTTCTCAACCGGGGGGCCGTAGCCCACTGGGCCTCAGTGATCCTCCAGGGGGGGCACGAGATTAAAATGAAACTTAACATTTATTAAAATATTATCCTAAAATTATTTAATGTTTTAAATTAAAATTATAAAAGCACAGCCTCTCTCGTGTTGGTGTAGCAAGCCTCATCACACTGTTGAATACAGACTGAACGGCGGCTCAAAACTTCCAATCGCTGCATGCAAACTTCATTTTAGAGACCTGCACGGTACCAATTTTTTTTTGTCCCATGCCCACCCGCTCCTGCAGAAATATGTTATTTAGTCCCTCTCCTGCCCGTGACATTCATGTTTTGTCCCGCTCCCGCCTGCATAAAAGTAACCTATGTAGATTTTATTTCACATCATCGATCAAATACATAAAATAGTTCTGTAACATCTCATAATTTCCACAAGATCTCAGCATAAAGTTGATTTTGTTGCTTTTGTGCAATAGAAAAAAATTAACAATTTATATGTTTTTTTATTTTATGATATTTCTATTTTGCGATTCTTGCTAATCATTTTATTCTCCCGCATCCCGCCCGCACACACACTTCTCCATAGTTTTGTTCTTTTGTTTGTCTCTACTTCATCTCTTGGCTGGATGAAACAAACCGTCGCACTATAGTTATAATGTGAAGGTAAAGACGATCAGAGTAACTCTTGTATATCAGAGTCCTGCATTAGGCACGCATACGTCCGCTATTGATTTACAAACTATTCACGCTTTCGGGGCTCTGATCTCTATAGTATTTTTGTGTGAAATTTCAAAACATTTGCATAGTTGTTATAATTAATGTCCTGTGAGTGTTTTATAATGAATGCTCTTGAGGATCTTGTGAGGCTCAGTGGTGTTTATGCACATATGAGCATCAACATCAACAGATTTAGAATGTATTTGCTGTATTTTTCATTTGTATGTGTATTTTAAAAAGGATACAAACAGTAACCTAGATATTCAGTCAGTCCAGTTCAAAAGGACAGGAAAAGTTAGAATTTAGAAGTTAAAAAGTATAGTTTAATTTAAAGTTTGCTTGAATTTTATTTTATTTTATTATTTTTTTAATAACATGCAGCAGAAGAATAAAGAGGCAAAACAATTGTTTTGGCTAATAAAAAAGGTTTAAAAATAAACACCTTTAGAGGAAATGTCAGGCATAGGGGGCCTTGCAAAATTGACCAGAGAAGGAGGTGGGGGGGGGGGGGGGGGGGGGGGGGGGCGGTGTAAAACAGGTTGAGAACCCCTGACTTAGGACCTATATGTTGAGTAGTTTTCAGGGGAAAATCTATACTGCTATGCAAGCTGCACATTGACTACTCTAAAATATATAAGTTTTATTTCTATAGTATTGTCCCTTTAGAAAATATGAAATGGTTGCTGAAATGTGAGTGGTACTCGTTTTTGTGAGATAATGTTCTTTATGCCTATATTAAGACATTTTAAGTCCACTAATGACATTTTAGTAATCAAAATGTTAAGTCTTTGATGGTCTCAGCAGATTGGCTAAAGGATTACATCTAACTTCATCACAAGGCACGGCTTGTTCACTGACATTAAATGGCAGGAGGGGAACAAACATCAAAGGCATTAAATTAGATGTGATGTCATTTCAGCAGTGTGTCATGCTATTCCATTTTAATGAAATTGCTGCCTAATGATTACCAAGATAAAGATCCCTGATGAATTATTCTAAAACCAACAGATACTGCATTTTGATTTCACATTGACTTTAAATGTTCATACTATACATTGCTGTGCTCTTAGCTTTATGTTCATTATCCCCCCCTTCATCAGGATTTTGTTACCTCTAAAGTTGAAGTAACCAACTGGATTGGTCTTAATGATTTGGACACTGAGGGACACTGGGTTTGGGTGAATAACCAGCCACTTAACAATTCAGTAGCGTAAGATCTACATTAATCTTGACAGTATAACATTACAGCAAAAAAAAAAAAAAAAAAAAAAAATGATTAGCAGGTCACTACTTAAACGGAAGCATTTTGTATTTTCCTTTCTGCAGATTCTGGCTTAAACAAAATGACATTATCAGTGAGCCTGATAACTGGACTAAGGTTCATCCGGATGGTGAAAACTGTGCTAGTCTGGGACATTCAGCAGGAGAGACCGATTTCTGGACAGATGCTTACTGTTTTGAAGATAAATTTTTTGTGTGTGAAGCTGTTGCAGCGGTTTAATCCAATACTTCATACAAAAGTTACTATTCTGTCATACATGCATTTTCATGTCTTCCAAACATACCTTGTCACTTTCTCAATTTTGACTTTATAGCAAGTTGTATAAAATTGTTGTTAAGCTGGATAAGATTTGAAAAACGACTTTAATTTTTAAAAAGATAAATGTGAGAACTTGTGTTCGTGCCTGTTCTGTCATTGTTTCTCATTGGTTCTCTACTAGATGTCACTATTGCAACAACCTATATTTTTAACCGCTTTGTGTCTGACATACATCTCCGATGGACCACCTTGATCATTATGAATCAGATATGTACAAAAGAAACACTGTAAGCTTTGGAGGGTTGGAGAGCAGAGTCGATTCTGATTATTAGTTGTGTGGATCTGTTTACAGATTCATTAAAAAGATCCAATTCAGTTGATGATTTGTTCATTACTTGATAAGATGTCCAAAAACACATATGAGTGAAAGCATTTTCTTAAAGTGTTGTGCATAGGCAAAAATCTTAGTCGATGTAAGAGACTAAAATTCCAGTATAAAATTAAAGCTGCAAGCAGAGTTGAATGGGCCCTCGCACCCAGGCTCACCACCACCCAGTGGCTTTAGGAAAACATTGAACGGTGAGCAAAATGCATTTAAAGTCAATTATATGTGCCAAACTTCCTGCTGCCAGCTGGTGGTGCTGACTATGTAATTTCTAGTATTTGCTGCTGTTATTGTTTTCTCTTTAACCAGATGTCAGTACGGTGGCCGATTTAAAATTAGTTCAAGAGAAGAACAGCACAAGTGAGAAAACATAAAAACAGCAGAACACAAACACGTTTCATTCACTAAACTGACCACATCTGATGATTTTCACATTTTCTTCAAGTGATGAGAGAACCAGAGGAACTGAAAACCAATTAAGCCAGAGTTAAAGAACCGCTCTCCCATGGTGTTGGTGAGTTAATTTTTTCCTCTCTGCAATTTAATCTGCAATTAAATGCTATTATTACAATTGAGGGTGCTATTGATTGCCCTCTAGCACCCCCACAGAACTGGGCCTGCATCCAGGGAGTGTTGCTAAGGTTAATGCTTCATTTTGGAAATATCCCCTACATCAAACCAACCCTAAACCTACCACATAGTGTTAACAAATGCAAAAGTGATATAAAAATGCATTTGTTGATGCAGCCGTGCTATTTTAACCTCCTAATGTGGATTGGGCTGTTTCGTTGAACCATAGTTTCACTGGGTTTGTACCTGAGCTCTTCATCAATCAAGTGCAACACCATATTGCATGAGCTACAGAGCAAACCTACTGAGTTAGAAAAACTCATGAAGCTGTATATTGTGATGACAACATTAAAAAAATATCAGTTTTCAAATCATGCAGGATGTTAAAATTGTTTTGAAGTCATAACATAATATTCTGCAAGTAGTTGTGTGAATATTAGGCTTTATTAATCAAAACTCTACCTGTAAATCATACTTTGTGTGAAAATGAATAAAAGGCAGTAGAGTTGGTTCGCGGCAGGGCACATATACCAGATCGAAAGGGCACTTTCGCTTTCGGACCTCAGAGGGGCAGGGGCTCGAGCCCCCCCAAGTATCCACTGGACATAAACAACGTACACTGTTCTGTATCAGCCACAACACACGGATACATTTTCTATGTGTATTTACACTATGATTTGAACAAAAACAGCGCATCCTTGTGTTGTGGCTGATACAGAACAGCTACGGGATTTTATCCAAAACATCTTAAATTGTGTTCCGAAGATGATCAAAACTTTTATGGGTTTGGAACGACATGGGGGTAAGTGATTAATGACAAAATTTTCATTTTGGGATGAACAATCCCTTTAAGCTCTGTCAGCTTGGATGGGGGCTGGCAGACATTTTCAGGTATCTCCAGTAGTATTTAATTGGGTTCAAGCCTAGGCTGTTGTTGGGCTACTCAAGGACATTCACAGAGTTGTCTATAAGCCACTCTTGCTGTGTGCTTAGGGTCACTGTCCTGTTGGAAGATGAATCTTCTGCCCAGTCTGAGGAATGCTCTGGTTGAGCTTTTTATTAAGGCTATCCCTATATTTTGTGTTTTGTGCTTTCCTTCTACTTTGACGAGCCCCTAAGTCCCTGCCGCTAAAAAAACTTTACTGTTGGGATGCTACTGTGCAGGTGATGAGCAGTACCTGGTTTCGTTCTTACATGATGCTTGGAATTGCAACATATCCTCCAACTTATACGCCCGACATAAGTCGTATTCACAAATCCTCAAAATACGTCTTCATAGAGCGTATACAACAATTGCTCCCCTATCAGCAACAGGTATCCAATGCACTTTCAGGATTACGTGATGCTCAGTTAGTAGAGCATTGCACTGCAAAGTGGTGTAATCATACGAACACAGAACATACATGTTCTCATAGCATGTTTTTTTTTTTTTTTTGGAATATGCACTATAAATCATGACTTTGCACTATTTCTGTAAGGGGTAGGTTTAGGGTGGGGTTAGGTGTGGTCATTCATACGAATTACACCTAGTAAAATATGTTTGAATTAACGTGAGATCGGTGTAAAAACTCATACGTCATTTCATGACGTCAGATCCAGCATGACACTGTCATTTTTATGCCTGCTAGAGAGTGCTTAAGTTTAAATCGTAAAAATGGGTCGTATAAGGTGAATAAAAAAATTTACAATTGGGTCACATTTTCTTTGAGGACAGTCTCTGGAATTGAGGATCATCAGACCAAAGAATCTTGTTTCTCACAATCTTTTGCAAATTTCAAGCATGTTTTCTTGTGTCTTTACTGAGGAGAGGATTGACTTTGTCCACACTGCTATAAAGACCATATTGTTGGAGTGTTGCACCTTCTGTAGGTTTCTGCTATCTGCATATAAGATCATGGAACTTAATTAGAGTGACCATCAGCTTCTTGGTCTCCAGTCTAACCAAGGCCCTTCTCCATGAATTGCTCAGTTTGTCCAGGAGGCCAGCTCTAAGAAGAGTCCTAGTTGTTCCAAACTTCTTCTATTATGGATAATGGAGGCTACATGCTTCCATAACCTTCAGTGCAGCAGAATTTTGTCTGAACTCTTCCCTAGATCTGTGCCTTGATGCAGTCCTTCCTCTGAGCTCTATAGGCAGTTCTTTTGACCTCAGGGCTTTGATTTTATTCAGCATTCAAAACTGACTTTTTCTTTTGAGTTCAATTCTCTAAATGGTTCCTTGTTTCTCATTTTTAAATATCAGCCATGAAGAGCGAGCTCTTAAACCTTACAGCCAGATACAACACACTTAGAAAAGGGCTGTCCTTTTATGATGGTGTCTGTCAGTTTGCATACAAAGTGTGATAGAATATTTTTGCATATGGAACCTTATATGATAATTACACTTTATTCATTATTCACAGCTCAGTCTTGTAATCTCTCTGTGGGTGGCTGGATAGCTTGTCATGGAAAAGCTGTATTTATTCAATTCTGATAAACTGAACTGGTCAAGCAGTCAAGATGTCTGTGTTTCAAAAGGTGCCAATGTGGTCACCATAACCAGCCGAACAGAACAGGCAAGTGTTCTTGGGTTCTTCTTTATGCCATCATCATTATGTTTCATGACAGCTGACAAATGTGATTTAAGTTTTGATCACATAAATGAAAGTTAAAATGCAGAGCTCGGAGTTCGGGAGGAATTACTGAGCTCGGAGCCCTCCCCCCGTACAGCACCCCAGATGCGCATACTATTTATCCAGCCTCATTATATGTAAGGCGAACCCGTGAAATATATATATTCTCAATATATAATATGTTCTATATATTCTCCCTCAGGATTTTCTGGTCTCTAAAATAAAACAGACACACTAGATCGGTCTCAATGATCAGGAAATTGAAGGACAATGGGTTTGGGTGAATAACCAAACTCTCAAAGAAACTGGAATACAGTAAGAACACTGCATGTGCACTTTTTTGTTGTTGTTGTTGCTTGACCATTTTTAATTTTCTTAACATTATTTAAAGTGATTACTGTGTATTAGTAACCTGTTTCTTATTTGAATTTTACTTGGATTAACCACAGTTTAACCAAATGCATCATTGCTTGTTTGTGTGTGCAAGGTTCTGGTTCAGTAACCCAAGACAACCTGATAACTGGAGACATGGGGATCCATCTGGAGAGAACTGTGCTAGTCTGGGAGATTTGAACAGCAATGTTCAGTCTTGGTTTGATGCTTCTTGTGTTCAACAGAAAAAGTTTATCTGTGAAAAGACCTATTAATTTATCTTCAACAGTGATACGTAATAAAATGTCAAAATGATACATCTTAAACTAATGTTTAATTTCTAATGTTAATGTAAGAAATTTGGACATTTAAGTGTGATTGTGAGAGATCATCTGTTTGTTTGTTTTTTTAGGGTGAAATTTTTGGAATTTGCTTACTTGTACCCAACTAAAAATGTTGCATTTCTCCTGTTCTGACTTTCAATAAAGATCTGAAGCAGATTTGCTTAAAAAAACTTCTGTTGTGATAGCTCACCTTGCAGTCAGTTTTGACATCGAAAGACATGCAATGCTGTAATTAAATGTTTTAGTATCATCTGTGAAACCACTGTGCAAATGGCAGCCCTGCATAGCTATAAGAAGTCTAAAACTGAAATAAATATATAGTCAAGATCTGTTTTGTGCATGCATCTAAAATAATGTTTGTTACAGTGAAATGAACAAATGAACGTAATGTGTGCTTTAGCTATTCCAAGTCTTGTAACGCAATATAAAAGGTTTCTGTGAGAAATTAAAATGTAAAGGTATAGTCAGTGTTGGGCAAGCTACTTGGAAGTGAGCTAGTGAGCTAAGCTAACAGTTACTCTACTTTAAATTAAGCTTTACTACACTAAAGCTACAGCCCTGGGAAATGTAGCAAGCTAAGCTACAGCAACATGGCAAAAGTAGTTTACTACATCTAAGCTTTTTTTTTTTTAAATCATTTTTATACTGAACCAACATCATACCGAGTCAATGCTCTCACAGTGATCAATAAAACTGTCAGTCAAGTAGGTAGTAGTCAAGCATAGTAGTTCAGTTTAATTGTTTATTCAACAACTGTTCCAAACCAATTTGGTAACAAAAATGAGTATCAAAACTAAATTTTGTTGTCAGCCTGAAACCTCCTATTGGTGGTAGGTATTGTGGCTTTATTGCATATGGACTTCACAGTAAGTTTTATTTGTTAACTAGTGTAGTTAACATGAACTAAGTGTAACATAGGGGCAAAGGCATAGGGATGCATTTGCAGCTTTTGTTAGAAAATCACAGGATACAGCAGGCAGCGGTCGGCAGACAACAAACAGGAGTAACGAAGGCTGGGCTAGAGAATGGTCAGAGCCCATGCAATAGGTCGAGGTAGGCAGATAGCAAACAAAGGATAGTCCATAGGCAGGCGGATAACTATCACTGGAGAAAATCAAACACAGGAATAAATGCTCAGAAATGTAGCCAGGGCAATACAAGACTTCACAATGGCTACGTTTACATGCACCAATATTTGTCAATCCGAATGAATTGAATCGGATTGCAGATCTGTTTACATGTACTCTTAACATTGTAATCTGATTCAAATATCAGTTTATATGTGTTTTATATACATTCCGATTAAAACGATTAGAACTAAAGAAGACGTGAACGTGAACTTGCGCACTGCGTAATGCAGTGGTTCTCAAAGTGTGGGGCGCGCCCAAGGGGGGCGCGGTCCATCAGCAGAAAAATGAAAGAAATAAAAAAAAGTCAAAGGACGTAACTTAGAATGGGAGACGGATCGGTCTGTGAAAGCCTTAAATGAAGTCGCCCAGACACAGGCAGGTGCTAGTCATTCAAAAGCTAAATGCAGAAAATATGAGGAGACGTATCTTCAACACAGCTTCTCTGCGTCTACACCGGATGCTACAGTTTTCGCGTCGCAACAGCTCTACACAGGACGCAACAAAACTACCGTTGCAAACATGCTGTCTATACTGAATGTGGAGCACGATAAATCCCCGACATTAATCTGATGCCTTTTTCTACTGACACAAAGTTAAAATGATTTGCAACGTTCGCTTTGTTGCGTCCAGTGAAGAGCTGTTGCGCTGTGACGCGACGCGACAACTGTAGCGTCCGGTTTAGACACGGTGACTTAAGTTTATAATGGGTAGGCTACTGATTAAAATAGGTTCTACTTTATTTTGCCGCTCGCGTCTGTTGTAGAAACGGTGTTAATTGCGTAGGTGAGGAGGAAAGGCCTGTGTGTGTGTGTGTGTGTGTGTGTGCTCTATGCCTTGGGGACAGCATAAAACAGCAAAAATAATCTCTCAGTGCTATTTTAAGTTTCAAGTGTTGCAGATGTTTTTCCCTTTTAGATTTTTACAATTAAAAAAGCATTAATTTTTTTGTAATGGTAATAAAATTATTTGTTAGTCTCAGGTGGGATGGAAATTCGGGAAGGAGGGGGGCGCCAGATTTTTTTTATAAGTTTAAAGGGGGGCGCAACCAAAAAAGTTTGAGAACCACTGGCGTAATGCATGTCAACATTGCACTGCGCATGTGCCCCAGAGACTTCCGGATACGATTGAGAAAGTAGTCGGATTCAAGTGTTTACATGGTCATTTTTTGCTGTTGGATCGGATTAGAAAAGGAATAAACCACCCCTTTCAATCCGATCGAAATTTCATTCCGATCGAGCTTAATCGGATCGATTAAGGTGTTTACATGAACGTTTTTCAATCCGATTGAGCCGTCAATCCGATTACAAACGGATTATTTGGGTGCATGTAAACGTAGCCATTGAGCTGAGTGTGAGCATAGCTTTTTATAGTGTGTAGGTAATGAGGGAAATGGCCGACACCTGTGCAGGTGATCAGCCAGGAAAGGGGTTATGGGAAATGGAGTTTGTGATAAAGTTCTGACTTTCAATGACAACTCCCTCTGGAGGGAGCCACAGAGGCCTGAATCGTGACACTAAGAATAAACAGAACTTCTGCAGCATTTCATTGCCTTAAATTTATATTTTTCTATCTGTATTCTGAGCACTTTTGAGATACTGAGCTTCAAAGATTTTGCATTCCGCAGATGTCATAGAAGGCCCAAAATGTACACAGCTTACATAAGAAACATCACTTAATGTAAATAAGTTGTCACAGAATGAGAATATGTGAATAACTTTTTGACAAATTTTGTCAGATAGAACCTTATAATTCTAAGGAGATGATATATTAATGTTACTTTCTACATTTACTTTTTGATGAATCGACATCCTGATATTTACATATTCATATTAGAAGTTATGTATAATGAATTAAGTTATGAATTATTCTTTATGAATTATTACTTACTTTATTATGAAGATTTTGTTGTCCCAGCTCATTCTCATCTTTCTCTTTCCTCATCTTCATGTCTTCTGAGAAAACAACATGTTTGTTACATGCCTTCTCTTGGAACAAAAGTCCAAGGGTTGCATTTGTGTTAATTCATATATATAAATCTTTGTTTAAAAACCACAATGCATGAAATGTATGTATCTTTTGCAAACTTTTACATCAAAGGGAGTACGTGCATCGCATTTACGTCTTAATGAACTTGTAGGTTATACAGTTTTCTGTCGCTCATTTTTTTTTTTTTTATTTGGGTCTGAACCTTGATTCATTTGCTTCATCAAGCCGCAGCTGTTTACCCCGTTGCTTATGCTGCGTTCCAGGCAGGTTTTCGAGCTAGTAAGTCACGGCTTCAAACCACGACTCACAACTTTGTTGCATTCCAGTCTTATACTCATTTACAAATCATTTCTATAGCCAAAGGTGCTTACTCCTTGCTTATTTGAGGAAAATGGAGTATAAAATGGAGTATAACAGAGTATAAGACAAGAGAAGGTGTTATACCTTTTATTTTACATTATTTGTATATTTGGGAATACATTCGTAGGGGCTGCCATTGTTGGTTTGTGGGCTATGTGATGTCAGAGCACGCAACTGGGAGTACATCGATCTAGTACGAGTGGGAAATCACGGGTTTGACTGCCATTCCAGTGCACTTTCATGGGTAGAAGTTTGGAAAAACACGGGTAACAGGTTGCCTGGAACACAGCATTAGTAACGATGATGCAGGAGAAGGCGGCAAAATGCATAACATTGCTCTTTTCACTTATATATATTTAGTTTTTGAAAGGTTAGTTTTGTTTTCAAGCTTTAGTACATAATGGCACCTAACATCTGTCTTACAAATATACTGCAAATGCTCTTAAGACCACTGAAGACGAACGGAAATTACATATACAGCTCTCTACTTGCAGCGCCTCAGTCATGTTCATCAAGAAAGTTAGTGAAGCACACACACAAATTGTTATCAAATAATATGTCATTAATAGCGGTTCACATCCACGATTTGGTAAGATTGTGTTCATATCAGCAGTGAACCGTACCCCAGACCACCCTTTTTAAGTGGGCTCGGGTACGGTTCAGGGGTGTGCACCCGAGTTCGGAAGACAGCGTTCTCATCTTCCAAACGTACCGAACTCTGACGTCAACTGAACCCAGGTGTGCACCAAAATGCTAGTGTGAAAGCACCCTTCACTCCTCAAATACAAAAAAAGCCATATAAATATAGCAGAGATGCTCCAAACTGCGCGCCACACTTTATTCAATGTGAGAGGCTGGAGTAATATTGAGGTTTGACTGACAGTTTGAGGAGATAGCGGCGTTACAAGGTTTAGTGGCAGTGGTATCACTTTTACTGATCCAGGTTCAGTTATCCTTAGTGGTTATATTTCCGAGCTTGAGCTTAGGAAATTATTTGGATAATGTAGCTTTTGTTGACACTACCACGCTACTTTAAAAAGAGCTTAGCTACTGAAAAGCTATTTGTACCACCACGCTACTGAGAAATGTAGTTAAGCTAGTAGTGTCACTACTTGTAGCATATACAGGTTCTTTTTAAAAAATTAGCATATTGTGATAAAGTTCATTATTTTCTGTAATGTACTGATAAACATTAGACTTTCATATATTTTAGATTCATTACACACAACTGAAGTAGTTCAAGCCTTTTATTGTTTTAATATTGATGATTTTGGCATACAGCTCATGAAAACCCAAAATTCCTATCTCAAAAAATTAGCATATCATGAAAAGGTTCTCTAAACGAGCTATTAACCTAATCATCTGAATCAACTAATTAACTCTAAACACCTGCAAAAGATTCCTGAGGCTTTTAAAAACTCCCAGCCTGGTTCATTACTCAAAACCGCAATCATGGGTAAGACTGCCGACCTGACTGCTGTCCAGAAGGCCATCATTGACACCCTCAAGCAAGAGGGTAAGACACAGAAATAAATTTCTGAACGAATAGGCTGTTCCCAGAGTGCTGTATCAAGGCACCTCAGTGGGAAGTCTGTGGGAAGGAAAAAGTGTGGCAGAAAACGCTGCACAACGAGAAGAGGTGACCGGACCCTGAGGAAGATTGTGGAGAAGGACCGATTCCAGACCTTGGGGGACCTGCGGAAGCAGTGGACTGAGTCTGGAGTAGAAACATCCAGAGCCACCGTGTACAGGCGTGTGCAGGAAATGGGCTACAGGTGCCGCATTCCCCAGGTCAAGCCACTTTTGAACCAGAAACAGCGGCAGAAGCGCCTGACCTGGGCTACAGAGAAGCAGCACTGGACTGTTGCTCAGTGGTCCAAAGTACTTTTTTCGGATGAAAGCAAATTTTGCATGTCATTCGGAAATCAAGGTGCCAGAGTCTGGAGGAAGACTGGGGAGAGGGAAATGCCAAAATGCCTGAAGTCCAGTGTCAAGTACCCACAGTCAGTGATGGTCTGGGGTGCCATGTCAGCTGCTGGTGTTGGTCCACTGTGTTTTATCAAGGGCAGGGTCAATGCAGCTAGCTATCAGGAGATTTTGGAGCACTTCATGCTTCCATCTGCTGAAAAGCTTTATGGAGATGACCTGGCACCTGCTCACAGTGCCAAAACCACTGGTAAATGGTTTACTGACCATGGTATTACTGTGCTCAATTGGCCTGCCAACTCTCCTGACCTGAACCCCATAGAGAATCTGTGGGATATTGTGAAGAGAAAGTTGAGAGACGCAAGACCGAACACTCTGGATGAGCTTAAGGCCGCTATCGAAGCATCCTGGGCCTCCATAACACCTCAGCAGTGCCACAGGCTGATTGCCTCCATGCCACGCCGCATTGAAGCAGTCATTTCTGCAAAAGGATTCCCGACCAAGTATTGAGTGCATAACTGAACATAATTATTTGAAGGTTGACTTTTTTTGTATTAAAAACACTTTTCTTTTATTGGTTGGATGAAATATGCTAATTTTTTTAGATTTTGAGAATTTTGGGTTTTCATGAGCTGTGTGCCAAAATCATCAATATTAAAACAAAAAAAAGGCTTGAACTACTTCAGTTGTGTGTAATGAATCTAAAATATATGAAAGTCTAATGTTTATCAGTACATTACAGAAAATAATGAACTTTATCACAATATGCTAATTTTTTGAGAAGGACCTGTATACATAATGTCCATACATAACATACAATGCTGCTTAAAATTATAAAACTGGTATTTTAGGATTTCCCATAGTCTGCTACAGCAAAATCGAACTCCCGAAAAATGTGAGATTTTATGCTCGTAAAGCATTAGACTGTGATGCTTTTTCCCTATTGGAGAGCACATACATAAAATGATACCTTATTTATCACATATTCAAATAGACTTCCTGTCTGTATTAATGACACTTTATGTGACTTCCTCATTCTTAACAATCTTCAGCAACACTTAAGTCTCAGTGGACACGTCTTCTGTCAGGCTCAAGAAATGGATTCAATCTATGAAAATTCTAGTTTCTTACTTTCAGCAGCCACTTCAGAAAAAAAACACACTCAGTACAAAGGTAAGGATGATGTTATCAGTATTCATTATAATTTACATTTCAAGCAGTTTACTAAATGTATAAGAAGGTTCTATTTGTTTGTTTTAACAATTACAGTTAACAATTTTAACCATTTGGGAGATGAACAGCATTTATCTGAAATAGAAATCTTCTGTTACATTATAAATGTGTTTATCATCATTTTTGATCAATCAAAAAAAATATACTGACTCCTAGCTTTTGAATGGTATAGTGTATACAATTACAAAAGCTTTTTATTTCAGATAAATGCTGATCTTTGAATTTTACTATTCATTAAAAAATCTTGAAAAAAAAGTGCACTGTTTGGCATTGTGTGTACGTTACCATTATGATGTTAAGGAGACGTTGGGTTTTAGTCACCATACCTCAAGACTACTTCACAAACACCTTTTGGGGAAAATTTCCGTTTGACTTCCTGTGAGCAGACTATAAGTGTTCATGTTTGCATGATGCTGTAAAGGCTTTCAAAGAAAGGTTATATTTTTTTTCTTACCTGTGTCACAATAGAACTTGAAAACTGGTGCTAGATTTAGTACAATATTTTTATCTAAGTCAAAGAAATTTCTCATCTATTAAATTGTAAAAGTCTAATATTGAATTACAGAGATATTTCTGAATGATATCCTTTCAGTCTTTTGGGTAACAATGATTGTTTTAAAATGATAATGGCATACATTGGCAGAATTGACTACGATGAAGGCAGATTTTAAACATTTTAAACTGTTCTTAGTACAAAAGTACAATAAAATGTCAGGTTGGAACAAATTGTCACAGGTGTTGAAAATGTATTTTGTTTCTACCACAGTTAACTCCAATGAAGAGCAAGAAAGACTTTGTCAGCCTAAATGGACTAAAGTTCTTCTGATTGTTTTTGCCATCTTTTTTGCTCTTGGAGGTATCTGTGTTCTGAGTATACTATGTGAGTATAACTAATATATACAGTAAAGTGGACCACAAAACCAGTCATAATTGTTACATTTTGGAAATTTACATCATATATGGTTTGTTAGGATAGGACAATATTTGGCCAAGATACAACTATTTGAAAATCTGGTATCTGAGAGTGCAAAAAAAAAAATAAATAAGTTTTGATATATTTACGGTAGGAAATTTACAAAATACCTTCATGGAACATAATCTTTACTTAATGTCCTAATGATTTTTGGCATAAAAGAAGAATCGAATTTGACCCATACAATGGATTGTTGGCTTTTGCTACAAATATACCTGTGCAACTTATGACTGGTTTTGTGGTCCAGGGTCACAAATAGATGGATCACTGGCATGTTTTGTCTTTATTTATGTTTTGTTTTTAAACAGATGTCAGTGTTTCAGTGAAACTGTCTGCCCAGGAAACTAATGTCACAAGTAGGTAAACATATTTAACACACTCAATACAGCAACGTTTCATTAACAGTGCATAAAACTGCTTCTGAAAGATAGATAGATATGTATAGTGATGAAAGCCAAAATATTAAATGTCATGGATGTATATTTACTGAATAATCCACTATTTTGTAAAGGGGAGACACAATGGCAATTTTCACCTGAGATTCAGAGCCAAATTACAAGGGGGTAAAAATGACTTAAGAAAGAAGGCAATAATGTTATTTCAACACAGACATTGATAGGTCTGTTAGTAATCTGTTGATTTTTGCGATCTTTGTTGCAAAATGTCACAATGGTGACCATTCAAAAATATGGACTCAAGAGGTATTAAAGATATATTAGATATGCCCTTTTAGATATTGGGTCTTAACAAACTTTGCTTTTGACCTCTTCATTTTTAAGGCCCTATATGGTTCAGTTCCAGAAATATTGGAATTTCAACATGACTCCACTAGCAAACTGTACATTTTCAGTGGTCAAAAACCAAATGTGGGTCACTTTGCAAAAATATGATACTTCTATTGTTTTAAAGAGGAATGTTTGAAGAACAAATAAAGTTGAAACTAGAGATGTATCAGGACAACTGCATTGATCATACTTCTGTGAGTGCCATAAATATTCTTTTTCCAAAGTTTCCATGCCTATAACTCAAGAAGTATTAAAGATATCTCAGTATGATTTTAGATCCTAGTTCATTTCAAGGCCCTATACCGTTCAATCCTAGAGATATAGTGATCTCAATGTGGCTCCATATTCAAATTGTTGAATATATAACAATGTCTGAAGAATAAATAAAGTTGAAATTACAATTGTGTCTTGTTTCCCTCTAACAAAACAATATGCATAGAACATACATCGGAGTGTTTAAAATACACTGAAATGGTCAAGTTGAGGCATATTACCTTGCTGTGACCCACATTTGGTTTTTGACCACTAACAATGTCAACATTTTAACGATTTACTCCTGGAGCCATATTGAAATTCCAATATCTCTGGAACTGAACAGGGCCTTAAAAATGAAGATTCCAACAGGAAAGTTTGTTAAGACCCAATATCTAAAAGGACATTAAGATATCTTTAAAACTTCTTGAGTTACTGACATGCAAACTTTGGAGAAAAACCTTGAAAAGTACTGTTTCCTGATTTTTGAGTGGTCATGATTGGCACATAACACAACAAAGATTGCTAAAAGCAACAGATTTTACTAACAGACCTATAATCTCTGTGTAAAAATAACATTATGATGTTGCCATCTTTCTAAAGTCATTTTTACCCCCTTGTAATTTGGCTCTGAATCTCAGGTGAAAATTGCCATTTTGACCCCCCTTTAACAAAATAGTGGATTACTCAGTAAAAATACATCCATGACATTTTTAGGGCCTCAGCCCAAAGGGGCGATGTATAGCACACACGTACTTTCATGTATTCATATGAAACTCGGCACATATAGATCTCATTGAGCCAAACAACTTTCGTACTCTATGTCATTAGCTCTGCCCAACAGGAAGTGAGCTATTCAGGGCTGTGTAAAAACACATGCTTTGGAATTTGAAATACTCCTCCCAGGATTTTCATCGGATCATCACCAAATTTGGTCAGCATGATCTCAAGACATTGGGGATGCAAAATTGCCAGGGGATTTTTGATATCTCGAATGGTTTGGCCGTCGCGAGGCAATGAAGTTATGGTGAGAAATGAGAAACAGGAACTATTGCAGACATTGTCTGATTTTGGTGAAACTTCATCAGTATGTTCGTTGTATGATGCCGATCGCATAGATGTGACTATTAGGAGTCCAAGTTATAGTGCCACCAACTGGCAGCAGGAAATTTGTCATTTTCAAAATGCTTTAAATTCAAGATCTTAATTTTACTCTATTTGCTTCAAACTTCATCAGTATAATGTCAAAACATAGCCGATAACTATCTGTAAATAGGTTGTCGATAAATTAAAAGCTGTTTCTATGGCAATGCGTCAAATTTTAACATTTGTTTCCTGTGTTTTTGAGACAGTTAACATGCTTAGAATTCCATGAAATGCAACACACATATCAGCATTAATGATAGTTAGACACTGGCAAAAGCTCATAAATGGGTGTGAAGGAGGCACTCTATAACGCCACCTTTTGACAATATTTGGGGGTTCGTTTTTCCTACAGTCACCAATCCCTGTACATATATTGTTCACTTCAATCCGGACAACTTTCTAATTTACATCCATTAGCTACGACCAACAGGAAGTCAACTATTTTGGTTTGAATGTGGATTTTTGGAAAAATTAGGCTGTGGAATTTGAAATACTCCTCTCAGGAAAACCAAAAAATTCACACCAAACTTTTTCTACATGATGCCAAGATACTGAAGATGCTAAATTGCAAATGGTTTTGATATATCTTGAACTGTGTTGACGTGGTGATTTATTAAAGTAACAGTAAAAAAGATATATAATTATATAATTAAACCATAATTTTATTTTATCTTTAAAGTTCAGCATCCAAAATCTCTCAAACTTAACACAGGGAAACTATTCATTCCGAGGAAGTACACCAAAATTCAACAAAATCCAAAGCTCTATGAATTAAAGAAACTAAAAAAACAAATAGACATCTCATCTCACTCTGCCTCTCTCTCTCTCTCTCTCTGTGTGTGTGTGTGTGTGTGTGTGTGTGTGTGTGTGTGTGTGTGTGTGTGTGTGTGTGTGTGTGTGTGTGTGTGTGTGTGTGTGTTGATTGTCAGAGTGTCAAAGTAAGTGTGGGGAGGGGGATGGGTGGCGAGAGAGAGAGAGAGAGTCAGAAAGAGAGAATGAGAGGGAATATTTAAACTCTTGGTGGTTTATTCATTAAGATGTGAATTTATTTATTTATTTTAACTATATGGCTCTTCTTTTTAGGGCATCAATTTGATTCTATATATTTTCTGCATTGTTCTCTTAGGATATCCTGTCTTTCTGTCTGTATTTCAGTATCCTCTCTCCTCCACTAATTTCTCTCCCTCAATTCTTTCTGCTTCAAAAACAGTATCACATTTTATACATATTTTCATGACACTTTATAACTTTATAACTAAACAGGTTTTCTGAAAAAAACATGAGAAAGTAGTTTAATGACTGTAATTACTGCATTTAAGAACACTGACACTGATCAAAGATGAATAAAAAGGAATTAAACAAATCTAATTTAATTATTTTAAATGCTTCTTATAGAGACCTTGTCCTCTGGTGTGACATCTTTTCCTATGTGTCACAGTATATTGCTCATTTGTTGTGTGTCTGTGTGTGTTTAACTCAGTTGATGTCATAGTGTAACCCTTTCATTGCTGTAACCCTTAAAACCAGACAGCAAAAAAAAAAAAAAAAAAACATATGAAGAACAAGTCATTCTTAGGAAACATTGTTAGTTTCATACATTTATCATGTTCAGAGGCCCCAAAATTATTAAAACTACTCAAAGACTGTAATAGATAGATGAAGACTGTAATACCAAGATGACCACCCAGAGGGAGTCATATGATAAGGAATCTTTTTAAACTCTAATCCACCAATTCAGCTCATTCTCAGTGTATACAAATGCAAAACAATGCATAGTATCAGTTAATATTTACTGTACTGTCAGAATACTTTTACATAATTATTGTAAAAATACTTAAAGAGCATTAAAATATATATTTTTTAATTTTTGAAGGAAAATCATTTAAAAGTTCTACACAAATAACTTTCTTACTGATAGAATAATAAATCTTTTAAGTCTGACCCTTTACTGCTCAATTCAGTTCATTAGAATAAGAAACAAATACATACAATAAGTTAATATGTACTTTACTGGTAATATAATTGTATATAATTATTTCAAAAATGCTAATGGATCATTAAAATAATATTTAAAAATGGTTGTAGATCATAAAAAGTATTGGTAACCATTTAAAATAAGGCTTTAATATTCTTCAGATTCTTCTTTTTCTCCAAAGTGAATCGCATTTTTGAGGGCCTAAACATGCCCGAAAACTCATGAAACTTTGCATGTCAGGACTTGTGGAAATTTACATCTGATATGGGTTTCAGAAGTGGGTGTGGCAAAATGGCTCTTTAGCGTCACCTATAAAAGTTTAATGGAGTGCGCCTCGAGCTACATTTCATGTACATGTGAGAAACTAAGTACATAAATGTAACACATCAGTACCCAACAGGAAGTCCGTTATTTTTAATTTCCTGTACGATTTTTATGCAGTTTTTGCCATTTTCAGGCCTCGTACTTTAACTAACTCCTCCTGCAGGTTTAATCGGATCAAATTGGTGAGTGTGATCATAAGGCCTTTGTGATGCTAAATTGCGAAGATCTTGAGCTTTCGTCGAAGGGCGTGTCCCTGGTGGCCTGACAAAATTTGAAACAGGAAGTTGCTGTAACTCAGGCAAACAATGTCTGATCTGGTGAACTTCACAGGTTTAATGAACATGTTCATGCCCATATTTAGTTATAGTCATAGCGACACCTGCTGGCAACAGGAAGTAACATGTTTAACACTGTTATGGTCTCCTAGCAACATATTAAAAAGCATCAGCAAGTGTTAAATAGGCTAGCAATATGCTATACACATGCTAAGACATGTTAGCAACACTTAGCTAAGTGCTAAAGCATGCTATTAATGCAATGCAGCATGTAAGTGCTGTAATTCAGGCATGCAGTGTCCAATCTGCCCCAAACTTAACTTACAAACATGGTAAAGCATGCTAGCAACACTTAGCTAAGTGCTAAAGCATGCTATTAATGCAATGAAAAAGGAAGTTACTGTAACTCAGTCAAGCAGTGTCTGATCTGCCCCAGATTTCACATATTTGATAGGAGTCCTGGCCTAAACACTTATGTGCCAATATTCAGTTATAGTCATAGCGCCACCTGCTGGCAACAGGAAGAAACATGTTTAACACTGTTAAGGTCTCCTAGCAACATATTAAAAAGCATCCGCAACTGTTAAATAGGCTAGCAACATGCTATACACAAGCTAAAACATTTACATTTACATTTAGTCATTTAGCAGACGCTTTTATCCAAAGCGACTTACAATAGAAGCAATCAGAGCAACAAGAGAGCGACAGTGTATAAGTGCTGTGGCAAATTTCAGTTAGATAAACACGATAAGTCTTGCAAGGGTTTGTTTGTTTGTTTTTTTTTATATATAAATATAGAAAACTGAAAAGAGTAGGAAAGAGCTAGTGTCAATTGGTCAAGTTCTGCCGAAAAAGATGGGTTTTCAGACGTTTTTTGAAGATGGCCAATGACTCAGCTGATCGAATTGAGATGGGTAGGTCATTCCACCAGCTGGGAACAGTCCACAAAAAGGTACGTGAAAGTGATTTTGAGCCTCTTTGGGATGGCACCACAAGGCGTCGTTCATTTGCAGAACGCAAGCTTCTGGAGGGGACATAAGGTTGAATTAGACAGTTTAGGTATTCTGGTGCAGTGCCAGTGGTTGTCTTGTAGGCAAGCACCAGTACCTTGAATTTGATGCAAGCAGCTACTGGCAGCCAATGCAGTCTGATGAAGAGAGGTGTGACATGGGCTTTCTTCGGCTCATTAAAGACCACTCTTGCTGCTGCATTCTGAATCATCTGCAAAGGCTTGGAAGTGCATGCAGGAAGGCCTGCCAAGAGTGCATTACAATAGTCCAGTCTGGAGAGGACAAGAGCTTGGACAAGAAGTTGTGTAGCCTGCTCTGATAGGAAGGATCTGATCTTCCTAATGTTGTACAAGGCAAATCTGCAGGATCGAGCTGTAGCAGCAATATGGTCTGTGAAGGATAACTGGTTGTCCATCACAACTCCAAGATTCCTGGCTGTCCTAGAGGAAGTTATGGTTGATGAATTTAGCTGTATAGAGAAGTTGTGATGAAGCGCGGGGTTGGCTGAGATCACAATCAGTTCAGTCTTAGCAAGGTTGAGCTGAAGATGGTGTTCTTTCATCCAGCCAGAGATGTCGGTCAGACAAGCTGCGATGCGAGCAGGAACCGTGGGGTCATCTGGATGGAAGGAGAAGTAGAGTTGCGTGTCATCAGCGTAGCAGTGATAGGAAAAAGCATGCTTCCGAATGACAGAACCTAACGATGACATGTAGATGGAGAAGAGCAGTGGTCCAAGCACTGAGCCTTGAGGAACTCCAGTAGCAAGAAGTTGTGACTCAGAAACTTCACTCCTCCAAGCCACCTTGAAGGACCTACCTGAGAGGTAAGACTTGAACCATTGGAGTGCGGTTCCTGAGATGCCCATCTTCATGAGGGTGGACAGGAGGATCTGGTGGTTGACTGTGTCAAATGCAGCAGACAGATCCAGTAAAATGAGTACTGAGGATTTGGATGCTGCTCTTGCCAATCTTAGGGCTTCAGTGACTGAGAGCAGGGCAGTCTCAGTTGAGTGGCCACTTTTGAAGCCACTTTTGAAGCCACTTTTAAAACATGTTAGCAACACTTAGCTAAGCGTTAAAGCATGCTATTAATGCAATGCAACACGAAGTTGCAATGAAAGAGGAAGTTGTCATAATTCATGCAAACAATGTCCAATCTGCCCCAAACTTCACTTGTTTGATAAGAGTCCTGACCTGAAGACATGTACATGCCCATATTCGGTAATAGCCATTGTGCCACCTGCTGGCAACAGGAAGTGACATGTTGAACACTGTGATGGACTATTAAAAGCACAGCAAAATATGCCATTTTGTGCTAAACATGCTAGAAACAGGCTCAAACATGATAGCAACAATTACTAAGTGCTAAAACATGTTGTTAAAGCCATGAAACAGGAAGTTGTTGTAATTCATGCAAACAATATCCAATCTGCCACAAACTTCACTTGCTCGATAAGGGTCCTGACCTGAACACATCTAAAAGCCAATACTTAGTTACAATCATAGCGCCACCTGCTGGCAACAGGAAATGTCTTGTTTTACACTAACTTAAACATGCAATGTCCGATCTGCCCCAAACTTCACATATTTGGTAAGAGTCCTGATTTGAAGGCCAACTGTCAGATATAATCATAGCGCCACCTGTTGGCAACAGGAAATTACTTGTTTTACACTAACTTAAGCATGCAATGTCTGATATGCCCCAAACTTCACATATTTGGTAAGAGTCCTGGCCTAAAGACACATAAAGGCCAATATTCAGGTATAATCATAGCGCCACCTGTTGGCAGCCGGATATGTCATGTCTTACACTAGCTCAAGCATACAATGTTCAATCTGCAACAAACTTCATATGTCTGATGGCAGTGCCGGCCTGAACACATCTACATGCCAATATTCAGATAGTGTCACCAGCTGGCAGCAGGAAGTCTGGCACATATAAATGACTTTGACATATTTTTCATATATTTACAATATTAAAATAATACTGCCCAGCATTTGCTGTTTTACTAAAGCCACCAGTCTGCGGTGAGCCCGGGTGCGAGGGCCCTTTCATGACTGCTTGCAGCTTTAATATATTTTGGCTTTCATCACTATACATATCTATCTTTCTTAAGAAAAAATATTTGAGTCTGGGAAGTCAAAAATTTGAGGCTGATTTGACACGCAATGACCCGATACTGAGTTATGTTTCAAATTCATGCATAGACCTACAGGCTATTTCTAATTCTGAACCAGTTTTGTTTAAACCTCCTCAACTCATTTCATTACATTACTTCCTTATTTAGTGAATACACATCTTTTGAACACATTTCTCCAACCACTTGTTTTCTCTTTCTTCCAAATTGCTTCTGTATCAGTCATGGCAAAAAAGCTTGAAGAACTTACAGCCAACTACACCAGAGTTAGAGAATATCTGTCCTTTTATGAAAGTAAGCTAATTCTATTTCAGATGCAAGTTTAAAATTTCTGCACTTTTTTAATTTCAAGTGTGTCATGGTCTGAAGAACAAGTAATTTTCATATGCTTTTATTTCAGCATTTACAAGTCAGTCTTTGAGCTGTAACATGAGCTTGACAGCTTTTAATGGAAATTTGTACTTCTTCAGTTCTAATAAAATGAATTGGTCAAGCAGTCGTGCTTTCTGCATTTCAAAAAAAGCTGATCTGGTTACCATACCCAGCCAAACAGAACAGGTGAGATATCACTGTTGGATGTGCATTCAAAATGCTTAATATTTTAAATCTGTTAAAACACAATATTCAGAAACAGAACTGCATTGCAATGTGTGTTTTTTTTGTTTGTTTTTTTTTACAAAAAAAAAGGAATATTACAAAATCATCATTTTAAAAAATGTACCTTTTCTCTATTAGATTTTTCTGGCCTCTAAAATTAAACAGATACACTGGATCGGACTCAGTGATCTGAAAACTGAAGGACACTGGGTTTGGGTGAATAACCAAACACTCAAAGAAACTGGAGTAAAGTAAGAAATCTGACTATGGTTACTTGTTTATGAGTGTAACAAAAATACATAAAAAAATCAAATTGATTTTTACCAATGATCACCTCTTTCTGCTTTTGAAGTTTTTGGCACAAGAGGAAATCTGAGAAAAATGAACCTGATAACTCGAAAAAAGACGATCCCACTGGAGAAAACTGTGCAGTAATGAACAATAATTTCAGCTATTCAATGAATTGGTTTGATACCTCTTGCAATACTCAGAGGAAGTTTATCTGTGAAAAGAAATATCAATTTACCTCCATCAGTGATGCTAATTAACAAGGTCTATTTTATATATGCACAGAAAAAGGCTATTTTGGATTTATTTACCCATGTCAGATTAAAAATGCATGTTTTTCACCAGTGTTTGAACTGCAGCTTTTTATCCTATCAGCTTGATTTTATTTGTGCTCTATATGAAACCATTTCTATCACTTTCTCTTACACAGACTTGACACTCAACGGGTTTGCCAGATTGAGGACACGTGACTAGTCATGCACTATAATTTGATGAGTTGTTTTACTGTGTTTTAATATTCCTTTTTATATAGTTCATTTACCATATATTAATTTTTTTTTAAACTACTCTTTACCACCTTTACTAGAACTGATCACGTTTTATTGTAGGCTTATTTATTGAGTAAAATTTAGAGTAACTTGTTGTAGAATTTATATTTTAGAGCCTAATCTGTTAAGGGAATAGATTTCTCCCTGTACACATGTGGCATGTTGTAGCAATTGGTTGTAAATATGCAGGCGATTGTTTCTTCATAGCCTAACAAATGCTATATTGATTCATTTAAAAAAAAGTCATTATTGGCCTGGTAATGATTAATAGGCTAGTCTTATTATAACAAATGCTACATGGCCTTCAGATATTCCAAAAAATGGCATCAGCTAGATTCAAACATTAGCTAAAAGCCTGATGAACTGTTAATGAATAAGAAAATAATATCAATATGAATTAAAACGTTCTGTCAAACCTAAGTGCCTAAACAATATAAAATACATGATATATAATGTTGCTTTATCGCACCAACTTTGACTTGACATAAAATAATGATTGTATAATCCTACATTATAGTGCTGTTTACATAGCAAACTGCAGTCAACAGTTTTTAAAGGGGGTGGGGGGCTACAATGGGCCTCATTTATGAAACGAACGTATGACAGAAAATTGGGCGTACGGTCGTTTCTACGCAAAACTTGGAATTTATCAATATGGACGTGAGCGGTGGCTACGATCAAATCTCCCTTCAGGTCTGAGCTCGTGTACGCACGTTTTTGAGTTAGCCTGAATTTGCGTGCAGCCTAGAAAATTCGGGAGAACTGTATAATGACATCATTTTGTTGATTTAGATTATTTACCTGGCCGACAAACAAAACTTTTTTTGTGCGCCTCACGCACACATACACTACATTTCAGCGTTGTAAACTTGACATTTTAGCCAATAATCAAGCTAAAATGCAGTCAGTCAATCGTAAAAGTTATTTAAAAGGTAAAGTCAGCGTGCAGCCCCGCCCAAAAAAATAAAAAAAAAAATAAATTGCTCATGTGTAGGGTGTTTTACGTGGATATTGGAACACAAGTCAAGTACAAAGCCGTGTTTAGCAACCAAATGTTACATGGCAAAAAAACTGAAACATTTGGATGTCGATGAGAGAGGCTTAGAGGACAATGCCGTTTAGTTTCACTTTGCTCATTTATTCATTTTAGCTCGATATTTGTATTCTGTATTCACTAGTCTAATTAGTGTTTTACTTTATAGCTTAGGCTAATATACAATTTTATAGCTACTCATTTTTCATTCTTGTTTTTTAATACCTTTAAATTTAAAGGGTTTGTTGTGGATTAAGGAGAACTAAATAGGCTATAATGTTTATAAATATTTCGTTATATTTATTGGTATTTAATATAGGTATAAATGAATGTCATTGTTTTCAAATATAAGGTTAAAGGGTGTTTCAGAGTAAGATTTTTTTTTTTCCTTCATGAGTTTACTTCCTCTTTTTGGCCGGGTTTCGTTTCTCCCTGTCGTAAACTCTAGGGGCAAGGCTTCTAAACCGGGGTGTTTTAGGGGGCGTGAAATTTAACGATCGCTTTCAGCCGCCAAATTTAGGGGAGAGTGGGGTAATGTGAGACACCGGGTAATGTGAGACACCCCCTGTATTTAGGAAATGGAACACATTTGTGGTTATGTGACCATTATGGTTTCAAGCCCCTTCCATTTGCCCTTGGCCATAAAGAAGAGGACTTCATGGTGCTGTGGCAAGCATGTTTTTTTTTTTACAAAAATATTTTTTTTTGCATGTAAAAGTAATTGAATTGATTCAGGTAGAAAAACTTATATCATAGGCTACATGTTGATGAACTACCAACGTATAAACCGCGTGATGATGCTAACTGAAGATTAGCCTGAATTGCTAAGAGAGATAATTTTTTTCTAAAATGTGGCGGTGGGGTAAAGTGAGACAAATGCTGTGGGGTAAAGTGAGACATGAGGCACAAGTTACGTTTAGTCTTAAACATATATTAAAATAATATTACATTACATATGTTTCATTTTTAATGTCATAAACATTGTAAAAAAGCCATCGTGCCAAGGCAATACACCAGGAAGACAACCTGGGGCAAAACACCCCTTGAGGAGATGGAGAGTGCCACCGCTGAGGTCAAGGAAGGAAAGAAGGAGTGTCTGTTACATTGGCATGGTTAAGAAAGTTAAGGATGATGAAAGTTTCATGTGCGGCAGATTTTTCGGTGAAAAAGATTTCCGCATAGGATACACCTGTGTATCTTCACTCAAAACTCCTCAGGAAGCCTCCTCACTCCTCGATCCTCACCTCCTTGTGCAATTAGAGAATTGAGATGTCGTACAAGATGGCTGAGCTTGATCAGTTTTGGGGTCATAGGATGGAGGACGGAGGAGCGAGGAGATAAGGAGGGATATTGAGAAACAACCTATGACAGTAGGCTGGTGTTCTGAATCCCAGACTGTTCTAGCTGGTTCTGATTGTCCTTTGCTCTGACCCCCAGACACTAGCTGGCTCTAAGCGTCCTATGTTCTGATCTAATTGGTTCTATCTGTCATTTGAATGTTAATTAAAACCTGTTCAGTTATATTATGTTGAATTTGATTTTGTTCAGAGTTACTTTCATGTGTTCAGGAAAAAATGTGCTTAATTGACCAGAGATTTAGAGAATTCTAAATGTGTTGTTTTGGTAGTTTCAGAGTGGAAAAGTAAGTGGATCAGTTTACCCCCAGCTGGTTCATTTTACCCCCATGATTTCTCTGGTCTGTCTCAGTTTACCCCTAAGCTGGGGTAAAGGGAGACACAAGATGACTTTTTTAAAAACAATCATATTTCCACTGACCTTCATCCTGAATACATTCTGATCATTTCCATTGCTAGAAAACATCCAGAATTAATGGGAAATGTGTACATTTTACTGATATACAATTTTAGCTCGAGGGGAGCAAATGTAAAAAATGTCTCACTTTACCCCTATCAACGTGCGGTCATTCCTACGACGGGATTGGCGGCATATGAATGTTTCATGAATCACACGTGAACTCTGTCGTTAAGTTGATTTGACTCGAATCTATGCTCGTTTCTACATTTGATTGATAAATGAGGCCCAATGTGTTTTGTATATTCAGAGTTGTTTACAGTGTTAAAGAGTTGGATTCTTATGCTAAACATGGCCAAAGTTTAAAAAAATAATTTGGACGAATGACGCAGAACTTCTTTGCCGAAAATCTTACTTAAGGGTTGGTACAAGTTTCGGCTGGTTTTTTTTCGATCGTGGCTTTAATGACGTAATCGGTGGTGGAACTCCTTATATAAGCATTTTTCCCAGAAAAGCATGCCCGCGGCACCCGCGCTCACGTGGACTAGACCGTGAGAAAGAGAGTGCGCCCATCAAGGCACTTTATTCGGCTGTCCGGCTGCAAGGGATTCACTCAGGAAGAATGTCTCTAAAGAAGTGTGGTTATGGTTGTAAGGCAAAGATAACTTTGCTCAGCTTCCTGAAGAACCCAGCGTTATATGAACAGTGGATGCAGTTCCTTTTTCCGGGGCAGCAATGGAGTTTAGCAAGTGTGTGTTTGCTGACGAACATTTCATATACAAGGTCTAGTTCGACGCTGGATTTGCACATTGTTTGATACTGAAAGATGGAGCGGTCCCAGTTATAAAAGATCCCGCTCATGATTCAGAACTGCAGATGGTAAGTGAAACAACATCAAATGTCTGTTTTATTGGCAATCCCAGCGCAAGTGATCATTGAATTTAGCTCCGCCCACGGCGCACCTCCAGAAACTCGTCTTTTTCCGGAGAAAATCGGAAAGCTGTATTTTTCTTTTAAAAATATGATAAAACTAAAGACTTTTTGGAGATATTAAGGATACAGTACTACTCTATAGGTGCTCAGGATTAACATGAGATTAGGTGAAACTGCGTATGCTATGTACCCTTTAACAAACATAACATAATCTTCCCTCGCGATCCAAGTCGCCTTTCAAAATAAACCATCCACTTAAAAGTTGAGCTATTTAAACGGGACACGTCCAATATGCAATAGTTTAAACTAAACATGGTCTTGCTTTGCTGTCATTTTAGGGTGACACAGTGACTTACCGCCACCTACTGGCATTTTTAGTTTCATATTTTAACAGACTTTATTTGGGTGATATTCCCACTGATCTATATATAATGACTGGATTGCTCATTGCGTTCTAAACTGTCTTCAGGCAGTGAAGCCACGTGTTCGATCCGCCATCTTACTATTCCCTACCGGCATAGAGCGCCATTGAATCACATGCAAACCGCTGACCTAAAATCACCCGATTTGAAGCGTATTATTCACATAAGACTATTTTTTAGGATATTTTTTATTTAAGATGTTACCTGGAATGTTTATGGTGTTTTTGGGCAGGATTAGCGATATTTTGAAATCGTTTAGGTGGTTGTGTCAGCTGCGCACTTGCAGACACAGGTAACTGATCCAACACAAAATATATTTCTTTATGTACCTAATTATGCATGAAATAATAAACATGACCATATATCTGGTATTAGTATCTGAACTTGATTTGAATATACAATAATACAATACAAGCCTCTGTTACTATATAGCTTGTTGTATTGAAATTTAAATCTCTGAAATAAAGCTTCATGTATTTAAGTCCATACTGTATGTAGTCGTGTAATTTCTCAGTTATGATGTGCATATTTATAACGTGCCTGACTGAGCAACATCTATTTCAGACTCTTACAGATCACGCAAAATGTACAGTGAGACTTTAGATATAAAAGCACTGACTTGTTTTCTCATTAAAATAGTACAATTTCCTATTCATTCAATAGAATGTATGCGAATACTAGGGAATACCGATATGGCGGCCCATTGACTTCACTTTTATGACATCATGAGCAATCTAGTTCTCTATTATAGATCAGTGGATATTCCACCTTTTTCTTACTGTGGGCCATTTGTACCTTTTATGGGTCTGCTGCTTCTGGTCCCATCTACCTCCAACTAGTGCAAACAGGTTTACCATTTACTGCACATGTGAGTAATGAACCAGAAGTCTCACACATAGGCTTACTTCCGTGTTAAAGAAAAAGGTGGTTTGCACTTACTTTCAGCAGCAACAATGTTCGGTTCAGTTTTGTATAGCAGCAAATAAACTGGAAGTTTCACCCATAGGCTTACTTCCACGTTAAAGAAAAAGGTGGATAGGGGATAGCAATGGCCACAATTCCCTGTAATTGATATTATTATATGTAAATGTTATTATATGTTGATCTGTTTATTACATTTGTGGCTCTACTGTTAATGACTTATTTCCTGTGCTTCAGTTTTTTTCTCTTTTTTTTTCCTTGACTGTTAGTCACACAAAGCATCTGTCAGATTAATAAAATGGATGTGGTCTATGCCAGTTCTGAATACATACATTCAACAACTGCTTCAAGCCACAAATGCTCCAAATAAAAAGGTAAGACAATTTATCAACAAAACAAAACAAAAAATGTATACAAAAAAAAGTTTATACAAATACTGTATCCAATATTTCATACACGGTATATACTTTAAATAAAACGAAAGAATAAATGTCTAATAGTACTAACTGTCAAATCTATTCAACCATTGTGGATCAAAACTACATCAAAGTCATCAAACTCAGCATTATAAACAACCAGCAATACTAAAACTTCTGTGTACAAATGTCACATTTCCTTTCTTCAAGGAAGTGTCAAGAACTGGCTTAGTTTAGATGAACCCTTTATCATATGTCAATCGTTACTCTGGTTTAAACTGGTTTTACGAATTATCCAAAATTGAATGTGCATTTATTAACAAATTTGTTCTTGTGTTTTACCCAGCCTAATATACAACATATTCCCTAACTTATAAAGATGTATATCTGTACTGTATCTAGTTTTGTTGTTGTTGTTGTTGTTGTTGTTTTATATTTGATTTGTATAATTATTATAAACTTGAGCTGACTTCCAATCACAGATCAGAAGACCCTCAACCCCAAGACCCCTTCTGATAGTTCTCTGTGTGGTCTTTGCTGTTGGAGCAATTAGTACTTTGGCCATTCTTCTTACACATGCTACACGTAACTTGTTTTATGTCTAAACATAAATTACAGGCCTAAACATAAGCATTTTGCTTTTATCTACACGTATTTGACATTCTTTTGATTAGTTTTGCGTCTGTTGCTTTTTTCAATTCAGACTTCAATGTGTCTGTGTCTGATAAGGACCACAATGCCACTGATGACGATAATATAAGCAACCACAACAGTTTCACTTCTGATTCGTAAAAACTGTCAAATGTCCCACACCAGACTATCATAATCATCTAAATATAGCATACAACAGATGGCTTGCACACGTTTTATATATATAGGGATAATGCAGCTACCATGAGCCTTAAAAGATTTTAATGCAGGACGTAAAAATTACTGTCATTTTGTGGCTGGATATAGCATTCTGTCGGCTTTAATCAGACACAGAGA
This sequence comes from Cirrhinus molitorella, assembly GCA_033026305.1. Taxonomy (NCBI): domain Eukaryota; kingdom Metazoa; phylum Chordata; class Actinopteri; order Cypriniformes; family Cyprinidae; genus Cirrhinus; species Cirrhinus molitorella. The sequence goes on along the minus strand of CM065131.1, from coordinate 29,650,932 downwards.
TGAAGTGTGGAAAGATCGCATTTATTTAAATGAATTAATTAGCCAGCGAAAGGCAAGTGAAACCGAAACCAAATATAGATGGTATGCATTGACGTAATTTTCCCGCTATGAATATTGTTTCCTGCATTTATATGTGCGAATTCCACGTCGGGGAAATAAACAAAGCAGATTTGCCCGTGAACACTAAGTGCAAATAACCTTAGATGCTATTTACACTAAGTGAAAATAGCAATTAGGTGCTATTTACACTTTAGGATTTTCTGCAATTTGTATAATACTTACTTATTGCAAATAGATGCAATTAATACTATTGTATTATATTAAAACAGTATTCAGTAATTATTGAGTGTAAATTATCATTTTTATTCAATTTATTAAATGGATGCAGCCTTAGTGGGACAATAAACCCTCCCGACACACCTACCCTAACCAATACTTTATTTTACAGTTATCGATTATTTCCTTAATTTTTATTGAAAATCAATGCTTTTTCCGATATTATATGAGATTTTAAAAGGATGAAAAAAAAAAGACTGCCATAAGGTGGAACTGAACGGTTGAAATGGGTACTGCAATTCCTCCTCGGAGTCTGCCCAAAATGTACATTTCAGAGTAAATTTACTGACTATAGCATTAGTTTTCAGTGAAACAGTTATGTAAACATAACATGTTTCCTAAATACCTACAAACATATTATGTTATTTTTTTTTGGCTTAAGAAGAGTCAAAAACTTTACAGCACCTTATTACATAGGGTACAAGCATATTTTTCAGTCATAAAACTTTCTGATCTCAGAAAAATCATGCCATTTTCATGTATACTCTGTCAGCGCGCTCGAGAAGTGCGATGAAATTTGCGCAAGCCATTCCTATCGTGAAGCTGATGGTCAAATATGTGATCTATTTGAATTATTTAGAGAAACAGTCACTTTAAAATGCTATGAAAAAAGTCAAACAGCATCTAAAAAGGCAATTAAACCAAAAGACTAAGGAGAAAGAGGATTAAACCAAAAAGACTAATGAAGGAAGGAGAAAACAGATTGGAGCGCTACCATATATTAAAATCTTTTTAAACTAGTCATGACCACCTTCACTAGAACTGATCACGTTTTATTATTTTATTATTATTATTATTTATTGTGTAAAATGTAGTCTCACTTGTTGTAGAATTTATATTATATGTTGCACATGTAGCATGTTGTAGCTATTGGTTGTAAATATGCAGCCTAACAAAATAGCCTAACAAATGCTATATTGATTAATTAAAAAAAAAAAGTCATTATTGGATTGGTAATGATTAATAGGCTAGTGCTACATGGCCTTCAGATATTCCAAAAAAGGCATCGCTAGATTCAGTCATTAGCTAAAAGCCTGATGAACTGTTAATGAGTAAGGAAATAATATCAATATGAATTAAAACATTCTGTCAAACTATAGCCTAAGTGCCTAAACAATATAAAATACATTATAGATAATGTTACTTTATCGCACCAACTTTGCATTGATGATAGCATAAAATACCATTTCACAAAAATAAATATATAAGCAAACAAACAAATAAATAAACCTTATGTTTTCCCCCAGTGTTCTCTGTGGTTGAAACCTAATGTGTGTGCATTAACCGCAAATTACAAATTCCACTGCTGTGGAGTTTTGCTGGCATGTAAAGGAAAAGTTTGCTACTGCACCCAAAAATCTTACTTAGTGCTAATTGCTAACTTTTTTCTTCATTTTTCATTTAAAGAAATGGAATAAAAAAAAAAAAACAAGTTAGTATGTTCTCAATAAATTTAACAAAAAATTTCATCCTCATAAGGATTCAATAACTACATAAAATGAATAAAATTACATGAAAATGAAAGGGCAACACAAACATGTATTAAATTCATTGGACGCATCGATGTAAACAAATGACGTCATGTGGGTGCACACTGAGGGCAGTAGAATTCTGGCAGATATAGTCAAAATTCGGCACAACACCTTTTGATGACAAAAAAAAGCTTGTTTACTTTGTTTACTTATGGTTTGCAGCTGTTGTCAGATCCTATACTGATTGAACAACCCTACCTTATAGCAAACTGTAGTCAAAGGCTTTTAATAAACATAATCCTCCGTCGCCTTCCAAAATAAACCATCCACTTAAAAGTTGTGCTGTTTAAATGGGATGCGTCCAATATGCAAACATGGTCTTGCTTTGCTGTTGTTTAAGGGTGAAACTTACCACCACCTACTGGCGTGTTTAGTTTCGTATTTAAGCAGATTTTATTTGGGGGATATTCCACCTTTTTCTTACTGTAATTTTATGGGTCTGCTGCTTCCAGTCCGATCTGCCTCCAGCTATTTTTAGCTGTTTGTAATGTATATTGTGTTAATTACAAACAGTTAGTGCAAACAGTTTTACCGTTTACTGTACATTGTTATTCTTCTTGTTAGTGAGTAATAAACCGGAACACATCTCACACATAGGCTTACTTCTGTGTTATAGAAAAAGGTGGTTTGCACTTATCATTTTCAGCAGCAATAATGATCAGTTCAGTTTTGTTTGGTTCAGTGGCATTGTTTACATTTAGTACCTCCAAAATGCCCAATCGATGGCGCAGTGTGAAAACCCCCTATAGCAGCAAATAAAACTGGAAGTTTCACCCATAGGCTTACTTCCACGTTAAAGAAAAAGGTGGATAGGGAATAGCAAAATGGCCACAATTCCCTATAAATTTCTTTTAGTTATGTCTGTTATCATGTGTTGATCTGTTTATTAGGCTAAATGTGTGGCTCTACTGCTAATGACTTATTTCCTGTGCTTCAGTTTTTCACTCTTTTTTTGTGACTTCCTTGACTGTCAGTCACACAAAGCATCTGTCAGATTAATAAAATGGATGCGGTCTATGCCAATTCTGAATTCGTACATTCAACAACTGCTTCAAGCCACAAATGCTCCAAATACAAAGGTAAGACAATTTATCTAAACAAAAACTAAATAAAAAAAATGTATACAAAAAAAGTTTATACAAATACTGTATCCAATATTTTATACATGGCATATACTTTAAATGAAACAAAAGATTAAATGTCTAATAGTAGCCTACTAACTGTCAATTCTCATTCAACCATTGTGGATCAAAATTATATCAAAGTCATCAAACTCAGCATTATAAACAACGTTTATTACAGCAATACTAAAACTTCTGTGTACAAATGTCTTCAAGGAAAGGAACTATGGCTTAGTTCAGACTAATTCTTTATCATATGTAAATCATTACTGTGGTGTAAACTGGTTTTACAAATTATGCAGAATGTTGTGTGCGCTCAAGTAAAACTCAAACCAAAATGTAATGTGCATTTATTGGAGAAGGGTATGGCTGCAGACGCACTTGCATTTGCACTCAGGCACCCTGCTTCCTGTGCAAGTGACGTCACTTGCACTCTCTTTTATTATTTATTTTATTTCATTTATTTATTTTATCGAATCTCTCAACATAGTACAACAGTAGCCAGGTATAATGAAGACATTGAAAAAAGAAACTAAATTGCGATGTCAGTTGCATTCGCCACTTGCACTCTCCTTCACTTGCAGGAATGTTGCTTGTTGCCAATGGAGAGAAGACGCTGTGGTGGTTAAACAATTAAAACTAAGAACAGCATGAGCAAGGTGGCCACACCGCATCTGAAAGACACTACACAACAACATCTTGCCACAAAGCACCGACAAAAATAATTAACAATGAACGTGTTGGGGAAAACAGTAAGGAGAAATTTGAATGATCCATTAATAAACTAGTGTATTAGATAGTGTGGCAAAGACCCTGACTCGCAGTCTCCTCGGACCCTAACTCGCAAAGTTTCGCATTTTCCCATATAAACTGTCTACATAGTCTACAGCCCTTTATCATTGTCTTTGTCCATTAAGATACATTGTGTATTTTGTTTAGGCTACGGTTTTCTGTGTTTATGATTTTAGATTTTCTTGCCTGTATGGAGTTGGTCCTTTTAATATATTTTAATGTATGCGCGTTCATATCCGCTGGTCTGAATATAGTCTACTTTGCGTCAACAATAAGTTTTACTGAATTTAATCTTTATCATCTAGTCTTTATCATTGTAGTCCATCACATTATTAAACTAGCTATATATCGAATTTGATCTTTTACTTGCACCTTCTTTATCTTAATACATAAAGCCATATTAAGTGTTTAGTTTTCTACTGGACGAAGACGCTTAACGAGAGACTTGCGCATTGCATTCATATTGTGCTGTTCTTTGGCAACGGATTTGCGGGTCTTGAGTTGCAGGAACCTGTACGTTATGGTACTAAATTAGTTTTAATTGTTTAACCACCACAGCGTCTCCTCTCCATTGGCAACACGCACGATTCCTGCGAGTGACGGAGAGTGCAATGGCGAATGCAGCTGAGATCGTAATTTAGTTTCTTTTTTCTTGTCTTCAACTAGACCTGGCTGCTGTTGTAATATGTTGATAGATTCGATAAAATAATAATGAATAAATGAAATAAAATAAATAATAAAAAAAAGAGTGCAAGTGACGTCACTTGCACAGGAAGCAGGGGTGCCTGAGAGTGCAAGTGCAAGTCTGCAGTGTCTGCAGCCAGACCCTATTGATTTCTTAACATATTTTTCAAGTTCTTGTGTTTTACCCAGGCTAATATACAACATATTCCCTAACTTATAAAGATGTATATCTGTACTGTATCTTTTTTTTTTTTTTTACATTTGATTTGTATAATTATGATAAACTTGAGCTGACTTCCAATCACAGATCAGAAGACCCTCAAGAAAGAAGTGACTGTGCATAAATGGACTAAAGTTCTTCTGATAGTTCTCTGTGTTTGTATGGTCTTTGCTGTTGGAGCAATTAGTACTTTGGTCATTCTTCTTACACATGCTACACGTAACTTGTTTTATGTCTAAACATAAGTTTCATGCCTAAACATAATCATTTTTTTTTATCTACACATATATGTCATTCTTTTGATTAGTTTTGCATCTGTTGCTTTTTTCAATTCAGACTCCAATGTGTCTGTGTCTGATAAGGACCACAATGCCACAGGTGAGGAAAATATACAGCAACCACAACAGTTTCACTTCTGATTCGTAAAAATTGTCATATTTCCCACACCAGACTACCATAATCTTCACTGTTTCTTTGTTCTGGATGCAGATTACAAAGCACAGTTTGATGCGCTCCGTAACCAGCATGAGGAGACGCTCAAAAAGCTGAACAGATTAAATTGTACGTCATAAAATCGGAGCTGTGTGCAAAGAGAAAAAGACCTTAAATGCACACATAACTACTCTAATATAAAGAGAAAATGGGTCTGAAATAACGAATAATTAATATATATATATTTTTATTATTATTAAAGACAGCACAGGTTGTGCACTTTGTGCCGTCCACTGGATTCATTCTGGAGGAAAGTGTTACTACTTCTCTACGGTCAAGATGAACTGGACACAAAGTCGAGATCGCTGTGTGACTCTAGGAGGACATCTAGTGATCATAAACAGCAAAGCAGAGCAGGTAGGCCTATGTTCAGTTAAACACTTGATACAGCCACAGTTAAATATTGTACTCATAAAACAAATCAATATTATTATGTTCATATAGACCTGAGACATCTATGTCCACTGATTTACTTACTTGATTCACTGATTTTTGACTTACTTAAAATATTAGGCTAAGTAGTGTATATATTTGCTATGCGATATTTGCTAGAGATGACATAAATTTTTTTTCATCCCCCAAAACAGGAGTTTTTATTGGAATTTTTTTCATGTTTGAGTTTTAGACTTGTCAGTCTTCAGCTGCTTCTTGAAAGGGCTCAGCCAATCAAAGCAACATTGTGTTTCATTAAAAAACATAATCAGGCACTATTTACAGAGAGTAAATAAATTTGGTGTGATGCAGTGGTGATTCTAGGATTTTTTCCACTGGGGTGCACAAGAGGGGTTCACAACAAACACAGAGGGGCCAATATTATGTTGTGTATTTATATGTGTAGTTGAAAAGGCAGTAAAAAAGTTTTTTGTTTGTTTGTTTTTTATTTTTTTGTAAAAGTCTGATCTTTGAGAAAATGTATTTATTTTTGTTTTCTGACCCTCTATTGCTTCCATTGTCTTTATTTGTAAGTCACTTTGATAAAAGCGTCTGCAAAATAACTAAATGTAAATGTAAAATATAAAGGGTCACTAACCTTGTAAACTCTTAGTTGTTGTTTTTTACTGAACTATATATTTGTCTATAGGCTATAGCAAAATTAAGAAAAATTCTTAATAATATACAAAGCATGAGTGAGATTTCCCTTAGTTGTTAGACACTTATTTTCATATAGTGTTATTTATTTAATATGAAGTTATTTTAACATTATGTTTTCCCTATGACTCTTTGGACAATTTCAAAACAAACTTTGACAAACTTTGCTGTCATCTATTCAAAACTGCTGGAAGTTATACAATTTTAAGATGAGTGATATGTAGGCTATATCTCCCCTATTGCAATACTCAACTGATTTTATTTTATTTTTTTAAGATATTTTGAGATAAAAACAAATATGTGGTTCTTTGATGTGCGTCACACACCATAGGAAATTACGTCACACACATAGACCTGAATGTTGACACTACTCTATAAATGCAGTTATGATCTAAAGTTTAAGATATAGCTGCAAAAAATGCCCCTGTATGTGTTTTTCCTCATATTTATATATGGGCTATCACATATCACAGGATATCACACGGACAGCAAGAGTAAGATGACACGAGTGCAGATTTTGCAGGCTACTGATGATCACACAAATATAAATAGACCATCTGAATGATGTATCAGACTTTTATGAGCAAAAAAGTGGTGGCGTAAAAATGTTTCCAAGTGATCGCGCTGGCGCCATGTCACTCTCCACACAAACGATTGTATACACGTCTAACAGCGCACATTTATATAGGTTAAGCGTTTAAACTAACATTGTGATATCTTTAAGTTGTTTTATATCTATAGATTTTATATCAGGCAAGTAGTAATAATTTGAGAAAGCTAAATTGATCAAACATAGGCTATGACCAATTCACTGTCTCCCGGCGGCTGTTCGTTAGCTACTTAAAAAAAAAAAAAAAAAAAAATCAATAAATTGCATTTAACGAAATGCAAGTTATATAAAATAGATCAACTTCAATGCACTTTTTTTCGTTGGAACGCAGCTTGCTATTATGCGTTCAAGTGTTCCTGGGACGTTTGTACGTTCGTACCAGTTGAGAAGTCGTCATTACGACGTCAGGTGCGTTCAAGTCACTTTGGTTGGAACAAGATGGCAATTTATCTTTTCTACATAAAATTCAACGATTCAACTCTGTATTTACAAAATGATGAATAAAGAATGTGCATCATTGTGCTTTTGCATTTTTTGTTTTGTTTTGTTTTTATTCAGTTTATGAAGGCGATGTGAACTGGTAATTATACAATAATATAATATATTATAACTATAACTATATAACTTATACAGTTTTATTGTACATTACAAAAAATCATCATTTTATTAATTTCAACAAATGTAGTCAATACAGATGCTGCATATCGTACTCAGTTACTTACCTATCCTTGGTTCCCTGGGATACGGGAATGAGTACTGTGTCGCAGACGCTTATGGGGAAAATCCTTATTTTCTCCAAGACTGAAGCACTTTTTTAATAACGTAGTGTAACTGCAAGGCTATTGGTTGCCTCAGTGATAACTGAGTGAACCAATAGCTGAGCAGCGGTGCTGCGCAAACCTATGGCAAAGCAGCCCGCTGAATTCTGCCAGATCCTGCCAGATTGGGCGTTGCAATCGGCTATTTAAGTGGGTGATTCGCCATGGTTATTTAGATTCTTTGACTGAGTCGGTAGCGATTAGCATGGTAGGCAACGCAGTTCTCGTTCACGTATCTCAGGGAACTGAGGTTACGTAAGTAACCGAGTACGCTCCCTTTCGATACTTTCACTCGTAATGCGTCGCAGACCGTGTTAAGCCCCGTTCACACCGCCAGCGACTTTTTCGCTGCTTGTCGCTTGTGCTGGCAATTGAGGTCGCTAGTGGGCGTTCCCACTACTGGTTGCCTAGTTACCCCCGTAGTAAACAACGAATTGGCTTTCTTGCCGTTAGAGGGAAAAGGCTTAATATAAATAGAATCTGTACATAAAGTGTTTATTTGAACAATGAACGAGGAACAACGCCTGCTTTTTGCCATTGCGGCTGTATATCTCCAGCGAAAGCGCAAACGCCGGTCTGTGTGGGTTCACGAAACAGAGTACAGCAGATGAATCACGTGCTCCCCACTGACTTCACTCCCATTGGTTGTCGCTCGCGAAATTCGCTGCTTATTTGCATAAAGTTGAAGAATTCTGAACTTTTGTCGCTTGACTCACATCGCTTGACACGCCCACATTCCGTCGCCAACGGTCACTGTCGCTCGTGTCGCCGGAAGTCGCCAGCTCTTCATTGAAAATGAATAGGATTATGTCGCTCTGTCGCTGTGTGTCACTGGCGGTGTGAACGGGGCTTTAGCGGGGACGACAAGCGATTCTAGACTTTAGCTCACCAGAAGAGGTCACAACCAAAAGTCTGTCCAAGGTAGTACAGCCTCGGCACTTCGACAAAGGGCCAAGAGTGTACCAAGAACATTGGAACTACAGGGGTTGGACAATGAAACTGAAACATTGGTCAATATAGTGTTGGAGGTTTCATGGCTATATTTGCGCAGCCTGGTGGCCAATCTTCACTTATTGCACATTCCACCAGTAAGAGCAAAGTGTGAAGGTTGACTATGTGCACCCAATGGTTCAGACATTGTACCCTAAAGGTGGTGCCATGTATAAGGATAATAATGCACTAATACACACAGCAAGACTGGTGACAGAGAGGTTTGATGAACATGAAAGTAGAGTTGAACATCTCCCATGGCCTGCACAGTCACCAGATCTGAATATTAAAGAGGCACTTTGGGATGTTTTGGAGGAGTGAGTCAGGAAACGTTTTCCTACACCTGAATCACATAGTGACCTGGCCACTGTTCTATAAAAGAAATGCCTCAAAATCCCTCTGGCTACTGTGCATGACATGTATTTGTCAATCCTAAAATGAAATGATCCTGTATTGGCCACAAAAGGAGGCCCAACATCGTACTAATTGTGGTCTAAAACCAAGTGTTTCAGTTTCATTGTCCAACCCCTGTATATCCATCATAGCGAGAGGATCCGGGTCTGTAAGGCCGGGACATCCAGATTATAGAACCTGGTAAATGTGGACGGGTAGGCCCAGCCTGCCGCCGCACAACTATCTGCCATACCTACTCCGCTAGACCACGCCCATGATGTGGCCACGCCTCTAGTCGAGTGGGCTCTTACCCTGACGGGGCAAGGGAGACCCATGAGGAGTAGGCCAGCATAATAGCTTCAACTATCCATCTGGAAAGTCTGTTTCGTGACCGGAAGCCCTTTGGTGCGACCGACAAAACAAACGAAAAGCTGTTCTGACTGCCTAAACGAGGCGGAACGCTCAATGTAGGTTCTCAATGCCCGGACTGGGCAGAGGAGAAAGAAGTCCTGGTCTTGCTCTGACAAGGGAAGAGCCAGGAGCGTTATAACTTGGGCCCTGAATGGAGTTGAGGGTACCTTGGGTACATAGCCCTGTCTTGGTTTCAGGACGAGCTTGGAGTCGTTTGGCCCGAATTCCAGACTGGATGAACTGCAGGATGAACAGAGAACGCCTGCAAGCTCAAAGCAGTTCAAACGGAGGGCAGCATAGGTTTGTGCAGCACCGCTGCCCAGCTATTGGTTCACTCAGTTATCACTGACGCAACCAATAGCCTTGCAGTTACACCGTGTTATTAAAAAAGTGCTTCAGTCTTGGAGAAAAAAAGGATTTTCCCCATAAGCGTCTGCGACGCAGTATGAGTGAAAGTATTGAAAGGGAACTATTGTTATGCGTCCATTGCATCTGGCACGTTTTTTCACTGACATGCCCCCAACTCAGAAACTCGGGGCTTATAGAAAATTTCGAGTTTCCCACTCTTAATAACGACTTTGTGGTGGCGTTCATGTGCTTTCAACTTTCAACCTATCCAGCATGACTTGAACGCAACATTAGTCCCAGTTTGTGGAATCGTTATTCAAATACAGAAAGATATTATTTGCATTTTTGAGTGACAGACAATTAGAAGGGTAGGGGCACATGGTTATTTACAATAAGACCTTAAATGTGCATAAAAAACATGGTATGAACATTTAGCATGAAGCCTGTTTCTGCCACTGAATAAAAAACATATAATTGTGACTTTTTATCACAATTCTCTGACCTTCTTTTTCCCATTTTGGTGTTTAGCTACATCTTTTAGACTTTTTCTCAGAATTGATCAGCATGATATAAACACAATTGCTTGTTATAAAGTCAGAATTGAGAAATAAAATAAATTCTTATTTTTATATCTTGCAATTCTGACTTTATAACACGTAATTTCCAGTTAAGTCAGAATTGTGAGACAACTCGAAACTCTGACAACAAAGTCTTTTTCCTCCACACAGTTAGACTTAACTCGCAATTGCGAGTTTGTATCTGACAATTCTGAGGAAAAAGTCATAATTGCGAGATGAAAAAAGGTTTTCTCTCACAATTCTGACTTTATTTCTCATAATTTTGAACTGATGTCATCCAATTCTGAGAAATAAAATCAGAATTGAGTTTATATTTTGCAGTTCTCTTTATAGCATGCAATTTCATGAATCTCTCAATTATCTCAAAATTGGATTGAATAACTCACAGTAACTAGTTTACCTCACATCATTCTGAGGAAAAAAAGCTGAATTGCAAGTTGTAAAAATTGGCAGAATTTTATCTGCCAATTGTGACCATTTCTCGCATTTTCTCGAGTTTAAATCACATATTCTGATAAAAATAATCTTGCAATTCTTACTTTATAACACGCAATTTCAAGTTAAGTCAGAATTGTCTTTTTTCCCCTCAAAATTGGACTTTAGAACTAGTTTATATGACAATTCTCTGGAAAAAAGTCAGAATTGTGAGTGTTTATCTTGCTATTCTGACTGTATTTCTCGCAATTCTGACTTTGTAACTCGGAATTGAGTGCTTATATCACAGTTCAGAGAAAGTCAGAACTGTGAGATAAGTCACAATAAGAGTTTTATTATATTAAGAGTCTTTTTTGATTGACTTTACATTGCCCTGCTCTGAAACTTTTGCATCAATCTCACTTGTTACATGACCGTAAAACTGTTCTCCTTCAGGATTTTGTTACCTCTAACATTAGAGAAACCCACTGGATTGGTCTTAATGATTTGGACACTGAGGGACTCTGGGTTTGGGTGAATAACCAGCCAGTTAACGATTCAGTAGAGTAAGATTTACATTACATGTTTAAAATACAACCTTTGCATTGAAAAGCCACTAATACTTGAAGCAGATGGATTTTTGTTTTTTTATTCCGTAGATTCTGGATTAAGCGAGACAATGGAAACAGAGAGCCTGATAACTGGACTAAAGAGCATCCAGATGGTGAAGACTGCGCTAGTCTGGGACATTCAAGTGGAGAGACAGATTTCTGGTCGGATGCAACCTGCTTTCTGAAGAAAAGATTTGTGTGTGAAGCTGCTGCAGCGGTTTAATTACTCCTGTTTTTCTAACATTTAAAAAAAAAAAAAAAACGACTCACAAATATGTTGCTCAAAACCAACTTCAATGGAACACAAAGACATTTTAAAAAATTTACTACTGTTTCCCTATGATATTTTATGATATATATATATATATATATATATAGGGTAGACTGAGTACAGTTGGTACACTTTTTGCTTTTTCCTTTACCACACCAAAACTAGGGACTGAAAAGAAGTGATTTTTATTTTTTTTTATTTATTTGATTATTTGTTAAGTTAAAAGTAGTTCATTTGTAAAACATTGTATTGTAATGACAAACAACGATACAATATTTTACAATGTTTAATTATAACAGCAAACAGCAATAATAAAATGATGCAAACAATAACCTAACAAACATATTAACAATGGACATAATAAAAATAAAAAAAACAACAGCCTAATAAACCATATAAACACTATTGTGACTATTATCTTACATCTTGCATCATGCAACTAAACTGCATGTGCTGCAACAGGATTCTAGGGCAGGTACAATTGGTGCATTGTGTCTCAACTGTACCCCGCTGACCACCCCAAACATTTCTCTAGATTTTACGAAGACCTTGCATGACACAAAGTCATGCATTATGTCAGTGTGTAGTGCACATATTAAGGTTTAAGAAAATGTAAGTTAACTTTAACAGTCATGTAAGGATGAGAAGCTATTCAATGTGGAAGAGATGTGGTAAAGTGAAAAACTTACCTTGGAAAAAAAACTTTCGCTGATATCTTAAGACTGGAGAAGTGCACATACTTAAAATTTCCCATGCTCAAAGATGGGGCTAATACGCATGTGTGAAGCAACTATCACACATCAGACTTGTTGCACATGCAAGTTATTTAAGGTGTTTCAACTGTACCAACTGTACTCAGTCTACATATACATACATACATACATATATATATATATATTTTATTTTATTTTTTTTTTTGGGTCAGAGATACAAGTTAGCAAATGCTTCTACTAAACATAATACTTACATTTTGTCCCCAGTGTTTTCAAATTGGGGGTATGTTAGTGAAAAAATATGGCATCTGTATTGTTGGTAAATTTGTTGAAATGTAATTTTTTGTTGTTTTTTAATTTACAATGAAATTACTAAATGCATACATGTAAATATGATTCTTGCACCTTAATATGCGTCTATGCAACACATTTTAACTTAAAATGTAATTCCCCAAACCTGTAGAATAACAAACTGTCCAAATAATGAACAGAAGCCAATGTAGGGACATATAAAATAAATTTTATTATCCATTTTTCTGAATTTCTACACTGTAGTGGCTTCTATATAGACACCATCATCAGGAAAGACTGCCGGACACTGACGCAACATAACTGTCTTGCTGTGTGTCCGAGCTTCAATATATAATTATTGTATGGAAAAAAAGAAAAGAAAAAAGGAAAAAAAAAAAAAAAAAACAAGAAGAAACCTAATTTAGTCTCTCTTTCGTTTGTTTACACTCAACATAAAAATGTGGCCCAGGGCAGAGAGAGCGTGAGTGAGTCTGTTCAGGGCTGGGCACCGGTGGCTGCAGGAACCTGTGTGGCAAGAGCACTGGGAGAGGAGATGACAGGAGAACCTGCGATGTTGGCCATCGGCTGGGACGAGGACATGGATGTGACGCCTCCTACAGGCAAACAGGCACAATGGTTTGTCAGAGTTCGGAAGATTTATCAAATGTAAGTTCACTCAAAAAGCACATGACTTACCTGTGATCATACTGGACGTGCTGACTGGAGTGGAGCCAGTGGACAGTCCTGAAGTGGAGCCCATCCTCGCCTGGTCCTTCACAATGGGATCTGACACGAGACATGAACCGTAAAAAAATTAACATTGCACATTTTAAGTCATAATCAGTAGAGAGTGCACACATAGGGCCCTATGAGTTCCATGATATAGAAAAAGATGGAATCATATAATCTAAAATTGAAATTCACTGTATAATGGAGAATGTCACAGAATTCTCATTTTAAGAGCATTTATTTGATCAGCAAAGCACAGCAAAAACAGTATTTTTTAAAAATAGTTTTACTATTGAAGATAACCATTTTCTATTTGAATACATTTCAAAATGTAATTTATTCCTGTGGTTTTAAAGCTCAATTTTAGCATCATTACTCCAGTCACATGATCCTTCAGAAATCATTCTAATAATATTATGTTGAAAACAGCCGAGTAGATTTTGTTCAAGTTTCTTTTTTGAACAGAAAGGTCAGAAGAACAGCATTTTCTGAAACAGAAATCTTCTGTAAAATTATAAATGTCTTTATCATCAATTTTGATTCATTTAAAGCATCCTTGCTAAATAGAAGTATTCATTCTATAATTTATTTCCCCCCAAAAATAAACTATACTGACTCTAAGCTTTTGAATGGTATTATGATGTTACAAAAGCTTTTCATTTCAGATAAATGCTTAACTTTGGATCTATTTATCAAAGAATCCTGAAAAAAAAAAATACTCCATTGTTTTAAATAGTGATGACAATAATAAGAATCATGTGACACTTGAGACTGGAGTAATGATGCTGAAAATTGTATTTTGATCACAGAAATTAATTACATTTTAAAATATATTCAAACATAAAACTGCTAATTGAAATAGTAAAATATTTCAAAATATTACTGTTTTTGCCATACTTAAAATAATAATACAGGTCCTTCTCAAAAAATTAGCATATTGTGATAAAGTTCATTATTTTCTGTAATGTACTGATAAACATTAGACTTTCATATATTTTAGATTCATTACACACAACTGAAGTAGTTCAAGCCTTTTATTGTTTTAATATTGATGATTTTGGCATACAGCTCATGAAAACCCAAAATTCCTATCTCAAAAAATTAGCATATTTCATCCGACCAATAAAAGAAAAGTGTTTTTAATACAAAAAAAGTCAACCTTCAAATAATTATGTTCAGTTATGCACTCAATACTTGGTCAGGAATCCTTTTGCAGAAATGACTGCTTCAATGCGGCGTGGCATGGAGGCAATCAGCCTGTGGCACTGCTGAGGTGTTATGGAGGCCCAGGATGCTTCGATAGCGGCCTTAAGCTCATCCAGAGTGTTGGGTCTTGCGTCTCTCAACTTTCTCTTCACAATATCCCACAGATTCTCTATGGGGTTCAGGTCAGGAGAGTTGGCAGGCCAATTGAGCACAGTAATACCATGGTCAGTAAACCATTTACCAGTGGTTTTGGCACTGTGAGCAGGTGCCAGGTCATCTCCATAAAGCTTTTCAGCAGATGGAAGCATGAAGTGCTCCAAAATCTCCTGATAGCTAGCTGCATTGACCCTGCCCTTGATAAAACACAGTGGACCAACACCAGCAGCTGACATGGCACCCCAGACCATCACTGACTGTGGGTACTTGACACTGGACTTCAGGCATTTTGGCATTTCCCTCTCCCCAGTCTTCCTCCAGACTCTGGCACCTTGATTTCCGAATGACATGCAAAATTTGCTTTCATCCGAAAAAAGTACTTTGGACCACTGAGCAACAGTCCAGTGCTGCTTCTCTGTAGCCCAGGTCAGGCGCTTCTGCCGCTGTTTCTGGTTCAAAAGTGGCTTGACCTGGGGAATGCGGCACCTGCAGCCCATTTCCTGCACACGCCTGTACACGGTGGCTCTGGATGTTTCTACTCCAGACTCAGTCCACTGCTTCCGCAGGTCCCCCAAGGTCTGGAATCAGTCCTTCTCCACAATCTTCCTCAGGGTCTGGTCACCTCTTCTCGTTGTGCAGCGTTTTCTGCCACACTTTTTCCTTCCCACAGACCTCTTGCTTGAGGGTGTCAATGATGGCCTTCTGGACAGCAGTCAGGTCGGCAGTCTTACCCATGATTGCGGTTTTGAGTAATGAACCAGGCTGGGAGTTTTTAAAAGCCTCAGGAATCTTTTGCAGGTGTTTAGAGTTAATTAGTTGATTCAGATGATTAGGTTAATAGCTCGTTTAGAGAAACTTTTCATGATATGCTAATTTTTTGAGATAGGAATTTTGGGTTTTCATGAGCTGTATGCCAAAATCATCAATATTAAAACAATAAAAGGCTTGAACTACTTCGAGTTGTGTGTAATGAATCTAAAATATATGAAAGTCTAATGTTTATCAGTACATTACAGAAAATAATGTACTTTATCACAATATGCTAATTTTTTGAGAAGGACCTGTATAATGCAGTAAATAAAAATAAATGCAGGCTTGGTGAGCAGAAGAGGCGTCTTTAAAAAAAAAACCTAAAATCTTACAAAAAAAACTTGACTGGAAGTGTATATTAACTACTGTAGAGTAGAATGTACTTCTAAAATAATTTTTTTATAATAATAAAGTTGTTAAAACATGGAGGAATATCAACTTTTTTTTTCTTTTTGAAACACTATTGTGTAGCTGTCTAAATGTAATCTGATTACATTTTTAAAAGATTAAATGGTTAATTTTTTTCAAGTTTAAATCATGGTTAATTGTTTTTTAAATCATGAATCAAGAAATATATTCATAAAATAAAATATTTCATAGGGCCCCTTTAAAATTTAAGTTTCATGAATTCAACTGATTAGACATTTTTTTTATGATTAAAAATTACTTCACATTAAAACAGAATTTGGAGAAAAAAAAAAAAAAAAAAAAAAACAGGCTCTACAACAGTGTTATCAACTAGTGTTCAAAAATCATACAAATTTCAGAATTTCTATTAATTAGACATGATTTTTAATGGAATTTAACCATTAAAAATTCTGCTAAATTAGAAAAGGAAAAAAAGGAATGTATAAAAATATATTTCTATGTTTTACAAGAAAGCAGTATTCTATAAAATAAACACATTACGGTTTAAACCACCGTAATGTAAACGTCTATATAGATAAAGCGTCAGAGATCAGAAACTCACAGAAATAAGGGTGCTCCATGGCCTCACGTGCAGTGAGACGAGCTTGGTGGTCGTAGCGCAACAGTTTGTCCAGGAAGTCCAGAGCTTCAGTACTGACCAGGTGCTGGTTCTCACTGTGGACAAACCGTTCCCATCTTTTCCGAGAATGTCTGGAGAAAGAGAGATAAAAATCATCAAATCAAATTAAAAAAAAAAAAAAAAAAAAAAAAAAAAGTACTGCATGCATAAAAACAAGCCCAACTCTCAACGTACCTTCCCAAAATGTCGTTGAACCGCGGGTCGAGCTCAATGTTGTATTTGTCGATGTAGTCGTAGAGGTCCTCTGTGCCCAGAACTTTGGCAATCCGTACAAGCTGGAAGAGAGACAGCACTGGTTAAAAACAGCAGAGGGCAGCAGCCACCAAATGGACAGATCAAACCAGCTGAAAGATGCTCTGCAGTTGTGATGCATTTCTGTACGCCAAGCTAGAAATCAGCCTCACCCTGCATCCCTCCACAAAAACCCAATAGGATCTTTCCATTGGCTTTTGAATTATTGGAGACAATAAGCTGTGACCAACAAAAATGACATGTTTTGCCCCTTATGATAATCTTCACAAATGAACTTTCATGAATTTTGACTTGAGCAAGCTAAAGAACTACACCATGGTTGCATAACTTCAACAATACCCACCATTAAGCTTAAGAATTGTTTACTCTTTAATTAAAAACATTTTCCCAAAAAGTTCAAGTTAGGAAAGGAAAGTCCGTTCCTAAACATGACAACACTGTGAAAGTTGCTAGTGAGTATATGAGTTTATCTGTTTAGTGTTTGAAGTGTATGTTTATGTATTTTATCGAAAACACAAGAGAGAATTACTGATTAATGTATTTTTATGTATTTGCTAAAATCACAAAGGGGTATTTGCTGATGCATTTTATGCATTTCTATTTACCAAAATCACAAGGGGTAATAATTTATGTATTTTATTATTTTATTAAAATCACAAGGCAGCATTCTTGATGTATTTTAATGTCTTTTATTAAAATCACAAGGCAATTTTCCTTTTATGTTGCAGAATAAAACAGGAAAATATCTTGAGCATGTGTTACCACTGATCTTTTTTTACCCAAAAATCCATTCATAACACTATGGAAGCCCATTTCCACCACTAAATAAAAAAAAAAGGTTATTGTGACCTTTTCTCTCACAGTTCTGTCTTTGTTTCCTCAGCTTTGTGATTTGTGTTATAAAGTCAGAATTCAGAATTGTGATATAACCTCATAACTGTGAGTTATAGTCAAATGTGTGAAAAATCCACAATTTTGAGAAATAAAGTCAGAACTGAAAGATATAAACTTGGAATTCTGAGGGAAAAAAATTACAATTGTCCCCCTCACAATTGCGACTTTTTTCCTCAAAACTGCAACTTTATCTCAGAATTGCGACTGTCTCACAGTTCTGACTTTATAACACGCAACTGCAAGTTTATATCACAATTCTGCCTTTATTTCTCAAAACTGCAAGTTTATATCTTACAATTCTGACTTTATAACACAATTGCGCGTTTATATCACAATTCTGAGAAAAAAAGTCAAAATTGTGAGTTTGATTCATGCAATTCTGAGAATTGCAAGATGCAAACTTGAAATTGTGAGAAAAAAAACTGAATTTTGAGATAAAAATTCGCAATTACGTTTTTTTGTTTGTTTTTATTCAGTGGCAGAAACAGGGTTCCATACAATACACAATGGCTTTCAGACAAAGTAACAAAATAAATGTTAAAACGATTATTCCCTTCTGGTTTTTAGCCTATAAAAAAAAAAAAATAATCAATATGCCTGCAGCATTATACCAATTACAAATCATATACTTCCGAGTGCGCAAAGTAAGTACAGCACTTTTTAGTTTTTTTTTTTTTTTTTTTTTTAATTTACGACAGACACTAGAACAAAATACAACAACAGTTACCCATCATCAACCTTCTGGGAGCTGTTTGACACCAATACATTCTGATCTTAATACAATATACTTGCTACAATAGTGAATATCTGAAAAGGCCTAACAGCAGTAGGTCTCACCTGATCATAGTTGTCGTGTCCATGGAAAAAAGGCTCTTTCCGGAAGATCATACTTGCCAACATGCAGCCTAAGCTCCACATGTCTAAACTGTAGTCATACATCTGTGGGACAAAAGCAACATGAGCTTTAAAAGAGCAGCAAACTTGCCAAACAACTATATTGTTTCAATGCTTCTGAATGTGCATGTTTATTCAACAAAAAAAAAATCTTGTTTGTATTCCTACATCTTGTGTCAATCTTTTGTCACTCTCACCTGATAGTCCACCAGCAGTTCAGGTCCTTTGAAATATCGAGACGCCACCCTGACATTGTACTCCTGACTAGGGTGATAAAACTCTGCTAAGCCCCAGTCTATCAGACGCAGCTAAACGACAAAACACATACAAACAGACATGAATCAAATGTGAGTTCAGTCAATTAGGGAATAATTAATGATTCATGATCATGATTTTTGTGATTCGCTCAACATCTCACATCAGCGTCAGCAAAA
This sequence comes from Cirrhinus molitorella, assembly GCA_033026305.1. Lineage (NCBI taxonomy): Eukaryota > Metazoa > Chordata > Actinopteri > Cypriniformes > Cyprinidae > Cirrhinus > Cirrhinus molitorella. The sequence goes on along the minus strand of CM065131.1, from coordinate 29,631,795 downwards.
ACGCAGAGAACATGTCATTTTTAGACTTGATCTTAATCTTAAATTGGATCTTGCTCTAATGTGCTTGACGTCACAGCAGCAAACAATGCTTCTCTTTTACCAGAGCAAACTGATTCTTGGTTGGCGCATGTAAGTGAGTTTATTATTCAACCAATCGGACTTGCAGAGTGCGATGGCGTAACAATGGATGACGTGAGCAATGAGCAGGCAGTACCTTTCTGTGTTCATGGTCGATCATTACGTTGTGTGGCTTCACATCTCTGTGCATAATTCCCATACTGTGGCAGTAATCCAAAGCCTGGGAGAGACAGACACTCTTAAAACTAAACATTACAAATACAAATCTTTTAACCAGTAAATGATCTATTTAAATAAAATAAAAATGATGATGAAATATTACATTTTAAAGGATTACTCACTTCCAAAATAAAAATTTCCTGATAATTTACTCGCCTCCATGTCACCCAAAATGTTCATGTTTTTCTTTCTTCAGTCACAAAGAAATAAAGTTTTTTGAGGAATACATTACAGGACTTTTTTTATATAATGGACTTCAATGATACTCAAGGTTAAAAATGCAGTTTCAATGCAGCTTTAAAGGGCTTTACATGATCCCAGCCGAGGAATAAGGGTCTTATCTCGTGAAACGATAACGGAAGTATTCCTCAAAAACCTTAATTTATTTTCGACTGCAGACAGACATGAGCATCTTGGATGACATAGGGGTGAGTAAATTTTCAGGACATTTTTATTCTGGATGTGAACTAATCCTTTAAATTCACTTTTAGATAAAGTGTGTATCATCTGAGCAAATAGTAGCACCAAAAAAAACACGGAAAGTGTCACTACATAGGGTTGAGATTGCTTATTGTTGGCTGACTAAGGAAGAGTTTGAAACATTTAAAAAACACTAAAATAATATTTAGGTACCAAGTAGGTATTTAGGTTTAGACTTGTGATTAATTTCAATGATATCAGAAGAAACTTACCTTTAGGATCTCATACATGTAGAACCGAATGTCGTAGTCTGATAGCGTTTGATACAATTGCTGGGTGACAGAACAAGAGGATGCTTGAGTTTGACTGCACTCATTTTTTGTTACATTATTTGAGGCATCAGAATTGATTTAGCAGGTATCAGAAGTGATTTACCTTGAAGTCTGTGTTGTTCACATGTTCAAAAACCAGAGCTGGGGTTCGAGACTTCAGGGGGAAAAGCAAGAGACTTCAATTAGACTAGACATTTGAAACATGCTCCATGTACGTACATATATGTAACAAGTTTAATTTCACATGCTTTTACATCTAACATAATCTTCAAGCAAGCCAACTGACCACTGGATCCTTGACAATGTCTAGAAGTGAGATGATGTTGGGGCCGCCTCTCAAATTCTCCAAAATTTTAATTTCCCGCTTGATTTTCTTCTTCTTTACTGGCTGCATACGGATAAAAAGGCAAAAACGCAACAAAATCAATAAAGATATAAACATAAAAGCAGCATTTGCAACTCATTTATCTTCTATAAAGTGACATTTAAAAGTTGAACAAAATATTCAGTAGGAAATGCAATAAATCATTTCCATTCATTTGTGATTACAGTGCAAGTATTTTTTGAAATAAAGACTTTCTATACTCTATAGGATTTAACTCAATGTTAAAATATATACAATACAAATTAAATATTAAGTTTAAGGTAGAACATTAAACTAAGACAATATCAAGACAATATTGGAAATTATTTATTTACGCAACTAACCACTAGTTACAGCAAAAAGAGTTGGGAGAAAGTTTTTTTGCTTTGATAATGGGTTTGAAAAAACAGGGTGTCTGCACATATGAACAAGTGAAATTTAAGACTTTTTAAGACCTTTTTAATACCACCTTATATGAAATTTAAGACCTAAAATGGAAATAAAAATAAATATATTGCATGCATACATACATGTAATAGTTATTGTGTTTAATGTAAAAAAACAATTTAATTGCTGTCATAAATTATATTACTACGATAAACAGCAGACAATTTTTCACACAAAATATCCCCATAAAAGTACCACATCACCAAGATTTAATTGGTGTAATGTAAATAATTTATTCTGAAGTAATATTTTCATCAGTGTTCTATCAGCTTTTACATACTTAAATCTGCATATTTTTATTTGCCTTTATAAAGGCCTATTTTTTAAACTTTTGAAATGTATGCACCACCTTTCACGTCAAATTATTACAACTTATCAATAAATTTCTACAGGGCTGTTACCAGTCAGATTAAATAATTGACACTGCAAAATTAAAATGCAATACATGATGTTATGAGATTAATGTTTTAAATGCATTTATGAACATACAAATAAGAAATTTTGGGGGCGAAAGCATACGTTTACTAAACTACCAGTAGGCAGCAGTGAGTCACTTAATGAGCGAGTCAATACAAGTCATTTCAAATGATTCGTTCAAAACGCTGAATGATTCAGTAACAAAGCATGCCATGTTGCGTGGAGAATGTGCTGCTGTGATCCCTGTTTGGAACTGTTTTCGGTAATGAAATGGAACAAAACAGTAAATATTGTGTTTAAAATGTAAGTAACTTAATAACTACTTGACTAATTACTAGTTTACTGCAAATCAATGTAACATTTGCAATCGTGATAATATTCAGCAAAGCTCCATTGGTATGTTACTGAACTATATAACGTTATAAATAAAATACACTTCTTACATTTTTTTTTACCTCAGTGTGTTTCTTCTGAGTTTCTTTATGCGTGCTGTTTCTCTCATTTGTTTTTAAGTCTCTTACTAAGAGACAGGCAAAGCGATTTTAATACCAGAACGCTATCAGATACACTATCCATTATCAAACGCTGTTTACGTTGAATGTATTAAAATAAGAAGAATCATTCTTGCGTTTCAATGCTTCACTGGTTATTTTTAATTATATTATTAGTACAATTACAATCTTCAGTCTGTCCAATGATTGTAAACAGTAATTAGGTCCGTCAGACTGAAGCTATTTTAGCGGTAATGTAACCAAAATAATTTAAGACCCATCGAATCTGAATTTAAGACATTTTAAGACTTTTTAAGGACACCCTGAAAAATAAAAAAATAAAAAAAAGGCTTCGAGAAGCGACAAGCACAACCATTGTTCCATTCAGAGATGTTAGGAAAGTAAATGAGCAATTTTGATTTCATGTTGTCTTGCCATACACATGAATTTAATGCAATGACATCCAATCTGACTGCGTCTAGACTCAATCTGTGCGACTTCATCCTTCTCGTCTCCAGGTAGGGGAAGTTCATTGCACACGACTGGCTACATTACAGGACAACGGCGCTAATCTTCAAAACTATTTATCACTTAGCTTGAAAAGAAGCTCTCAGCTCGTCGGGTGTTATCGCTAGAATCTAGAGCTTGCTCTGGTTAAGAGTAAGAGGGGGCTAGGAAAGAATTCGCCAGGCGCCCGTTCATCTGAAAGCTGGCCAGCAGCTTCTGGTTTCGATACCATCCGCTGCCTTCCATAACGTAAACAGGCTTATCGTAGCAGACGTTCTCGTCAGCTACTCGAAAAATGAGAAGCTGGAGAGGACGTGAAGTCGTCGGGTCTTCACCGTCTCACTGAACCCAACCTGACTTGACCGAGGGCGGGCGAGAATGCTGTTGAAGCTCCTCACCTTGAGTATTTTGACGACTACTTTCTCGTTGTTTGTGATGTTGATGGCTTCAAACACTTCGCTGTACTTTCCTCGGCCGAGTTTCCGCACCAGCTGGTAGTCATCTTGATTCCTGTTGACAAGAACGACAGCTGTTATTACAAGTGCAAATGAAACGCCAGTCCAGACAAATAAAGACATCGGCACTGTAGCCCTGCAGAGAAATATTTCACACTACCCTGTGTGATGCCTGCAAAGAATCCTGGGACTCCGAAATGATACTTGATATTTGATCATCAAACATTTAAAGCTTTCAAAACAGTGAAACAATTACCATTTTTTTGCCATTACTGTGGTTTTACTAAACAATAAGTCTCTCAGAAAGACCCCTGTGATGTACTCAATTTAGCTGCACTGAATTAAGATTGAAATGGCCCTAAACACGTAATGCAGGACAAATAATGAGTTTTAGTTTCAATAACCAATAGAAGAGTTCTATTTTTTGGATGCCCTACTATTACTGAACATGATATGAATGTGTAGATTAATAGTCAAAATATTGATACAAGGCTCTGTACAATTACGTAAGGTAGTGTGATATTCACTACATGATTGTACTTTTTCTGTTGTAATTTTTCTGAATTACGTTTTCTCATTAAAACGTTTCTAGACTCTGTTTTAATGGTTACAATTAACTTTTATCCATCAAAAGCATGTCTAAGTAATTAAAATCATGTACTATATTAAACGGAAATTTATTAAAACTTTAAATTTTAAGGCCCTTTGAAATGTTAATTTTTTTTTCATTTTTTGCAATGCTTTTTTTTTTTGGAGTTTATTTAATAGTATATATATATATATATATATATATATATATATATATATATATATATATATATATATATATATATATATATATATATATATATATACATACATACATATACATACACACACAGTGTATATATATATATATATATATATATATATTTATTAGGGCTGTGAATCTTTGGGTAAACACCGATTCGATTCACGATTCATAGGGTTTCGATTCGATTCAAGAACTATTTTTGCAAATTCAGAACGATTCGATTCGATTCACAATAAAATTCGATGCGATTCAATTATTAACGATTCGATTCTGCATACTTTAAGTGTATTCACAGGGTTATTTAAATGCTTCCCCTAAATTCTTTATATACTTAGTCAGGGAGCAAATTAATGGAGTCAGGGAGTGAATGCAATAAATAAATAAATTAAAACATGTTTGTCCACTGTTAGATGTTTGTTTAATGATTCTATGGCATGAAATATAGCATATGTAGAAATTTACCCTAGTGAAAAGTAAACATTTTTAAATTTATTTCAAACCAGGTACAGTTCAAATCTATTATCTTTGAATAAAAAGGTATTTAAATGCAAGATTTAAATTGTATCTGAAATATACTAGCAATAGTTCCACTTTAGCACGATCAAATATACTTCATCTTTATTTGGACTTCAGCACTATACTTCCAATTTAGCACACTTTATGCCAGTTTAGTACAGGATACTAAAAGTACAATTGCAAGGTATTTTTTTTATTAAGAACATAAATATGTACATTTATACATAGAATGAAATAAATATATAGAATATAAGAACAATATAAATATATAGTTTTTTTATTAGCCTATGTAAGCCAAGATTTTAAAAATGCTTAAAACGTAGGCATTTTATGTCACACCTTTGCATGATGTCAGCTTCTTTATCTTATTTTCATAAAATAAAATGCTACAGCATTTGAACGCAACTTCATGCATGTGACAGATAACGATAATCCTCACGCTCTAATTTTAAGGTTGCTGCTAATGTTGCGGTTATTTTGGCCATTTCCGTTGTACTTTCGGTTTAACTACATTAAGTTAAAACGTCATTTACGTTCAATGGAATTGTGCGTATGCTTTTAGAGACTTACGTTGTTTTGCTCCATCCAAACGTGCGGCTTTTAACTGCTCAGGTAATGCCAATATTATGACTGAGAGTTTAAAAGTAAAACTACTTCTAGCAGTACTGGCCAGAATACTAAGGAGACCACAAGCTGGCTGCTCAAGTCTCAAAAAACGACGGTGAGGGCGCGTAAAAGTTAGTCATAGTAGTATTAGTACTATAATTACATTAAGTAATATTTCTGTCCCAGTTTATTCAAGTTAAACTGAAATTTTATTTTGACGGGTTGTGAAGATCTAAGTTTCTGTGTGTATATGGTATATGATGATAGTTTGTCTCAAAAGAAACTGTAAAATGACTCTCAGGGCAGTTCTGAAAGATGATGTTCATGTGTTCGTGTACTCATATAAATGTGGTAATATTGAGAAATATTTTGGTAACTTAGTGTTTTCTATTTGAAAATGTATAAAAGCCAATTTATTCCTGTGAATTTTCAGCATCATTACTCCAGTCTTTTTCTGTGGTAACCCTGTAATTGTGATCTACAACCATCAAACTCACATTCATTCTCAAATGAAAAATAAATAAACTAAAATAAATAAGAAATAAAATTAAAAATCACCCCACATTGTCATTAAATGATGAACAAAATCAGTCACATCACTCACCCCCACTCTACAACATGAGATTCATAGTCCCAGTATTCCCGCGGCCTCTGTGTGTTGACGTCTGGATAAACGCGGGATCGACTCGTAACAGGGCCGGACATGTTCTGAACGTGTGGCTGCTCCTGTCAGGGCTGTGAACACAAAAACACAATCAATACAGGGACAGCACTATCAGGCTGATGTGCATCAATAAGATCGACTGAAACAAAAGACTTGGGGCCTGAAATCTGTGGCCTCATTTGCACGCGGATTTAGTAAAGCATCAAAGAAAAGATGAATCTACAACTGGGAGGTTTAGCTTTACCAGCCCCCAGCCACGACACGGACCCCTAACTGATAAATTGGATTAAGATCCTGAAACTCTGCCCACATGGAGGAAAGTTTTAATCTAGATGCAAGCAGACCGAGGAAGACTCAACCACTACAGTCCAAAAGGTGTCAGCACATTCTTTCAGGGTTGAAAACACACAAGATGGCTTAAAGGGAACTCCGGGTATTAAGACTTGTATGGCTTAATATATATAATGGAAATTATGTCTCTTACTGAAATATGTAACAGAAAACCTATGAAAGACTTCCACGTTTTATACATATTTTGGCCTATCACTGCCGCAACCTGTTACCTTTTTAACCGCAACACATCCTTAAAAATAAAACGCTGATACAATGCCCCATTGTGCGGCTTTTGGTTGTAATTTTCATTTGAAGGGCAACAAGATAAGTGATGCAAGTCTTCACTGCTTTTCCTAACAATAAGAAGAGGAGTAACGAATCTGAACATGTCTGTGGACAAATAAAACTTTCTGAAGACCTGCGTCTTTGTTCTCTCCACTTTAGCCCTGATGCCTTTGAGGCTTTTAGTAGACCACAGCTACTGAAATCACTTAAAGATGGCAGAGACAAGAAACACTAGATGCCATCCTGGAAGGATGTACATACGCCGACACCTGTCATGGCACCACAGCCACTGAAGGAGTTTCTACTCGTTTAGATTTGTTGCGGGGAAAATCGATGCAACAGGTAGCGGCAGCAGCTCACCGAGCACAACCATTTCAAGCCATAATGGCGACACCCCCATAGTCAAAAATGTGTAAAGTAAAACTATGTAGATTTTTTTGAAGTGAAGCTTTCATGGGTTTTCTATGACATATTTCAGTAAGAGACATCATTTACGTTATATTAAGCGATACAAGTCTTAACTGCCGGGGTTCACGTTTTTGTGGCTTTTTACACATTTACATTTAAAGGATTAGTTCACTTTCAGAACAAAAATGTATAGATAATATACTCATCCCCTTGTCATCCAAGATGTTCATGTCTTTTTTTCTTCAGTTGTAAAGAAATTATGTTTTTTGAGGAAAACATTCAGGATTTCTTACCTTGTAATGGACTTCTATGGTGCCCCAGAGTTTGAACTTCCAAAATGCAGTTTAAATCCAGCTTCAAAGGGCTCTAAACGATTCCAGCCAATGAAGAAGGGTCTTATCTTGCAAAACGATCAGTTATTTTCTAAACAAATTGACAATTTATATTTTTAACTCTCGTCTCTGCGCATGCGTAGTCTGTGTGATTCAGGTCAATACAGTTAGGATATGTCGAAAAACTCCTATCAAGTTTTCTTCCCCAACTTCAAAATTACCTTTTTTTGTAAAGGGTGTTTGATCTCCTTTATATGTTCACTTTGTAAACACCAGGTTGGTACTTCGAACTTTGAAGTTAGGGAAGAAATCGAGATGGGAGTTTTTCGACATACCCTAATCGTATTGACCCAGATCTCACAGACTACACATGTGCATCGCAGAGACGAGACGAGCATTTGAAGTTGAAGTATATAAATTGTCAATTTGTTTATAAAATAACAGATCGTTTCGCAATATAAGACTTCATCTGCTGGGATCGTTTAGAGCTGCATTTAAACTGCATTTTGGAAGTTCAAACTCAGGGCACCATAAAAGTCCATTATATGGAGAGAAATCCTGAAATGTTTTCCTCAAAAAACTATTTCTTTATGACTGAAGAAAGACATTAACATCTTGGATTACAAGGGGGTGAGTACATTATCTGAAAATGTTTGTTCTGAAAGTGAACTAATCCTTTAACCAGTTCTATACTCCACATACAACAACACAGAATGCTGAACATAATCGGAAATGAGATCCAGGTAGTTACTGGACCCGTAAACAGTCCTGTTTCCAAGGTCGAACCTGTTGGAATAATCCAATCAGAGTAATTTACCACCCAACCCTGCTTCCCTTTCACCTGCTGACCTACCTGATACAGAGTTTGTCATTGTATAGCAAAAATCATCAAGAGCACACTAAGGCTTCTAGTAATTTAGGTAATGAATAACAGCTACTGGGCTGTGCGTGGTTGTTTTCTACCTCAACTCAAGTCTCAGGTCCATTTTTCATTGCCATTTTATTATCCATCAAGTGAAAATCACTTTTCAGTAAAAGCTCAGTTCTCGTAGATCAGCAACATGTTATACACTAAACATGAAGAGCATAATGTATACATTATACATAATTGTCAAGTTTTTATCAGCTGTTTGGACTCTTATTCTGACGGCACCCATTCACTGCAGAGAATCCATTGATGAGCAAGTTAAGCAATGCTAAATTCCTCTGTCCAAAGAAACATCTTGGATGGCCTGAGGTTGAGTAAATTTGAAGCGAGTGTTAAAAAAAAAAAAGTGAGTTTTTTTTTTTTTTGCACTGAATAAAAAGTTACCCGCCAAGCAATGCATTTGCAATACTTACATGCACCCTCTTTACAGTAGAAAACCCAGCAGCTTCGTCCATTAAAACAGAAATCGGTCTATTTTACGGCAGCTCTGAATGCATCTTATCACATCTGAAAACGGGAACCTCCTGGTTTAATGAACAACTATTCTGATACAGCACTGGGATCGGTGCTGTAATGGAGACAGGCCTGCAGGACCCCAGCGTGATTAGATTTCATCTACGTCTGTTATACTGTCATTTGCTTTAACAGGTTGAAAAGGAAACCAAATCATTCCTTTCCACCCCAACTCTATTGTGAAGTCATTTTGGAGACAATTTAGACCAGAATCTGCTTAAAAACCAATGAGCTGCCTCTCAGAAAAGTCATCCCCTTAAAAGCTTTACAACTAAACCTTCACAAGGACGTCTCTTGCTGTTTTTTAGCGTTGTTTTTACAAAAATCACTTTTTAACAAGCTATAAAAATGTATCTGTCTGTATTTTGAGCTAAAACTTCACATGCACACTCTTGGGACACCAGAAACGTATTTTACATCTTGTAAAAAGGGGCATGTCACGTTTAAGTTAAAAATAGCCAAACTTAAAAATAAAATGTCTCGTTCCATACAGATCATTTTTAGCATGTCTAATGTAAATCCTGCTGAAGTAATGCATCAGAAAGGGCTTCTGCAGGACTTTTAAGCTCAAATTTAAGACTTTTCAAGACGTGCACAAAAAAATTAAAAGGCAATGTCTACAGTACCATATTAAACTGTAAAATTACTGTTAAAAATGATTTACAGTTTCAGCCTTTAAACCATGTTTAAGAATAATTAACTTTTATAATCACTTAACCAATTATTATGAATATATTATATAAATTAAATAAATTAGTGGTGTGCAATATTGGCAAAAAAATTCTCTCTCAATATTTTCTGGGATTTTATCGATAACGAAAATTAGACAATATTTTGCTGAGTGTGTTATTGTGCTGATATCTTAAGGACTACCGTGGACAGCTGACTCCTGAATTTTTTATATCCTTCAGATTCTGTATGGTCAGTTCGGCAGTGATAGAAATGAATCTTTTTTAATAAGTTGTATTGGCATTTTTAATTCAAGACATTTTTTTCTAAAAGCGTGCACCTTTTGAGTCAAATTCTCGCATTTGGGCTGTGACCAAGCAAATAAAACCTACAAAAACTAAAATTATCTTTGCAGTGCAGAGGGGAGACAGAAGCTGCACCTGAAGTGGCATTTACACACTGTTTAATGCAGCTCAGATGGACATGGGAAGCTTTAGCCTACAGTTACAAATGCACAAATAATGTTTTGATATTTTAAACATAAAACATTGAAAACTGTTGTTTGAAATGATTAAAAAAAAAAAAATACTAGAGATACTTTACATATGAGATTAAAACCGCCAGTAACTCACTGTTAAGTGAATCATTTTGATTGAACTGAATCACTTAAAGGAACGAAACACCATCGTGTTGCTCAGAGACGGAAAACAGTGCTGTAACTGTGTTTGGAATGATTTTTGTTGGCGAAATAGAGAAAAAACAATCTCTGGTAGCCCATTGGGCAGATACTCTTCAGATTTTGGTAGCCCAAAAATTAATTTAACTAGCCCAAATAAATTTTTTTTTTTTTTTTTTTAAATATAGAAAAATCACATAGATTTTAAAAATAACAAAAATTCACAAAAATATTTTCAATACACAAATATCAAGGAAGGAATTTTATTTCACCATTTACAGGGTATCTGCAGAATTTTTAAATATCAATTTGCAATTTATGACCCTTTTTAAGAGCTGCACAAGTAAAATGAACACAGAATGAGTGGGGTTGGACAATGTATGGTAACATATTAAGCCAAAATTACATGATTTACAGTTCAGATACAGGTTTTCACAAAGAAAAAAAAAACATATACAACGGCATTTCAGTCTTTATTCCATTGAAAGGGATAAATCAAGTATAATTTATTATATTTATTCAAAACATAAATATTAGAGTCTTAATTGTTTAGATTTTTATAAGGCATACCTTTCACATTTTCAACTCTGTGTTTTCTGCATAAAAACATGGGTCGATATTTGCAATAATCTGACCATAAACATCTGAAAAATGTATTAGAAATGCAAATTAATTCTCTGACGCAAGGTGGTGCTTTAGGAGCGCTGAAATATTGCAGTTTCCCTAGTTATGGCTGTACACAAAGCAGCACAATTCTAAGGACAGTCCGTTCCCTTCAGATACATTCATATTCAGATACATCCGTGCCGCGTTTTGACTTTTAATTGAGCAGCGCGCATATTTATTCACTGACATCATTGCCTTTTAAAGTTTAATCCAGCCCTATCGTGATTCTTGTCTTTCCGTCCCCAACTGTAAGACCTCTTAAAATTATAATTAAGACTTTTCTTATAATATTTAACATATAATTTTAAATATTATATAATATTTTATAATATTAAAACTTTTTATGGCCTTAAATTTGATACAACTAAATTGAGGAGTTTAAGGACCTGCATGAGCCCTCTCCTTTGAGATAGCTCGTTGGTCATTACGGTGAAACATTTTGGTAGCCCGACTGGAAAAAACCATAGCCCCGGGACGACGGGCTAGCGATTTTGCAAGCCCTGAAATCGATAAATTTTTTGCATTTGAATAGACCAAATTATGCAGTGAACACACTTTAAGAACCCGCAGAAACCCTGATCAGATCAGGGTCAAATAAAACCATGAAATCATCAAATGAAACCAGCATATTTATCCATGGTTTCCACAAGCCCAATTAATCAACTAATCATTTAACCATCACGCCAACTTGTCAGTTTTAAACTTATGTACTTTGGCACATCCTCTAAGAAATCAAGCAAGGATGCTGGAAAAATAAACACAATGATGCTAAATGGCTTGTATAGGGAGTCTACCATCAGAAACAATGGATAATTTTGTTTTGCCAGATGGGATTTTGGTTTGATCAACATTCCCAAGATTCCTGCCTCCCCCGTCGGCCACCTCAGAGGAGCACCGAACCTGATATCACATGATTCACAAAGCCTGTATTCACTTGCAGCCATTACTCGTATCGCAGACCAAAAATGACATGATCTAATCTACAGATGGACGAGGATCAAATATGTAGACGCACTTTAGCTCCTCAGCGTGTCAAATGAGGCCTCAAAGAACACAACTGACGGTTAACCCTGACTCACCTTAAACTGTACTTGCGGGCAGCCTTGGGGAACCTTGCGATGGTTTTACACGAGGGTGACGCTCCAAACACCTGCAAGGCAAAACAAATAACTTTAAGACTCGCCACTGACGTCAGTATTTGATGATTCGCACAGATGTTCGTTTGTTTGTTTGTATGTATGAAAAAAACCTGTTGTGTGCAGCCCAACCAGACCGCAGCCAAACTCAAAGCAACATTTGTGTTCAACACACCAAGTCAAAAACACATCCATAAACATTTATTAGGAAACATGCCACCATTTTCCATCTGTCAGCTGATCTCAGTCACTAGCTCACAGACTGAGATCAAAATGTATAACAATGATTTCACATAAAAAAATAAAAAAAATCTAATTTAAGACATTTTAATACCTGCACGAGTAAATTAATATTGTATATCCATACTGAACCCATACTGAATTTATATACCAATATATAAAAACATACACATTAAGAGTGATCAACTAATATTGTTTCTTCACTGCAACAGATTTGAATCAAATTAGCACTTACTAAGGATGTGACGAGATCTCGTGGCACAAGATCTCACGAGATCTGACAAAAATGTGACGATACCCTCGCAAAACATTTTGCAGTGTTTATATTAGAGCTGCAGGATTAATCTTTAAAAGATTGCAATCTCTGTTCAAACACCTATGCGATCTTTTTCCTGAATGACAACAGTTCAGCGGTGTCTATTACGACTGTTTCAAATCGTGCTTTTCATGCTACACTGACGCTTACAATGTGAAACGTGTTAAATACATTGAAATCAAAGCATTCATGCTGCTGCCGATCCAGAAAGAGCAACACAAATCTTTTTTCAACCACATATTAATAATTATTTCTGTGTTACAAACATTTAAATAACATAAGTACTGGGATAAAAGTGTATAGTTTGGGTGGGTATAAACACTTATTGCCTACAGTAGCTATCAAAACGAAAGTATGTATTCTAAGGCTTATGCTCTTCTGCCAGGAGGTGGCAACAAATGCACTTTAAAAAAGTATTTATCATTAAATCTTTCATTCAGGAGATTCCAATAGTGAAACAAGTCTTTATTAATTGAGACACAATTTTTTTTTTTTTTTATTTGATCAAAAATATTTTTAAGACGTATCCAGAACCATTTGCGTTTATTATTGCATATAAATAATTAAAATTGACGTTTAATTTCATAGTTCATATCAAAATGCTCCTAGTTTTTTTTTTTTCATTTTGTTTTTCCCTATATATTTCATCATTAAGAATTTCTTTTAAAAAGTTTAAAAATCTCGTCTCGTGGGATAAGTGTCTCGTCACACACCCCTAGAATTTACCATTACATCACTTGCTCACAAGTAATCCACACGACTCCAGTCCATCAATAAACGTCTTGTAAAGCGAAAGGTGCACATTTTAAGAATCCAATCCATCACTCATTCATTTCTAACTCATATCCAAATCTGCAGACATATTTGTGACCCTGGACCACAAACCAGTCATAAGGGTCAATTTTTCATCTAAAAGCAGAATAAATGAGCTTGATGTATGGTTTGTTAGCAAAGGACAATATTTGGCCAAGATACAACTATTTGAAAACCTGTAATCTGAGGGTGCAAAAAAAAAATTATAAAACTGTAAAGTTGTCTAAATTAAGTTTTTAGCAATGCATATTACTAATCAAAAAATAAGTTTTGATATATAATAGCACATTTACAAAGTATCTTCATGGAACATGATACTTAATATTCTAATGATTTTTGCCATAAACTTTGAACCATACAATGTATTGTTGGCTATTTTTACTTTCGACTGGTTTCATAGTCCAGGGTCACATTTATTGTTTTGGACTGTTTTCAAATGTAAATCTGTGAATATTTCACTCCTGATTCAGAAAAGTCTTTTTTTTTTTTTTCACTCGAGGAAGCAATATTATGGACAGAGGACTTTTTAGCCAGAAGCAACCATTTCAAGATAAAAACATCTTGGCATTTGTTTCTTACAAGCATGCAACTTCTTACTTCACCAGGTGTTAACTAATGGACTGGAATGGTGTGGATTACTTGTGGATCAAAACTATGTTTTTATCAACTAATTCTGACCGCACGCTTTCACTGCAGAGGATCCATTCGAGAGCAAGTGATGTAATGCTATATTTCTCCAAATCTGTTGAATAAAGAAAAACTCATCTACATCTTGGATGGCCTGAGGGTTAGAAAATTGTATTACATTTTTAATTTTGGGTGAACCATTTCTTTAAACTATAGCATAAATTGTAATTTTTTTTTTTTTTAAAGAAAACAGCAATTCCTTGGCTGGGATTGTTTAGAACCATTTGAAGCTGCACTGAAACTACATTTTTAACCTTTAATCCATTGAGCACCATTTAAGTCCACTATATGGAGAAAAAGCCTTGAATGTTTTCCTTCAAAAACTTAATTTCTTTGCGACTGAAGCAACACAGACATGAATATCTAGGATGACATGGGGGTGAGTAAATTATAAGGGAATTTTTATTCTGGAGGTTGAGTGAATCTTTAATGCAGGATTTAGTGAGCAGTTTACTTAGATAACCAATGAATTTCCATGCCTAGGACATTTTACACAAGACTGTATTTGCCAAAACCAATTTCTAGATTATGGAATATTTTAGAGAAAACACATTCACTACTAAAACCTCAATGACTTTGTCATACCCTTAAATCATAACTTTGCTATTTCCAAGTATTCCATCACTGTTGGAAATCTGTGTGAATTTTCCTAATAACACAAGACAGTCTCACTTCTCTTAAAACCAACAGAAGAATACTTACTCTGCCAGGGAAAGAGTACATTTTTAGGCAGCAGACATGTTTCAAATGTGCCTATGATGCCTAAAAATGCTGGCCAGATAGTCAGCTCACTAGGTTTTTAAAATTATGATTTAGGAGCAGTGTCTCAATGGATTAACCCATCACACCAGTTGACCACCATGCAGAATGATACTAGATACTGACAAATATTATTTCAGTATATAGGTTTTCACAAAATCAAACCTTTAACCTCATAAAACTTAACCCTTCTCATTTTTTTAATTGACTGTATCTTATTGAAATTTCCATCAGTGAGCTTAAACCTCATTTATAGCCTCTTCACAAGATCCAAACAGGCTGTTAAACAATTTTAAAAGCTTTATGAAGCGTTCTACAGATTTAGAATAGAATAGGGGGTCAAATGAATGAATAAAGACCCCAAATCAGCCATGGAGCTCAAACCCTCATTCAGATCAGGATGTAGAGCATCAGTTAGAAGCTAAACTATCAGCTCGTCTAAATTGTACACACTCGAAACCCCTCAGCTGGTTTATTTTCAAATAAACTTACACTTAAGCACACTCCCGACAACATTTGTGTATCAAACAATTAAAACCTCATCAAATCATCGAGTTTATCTTATATTTCATTAGCATATCATCACGTTAGCCACAGCCATGCTAACGTTCCATCATCTACACAATAAACACATTTCTAAAGACACAAGAGGGCATAGTACGTTATATAAAACCCCCCTCCAATTCCTCGCAATGATTTAAGGATCATATATATGTTAAAAGTTGATAGTGAATGACACAAAGTATTAATATAAAGGGCGGTTTGTATTACCTCTCAGCTCTGTGTTAATATGGCGGCGGCGAAGTTAGCGCGAGGAGACGCGACACTCTTCCAGTCCTGTAGGGGGCGCGTAGCAGCGGCACTCTCACTGATACTGGCTTCCGCTCAAACACGCTGGTTTTGTGGTCCTCCCACATAGATATATATACTGACTAGATGTCGCCTTGGGCCTCTAAGCATACGTCAACGTCGCCGCCATCTTGGGTCGGGGATCTGAAGGAAGCGCCAAAGTTTCCCCGCATTCAGATCAACTCTGAAGATGCCGGACTTCTGTGCTGCATATGGATGTTCGAACGAAAGAAATGAAAAAACCAAACAGCAAGGGATAACATTTCACAGGTGAGAATGTATTTTATGACATTGTGGTTACGAAATTATATTGTTTCAGTCCTACGACCGCACGTAGTTAATCCATGCTAATGTGAGTTAGTTAGTTAGTGACTCATGCTAGTGCAAGTTGTTTTTGCCAGTTATGAAAACCAACAATGAACAGAATGTATTTACATCGATGTAATATGATGGTAAGATGTTGGAATTTGGGTCAGTGTTAGTTTGAAATTTGTGTCCGTGTTAGTTTGTAAAGTTAATCGTTCATGTGAATGACGACGTTCACACATAAACTATAACCACGATACCGTTTGGGGTTACTTTCAGAGCGATTTGAGAACGATAAAAAGCTAGAAGCTAATAGTCAATCAGAAGTTCAGAACCCATCACATTTTAGCCATACATTATTTAACACTTGGAGAGACTTTGCTTGTCAATGGTCAGTGTGGACGCTTTTATTGCTATGGTTAGTTATTGCTGTCGTCCTCCCTGGTGAATGAATGCCAATTTACACTGCTATCACGTGGCTATGTTCCTTGAAGTACACTACAAAAATGCTATGGACTTTTGGATTTGTTTTGTTTGTAGATTCCCAAGTGATAAACAGAGGCGTCAGTCATGGACAATAGCACTCAGGAGAGAGGGGTTTGAGCCAAAAGACCGCACCGTACTGTGCAGCTGTCATTTTCGGCCTGAAGATTTTGACAAGACTGGACAGACAGTCCGTTTACGGCAAGGAGCGATCCCATCCATTTTCAAGTTTCCTGATCATCTTTCAAAGGTTTGTCACAGCATTTTTTTTATTATTGGGTCATTCCAGCTGAAATCATCAAATTTTGGAAAAGTTCCCCACCTGACCTCCTCAGATTTGTCTGAAAAAAATCCATGTGATGGGTAATATGCCCAATAGATAATATAAAAAATTTCAGATCCCTACTGTGCATACTCTTTATGTAAAAAAAAGTTTGTTTTTACCCCGGTTTGGCATCACATTCTGAGTGACCATGTTCAGATTGAAATATCTCCAGAACTAGTTGTGCCAGGTCCATGAAATTTTCTGGGCAATTTTCTGGGAATTACAACTCACAGCATTGTTACTGAATTTACACCTGAATGCTGGCCCTCTACTTTTCATTGAAACTATTACTTTAAAGGTTTTCAGATGTCCATAGAAACCACAATTTTCTATGTATAAGCATCAAACTTGGTAAATGGTCTGATATGTACCCTGTTTTTCACATCCTTTGACATCAGACAATAGAGTCTGATGGATGTTGAGATATTAAGGTCCAAAAATTGAAAAAACTAATTTACGCCAATGTTCAGAGCAATATTTCCCATGAATGACACCAGGTGTGAACATGATACTTTTTTTTTTTTGAAAGAGCATGTTCTTATTGATAAAATGTCCAAAAATTGGGATGGGGTTTTACCTCATTTTTCTGAAATTATTTTTTAAAAACTCAGAGTTTCATCACTGATCCTATTGTTCACTTTTGCTATTCAACTTGTTATAGGCATTTCAAAAGAATGTATTATTGTTCCACTTATACAAAAAAATACAAAAAATGTACTTCCAGACATGAGTCACTTTAATAATGTATACCACCAACACAAATAAATGTGTGACATAACAGTTACTGAAAGTTGTTCATGAAAGTGTCTGAATCCACAGTTTCGTTTTCTTTTATGACATAGCATAATTCAGTGGAAGTAACTGGCACATCAATTTTCATTATGATGTGCTGGAGAGGCACCCAACAGACATCTTTGGCCGAGTGTGTTTCAGAACCCCAACTTAAGTGGCCGTTCCATTGCACTTTATTGGGCATATTACCCATCACATAGATTTTTTTCAGACAAATCGGAGGAGGTCAGGTGGGGAGCATTTGATGATTCCAGCTGGAATGACTCTATTACAACATATTCTAATTTATTACGTGTTTCTGTAAGTTCAAACAATTTCCTTTTTTTCTAGCAGCCTAGTTCATCAAGGTTAAGCAGAACATCAAACAAGGCAACTGAAGAATCTCCACAGCCATGGTCTAACATGCCTGTCAAGGGATTTGTAGGACAAAACCTCTTTCATGAGTCAATCTCTGTAAGTGAAGTGATTTATCACCTTTGGATGCCTGGTGGCTGTAACAGTGACATTTTTAGAAGTTAGGAGACAGGATTGAAGTAACAGAGTTGCTAAATATTTTTCAGGATCATCAGTATGCCCTTGAGCCAGTGAAAGCAAAAGAGAAGTTGGCCGTGTATCAAGAGAACATGGAGAAGTTACGACGGGACTTGAGAAATGCGAAGGACCGGGAAAGGAGACAAAAGAAGACCGTGAGCTCCTTGTTGGAGGATTTAAAAAAAAACAAGATGTTAACAGAGGAATTGGAACAAAAGCTGGATTTCTACTCTGGTTGGTTGACTCGGTCCCTCCCTCTCTCTCTCTCTCTCACTCCTCTCTCTCTCTCTGCATGTGTAACATTTATAATTTAGTAGTAGTATCTCATCTCACCCAGTTTGATTGCCATCTCTATATTGTTTTTGATTATTTACCTGAGAAATGTTTTTCAGTTTGTTGTAGAAAAAAAGCATCTGAACAAGTTTTCTTTAAATCAGTATGTCTCTGTGAAACTATATTTCATTGAACCCTACAGACCTTCCAGTTGAACTATTCAAGCATGACCATGCCTTCACTCCCGCTCAACGGGAATTTGCCTTAACATTGCATTTACATGGGCCTAAAGCCTACACGTACTTGAGAGAAACCATGAAGATTCCACTCCCACATCCTCACACTCTTCTAAAGTAAATATAATATTTTCTACAATTTCACATTTGTCAGAGCTAGATGAAACTGATATGTCAATATGTATTCTGTTTGCTTTACCTATAACAGATGGATGCAGACTGTGGATGCCAAACCTGGATTAAACACATCACTCTTAGACATGCTACAGAGACAGAAAAACGAAAACCCTGCTAGGTATGGTAGAGTGTGTCTTGTCTTGGATGGCATGTCCATAAGAAGACAAGTTCAGTATGACTCTCACAAACAGACAATGGTTGGTTTTGAGGATCTCGGCAGTGGAATAGATGAGACTACTGTGGCACGTGAAGCTTTAGTGTTTATGGTTGTTGGATTACAAGGTCACTGGAAAATGCCCATTGCCTTTTACTTCATCAGCTCACTTAAACCAGAAACACAGAGAATTTTGCTTCTGCACGCCTTGGAGGCACTTCATGAACGCGGCATCAAAGTTGTGTGCATCACAATGGATGGACATATCTCAAACATTAACATGTGTACAATGCTCGGATGCCAGCTAAAGTTAAATCAGCCTCTCAAGACACATTTTGTTCACCCTTCCTCAGGGGAAAATGTGTTTGTGATCATGGACCCTTGCCATTTGTTAAAATTGGCTAGGAACATGTTGCAAGCTTACAGCTCAATCGTCAGTCCTGCAGGAACAATTAAGTGGAAATACATATCACAGTTGAACGATGTTCAGGAACACGAGGGTCTTCATGCGGCCAACAAAATTACCAGAAAGCACATCGATTTTGAGGGGCAAAAAATGAAGGTTTCAGTGGCAGCCCAGACACTGAGTCGATCGGTGGCGATGGCTCTTCGCATGCTGATGGAGGCTGGACATCCGCAGTTTGAAGAATGTTCTTCTACGATCGAATTTCTTCAGGTAATTTTTTATTTATTTTGGAAACGAAATGTGCAAATGAAAAGTATGATAATTGAATGATAATTGTTTTTCTAAAGGTGGACATTTCTACTCTTGTTCTAAATCTTCGTCTTCATCCCTCAGCTGGTGATTCAAGCACTTAATCCCTTTGAACAGTCTTTACTCTCAGTAAATGCCTCTGGCATCAAGATGGTCTTTGCTCAATCAACCTTGTCCCTTACCTAACAGCAGCTGATTCTTCCAGGCTACCACACTACCATACACTGAAAAAAATAATACGCTAGATTACTTAAAATATTAGTGCATCATTTTTGCACGCCTCTTTTTAAGCAATTTTCACTTTCAATTTTAAGCAGTATTAGCTAAAAATCTTTAGTTGGTGATGCTTGAATATTTGAGTATCCTAGCAAATGGTTTTGCTAATTTATTGGTTGGGGTAACACAATATTTTAAGCAGTTTTTGTTTACAAATTTAAGTTATTTCTACCACTAAAGATATGTTTAACCTAATCATACAATTTTAAGCTGTGTTGTAGTTAATGCGATAATTGAGTAATTAACAAACTGATGATGGAACATTATTATAGACACCTGATATTAACAAGCAGAATCACCAAAGGAGAAAAATCAACATTTTTACACTACCGTTATTGTGGACAGTGTCTGCATTAGTTGGGTGCTTGCCCCTTATATTTTTAATGTTAGATTTTGTTTGGCTGCTGTATCTGTATTAAAACAGCTAAGAGCAGCAGTCATCAGGTGTTCTTGATTGTTTTAATATGATCATTATTTCATCCTTTAATGACAGTAATAGCTTTGTTAACCAACAACTAAACATTCTGATATGGCTGTACATTTTGGAAATATTTTTTCAAGCAATTCTGATATTTATGTATATAAACCAAAACCCATCTTGTTTAGGCACAGCCAGACACCAAGAATCAGCATGAGAATCACAACAATGGTGATCATCAAATAAGCCAATCAAAACTCATCCATGTTTCCCATCATGCATTACCACATGAATAAATTATGAGCTGAATTAGCTTTCTATCTGTTTTCTGAATATGCTGTTTGTCACCATTGTTGAGATTCTTACGCTGGTTCTTGATGTCTGTGTGTGCCAAAACAAAATGCTTTTCTTTTTAATAAAACAGAACTGTTTAAAGAAAATCTCCGAAATGCATCAAAAATACAGGATCTATTGCTGTTGGTTTACAAAGATGTTACAGTCAATGAAGGAAAAATAACTCAGAGATTAGATTCTAGGTGAATTAAGGATTGTGTTAAAACACAATCATTATCACCTGATGACTGCTGCTTTTGGTTTGTCTGTCTCTTTTAACATAGATACAGCATCCAATCAAAATCTAACATTAAATATATAAGGGTCAAGATCCCAACTAATGCAGACACTGTCCACAATAACGGTAGTGTAAAAATGTAGATTTTTCTCCTTTGGTGATTCTGCTTGTTAATATCAGGTATCTATAATAATGTTCAATCATCAGTTTGTTAATTACTCAATTATCGCATTAACTACAACACAGCTTAAAATTGTATGATTAGGTAAACATAACTTTAGTGGTAGAAATAACTTAAATTTGTAAACAAAAACTGCTTAAAATATTGTTACACCAACCAATAAATTAGCAAAACCATTTGCTAGGATACTCAAATATTCAAGCATCACCAACTAAAGATTTTTAGCTAATACTGCTTAAAATTGAATGTGAAAATTGCTTAAAAAGAGGCGTGCAAAAATGATGCACTAATATTTTAAGTAATCTAGCGTATTATTTTTTTCAGTGTAGAGATGCCAGCCAGTCATGCCTCCTAACCTAAAGCCTGTTCTCTCCAAGGCAGGGTTGCTATATCCAGTCATTCTCCTGAACAAGCAACCAACTGCTAACGTCTTATATATCTTAACAGGTCTACCTTTCCCTCAACACAGTGGTTAGTGAGCATTAGAGTAGTTCATAAGTCTTGTTTGTTGAGTTCCATTGAATCTGGTTTTCATCTGTTATTGATGGGCCTGTCTATGGAATGTAAATCATAAGCAGCTATAGTAAGGAATATTTGTGTTGAAGGTGATTGACAGATTGTTCGACGTTATGAACAGCAAAAACCCACGTGCAAAAGGCTTCAAGGCTCCACTAGGTTTGCGCAACTGGGAAGACACGTTAGGTTTTATGTCTGAAGCCCGAGCTTACTTGACCAAGTTGAGGCTGAACGATGGCACTCCACTTCATTGCTCAAAGAGGTTTATTTATTTATTTTTTTAATTTTCTATAAGTAAAGGTAAATGTGTACCTGGTACATAGTGTATCATTACATGCATTGCAGATGTTTTCCCAAATAAAGATGCTATCAGCAAGTACAAACATTTTTTAGACCAGTAGAATCTAATAGCCAGTATTGAGGTAGCCAATCTTCTCTGTGAACTAGAATTTCAGTTGCCCCCAAAACATTAGCATACCAGGTATTTACCTTCACTTGTTATAACAAGTAAGAGAACAAGAGTTTTAAAGAGTAACAGTACAACCATAGAGTAGATATAGAGTGTGTCTGGTTTTGTTACATACTCTGATCTTTGACCCAAAGCAATCACTTATAGATTTACTCTTTAAAACGTCTTGATCAAGTTCTTTGTTCATCTCCTTTTCTTTGACGTTGTGTTCAAAAAAACGTCTGCTTGCTGTTCCAGTGTTGTTTGGTTCCTTTAGCGAAGTGTTTACTTGAAAAACATGTGGACTTCATTTCAGAGAAAATTTTGGGTAATGTATTGAGAAGTTATTTCCTTCATTCCACATCAATCGGTCTACCTCTTTCCTATCTTTCTCTGGCTTCTATCCTTCTACTCAATGTTCTTGTGACTTTATTACAAATGTTCTCAACAAGGTCACATTGCAAAGCCTACATTTTACATGCTCAGATGGGTGAGAAACTTGGATAAATGAGTAGAGAGATTTCACATGCACTACATGACATTTTAACAAGGCATCACACTAACTAAAAGGAGGTTTGTTGGGGTAGGGAGTGGTAAGAGCTTCAGTCACTAAAACGCACTCTGACCTGACATTACATTTAGATCCTTTTCCACTTTAATTTCTCACTTTACCTGGTATGTTCCATGTAATGCAATGCTATTTACAATATTTAAAGTAAATATTTACAGACTAAGTTTATGGTTTCATATAGTCAATGTTGGAATATTGAAGTCTCTTTATTTTAAAGGTATCTATCTGTGACCGGTTTTGTTATCAACATCAACTCCTTCACCATGATGATACCAGAGCTACTTAAGGGACAGCGATATGTGTGCACATACCGCTTTAGCCAAGACCACTTGGAATTGTTTTTCAACTCCATCAGGGCCTCAGGTAGGAGCTGAGATTGAAGTGAGCAATGTTGTTGAGAGAAAACAAACAGAATTCTACAAAAACACACATAATCAAGACACACATTCATGCACCTTCCACACCTACTGGATACAGCTGTTAAAAACACACTTGTCTGAAATACTTACCTGGAATATACTTACCTTTTTAATTTCAGGTGGATGGAACAACAATCCAACTGTTGCTCACTTCCAGAATTATTTCCGGCGCATCATGGTCCGCTGTGGCATTGCTCCAGGGAAGACCGGCAACGTTCAACCACAGGATGACACCATGTGTCTGTCAGCTGTTGACATGTCATCTGTGGTGCCAGCTGAGGATGACGATGACAACATTGCATCCTCTCCCTTTCAGCCAATCTCTGGTGTTGTGTTGGACCACAGTTATTTAGCAACATGCTTTGGGTGCCTAACTGAAAACGCACTTGTTTACATTGCGGGGTTTGTAGTTAGGCAAGTCATGAGAAAACTTGCATGCAATGTATGTCGTAACAGTTTGGTAGTTTCGACCATACCATCTTTTGGCTGTAACTACCATCTGCTCACCCTCAGAAACAATGGAGGCCTAGTAATACCAAGTGAAGGTACCGTTAAGGTGATCCGCTCGGCTGAGCACTGCATCCGACGGGCCTCTAACATCAACTCAGCAGCCCATCAGTGCCCTGTGTCTCTGTTAAACAGAGTTGTGAAAGCAGAAGTAGGGTCTGAGGACATATTTGGCCTTTGTGATCACATTGTTGACACTCAAGATGGCATAGACAACCACCACTTTAACTTAATTTCACTGGTTGTCTGTACCTTTCATAAGTTGAGACAACACCAGGTGGCAAAGGTTCATACTTTGCAACTGCAGAGCAAAAGTCTGAGGAAGAAACTGTGTAAGGTAGTGTTGTTGCAGGGATACTAAACACAGTTTTAAGAATGCTTGACCTGTCTTATACACTGTAATCATTTAAGAAGCTGTAGTAGATATTTTCATGAACTGTATGTTTTCCAAGAATGGTTAACCTGTGTTATATACTGTAGCCTAATCATTTAATAATCATAATCATAATCATAATAAGCTGTTGTAAATACTGGAAGATGTTTTCACACTACGTACGCACGTTATGTTTGTTTTTGTGTTATATAACCATTTTACGCTGGGTCATTGTATTGCAGGCTTGCTGATGTACAAAATAAACCAGTACAATTCAAACGTTTTAATTAACATGTATTTTTAAGTATGGATATCATACCATTGTAGCCATTTTGTGTGCAGTAGACTAGGCTAAGGTAAGTAACAATAGTTAATTTTAAGTTCACTGAAGTGGAAGAATAATAAACTTACACCTAGTTTTGAAGTAGATTAATATCAAAAGCTTCAATTTTCTCTGGACTCGATCATAAATACATGTCTGTCAGTTGCAACGAACCAAAAAACTGAAAAAAAAATAATTTGAGATTCGGACGATTTATGATGATTTAATTTCTGCCTAGATGCAGATGTTAGGTTCCCCATCCTAACATTCTGAGGTCTGTTGGTCAGGAAGTCCATAATTGTTTTATTTTTTTTTTATATATATATTTTTTTAATGCTTTGTTTAATGCTTTTATTAATTTAAATTTTGCTCTATTACATGAGTAATATAAAATAAAGTATATATAAAATATAAATAAATAGATTATCTATTTATTTATATTTTATATATACTTTATTTTATATTACTCATGTTTTTTTCATATCAGCATCCTTGTAATTGTTTTGTGCATTGTAGAACAAATTAATTAGTTATGTAGGTGTGTCTAAGTATTGTATTGTATAAGTATTGTATATGATATATCACATATTTATGATAGAACATAGATTAATTATTTTACTTATATCATATAAGTAAAATACTTTACCTATGTTCTATCATAAATATATGTCTGACATTTATAATAAACCAAACGGCTTGAAAATCGGTTGAAAATTAAGCAAATTGAGGTGATTTTAATCGTTGATAGTTCTCTGCCAATGTTAGCTAGTGCAGAGTAGACGCGGCTTCCCCCGACCCAAGATGGCGGCCGCGCTGACGCATCGTTCCTATGGACAGCAGCGTCAGAGGTGACATCTAGTCAGTATATATATCTATGGTCCTCCCACGCTCTGCACAGGATTTTGATTATTTTAGGTGTATGTTAAACAAATTTCACATCCATAAATGCTCGAATGTTAAATAATAAAACCCAACTGCGTGTGTGTTTTTAAGCAAAGCTGTAGTATATATTTCTATACCTGATTTCCATATTCTAATATTTTTCTTGTCGATTAGTAACTTATTCGCCTCAAATAATAAATGAAAACTCTACATTACCAGTCAAACGTTTTTGAACATTAAGATATTTAATGTTTTAAAGAAGCCTCTTAACTGCTCACCAAGCCTGCATTTTTTTGATCTAAGTACAGTAAAAACAGTAATATTGTGAAATATTTTTTAAATATTTAAAACAATCATTTTCTATTCGAATATATTTTAAGACGTAATTTATTCCTGTGATTTCAAAGCTATTTTTTTTAGCATTATTACTCTATTCTTCAGTGTCACACAATCCTTCAGAAATCATTATAATGTTCTGATTAGAATTGCTGCTCAAACATTTATTATTATTATTATTATTGTGCTGAAAACAGTTGAGTAGGATGTTTTTCAGGTTTCTTTGATGAACAGAAAGAACAACAGAATTGATCTGAAACAGAAATCCTTTGTAACTTTATAAATGTCTTTGTTATCAATTATTATTAATTTCTATAATTTCTCCAAGCTTTTGAATGATAAAGTGTATAATGTTAAAAAAGCTTTTATTTCAGATAAATGCTGATTTTTTTATCTTTCTATTCATCAAAGAAGCATGACAAAAATGTACTCAACTGTTTTAAATATTGATAATAATAATAAAAATGTTTCTTGAACAATAAATCAACATATTAGAATGATTTCTAAAGGAAATTATTTCAAATTCAAAATATTTATTTTAAAATGTTACTGTTTTTGTGTATTTTTGATTAAATAAATGCAAGCTTGGTGACCAGCAAAAACAAATTGATAAAAAAAAAAAAAACATGTTGTGGATGTGTCACAACTTAACACAAACTCAGCATAATGAACATAAATTTATAAAAAAAATTTTAATGGTCCAGAAGCCCTCAAAGCTATAAAATTTGGTTCTGTAATCAGTTCTTGCAGTCTCTTAAAAGTTTAAGCTTTTTGGTCTACAAGTCTCTGTACACCTAGTTTTGTTATTTTTGTATTATTGAATGTTGTAAGTTTGTAATGTAATTGAATGTTGTCGTTTTATGTCATAAATGTAATATTTTGTATTTTACGATTCCCTTTTGACAAGAAAAAACATGTTTCCTGTTGAGAAAGAAAGTAAATTAACCTGCTTGTATAATTATTTTGTAGCCTACATTTATAGTGTGTTCTTATATTGTCTAAATTAAAATTTTGTAATAATTATCGGCAATTTGAGAAGAGACGCAATGAAGTATCAGATCTGCATCAAAGTGTGCAATGTCAGGATTAAATGAGATAAAAAAAAAATGCTTATTTAGAGTATAGTAAAGTGAGTAAAAATGGGACGTTGCTTCAGCCAATCATATGGCCCGTAGAGCATCATGTGACCTAACATGAACCGTATGGGATTCCAAGATCATCTTTTCCCTCTTTAAATTGTCTTTGGCGTTATCTTCGGCAGCATTAATTAAGATGACAGAATTACAGACCTGAAGTGGGACACAGCAGAACACTGGGAATATTAGCAGGCTATGAATGCCTGTCTGACAACTTAATGGATAACTGTCAAGAAAACTGGTGTTATGAGCTAATTTACCTGATGACAGCTAGCTCATTTGGTCATATTTAACAGTTCGTAATCTGAGGTAATGGACACTTGGACTCAATAGGCAAGTGATGGAAGAATCTTAATTGATTCTAAAATGAGATTCGACTTCATCTTTATGAAAAAAAACACTGTTACTAACACTGTTTAACAATGACAGCATATAAACTTTACTATAGGCTTTTTAAATCACATTAAGATTATTAATAGTACTGTTTATTCATTATTCATCTGTCGTTGCTCATAAACATACCGTTATATGACTTAGCTTATACAATAGCTGAAATATTAATTAGTGTAATGACTGAGAAGTGAAACGTACTTGCTAAAATGCTGAGTAATTGTCCAGAGATTATTGTTCCCACATCAAGGGGCATCAGACAGGTCTCATGTGATACTCTGTCTATATTAAAAAGCTATTCAATCCCATCAGCCTCTGAATAAATCCTGTCTGGTATGTGCTGGTTAAAGAGTGTAATTTTTCATGATGATGGAAGGCAATGGAAACTGCTTTGAAATTATGACAGTTCATTTACCAAGCTGGCAGAGAGCAAAAGCAGACTGCTTACCAACCAAATACACAAACCTTGGGTTTAGCATTCATGTTTTGATGATAGATGCAAATGGTGATTCTAGCAAGGTCACAATTCCAAATAATGTTTATTATAAATGGCAACTTGTATAGACATATTTCCTTTTGAACCAGGAAATAGGGGCGGGCATATCAAAGTTTAATAGCCAATTGGTTTATGTCAGAGCATGAACCATTTACCATTTGCCATTAGCAAGTAGCAAATTTGTCAAGATTAATATTTAATCGAAACATTGATTAACAATTATACAATTAACCATCTGATATTCTTTATTTTGGTGTCACACTTGAGGTCTTAGGCAGTCAAATCAAAACAAAATTAATGTAAATTGAAGTCAAAAAAGTTTACATACACCTAACAGAATCTGCAAAATGTTCATTATTTTACCAAAATAAGAGGGATCATAAATGCATGTTATTTTTTAATTTAGTACAGACCTGAAAAAGATATTTCACATAAAAGACGTTTACATATATTCCACAAGAGAAAAAAAATAGTTGAATTTATAAAAAAAAAATTATAAAAGTTCACACACTTGATTGTTAATATTGTGTTGTTACCTCAATGGTCCACTGCTGAGTTTTTTTTTTTTTTAGTGATAGTTGTTTTTTTTTAGTGATAGTGATTGTTTTTTTATTCGCTGTTCTTCAGAAAAATCCTTCAGGTCCCACAAATTCTTTGGTTTTTTAGCATTTTTGTGTATTTGAACCATTTCCAACAATGACTATGATTTTGAGATCCATCTTTTCACACTGAGGATAACTAAGGGACTCTTATGCAACTATTACAGAAGGTCCAAACGCTCACTGATGCTTCAGAAGGAAACATGATGTATTAAGAGCTGGGGGGTGAAAACATTAAATTTGAAGATCACGATAAAATGAACTTATTTTTTCTTCTGGAAAACATGTATGTATCTTTTGTAGCCTCTGAAGGGCAGTACTAAATGAAAAAGAAAAGATATTTAAGCAAAATAAGAAAAATGTACATTCAAAACTTCATTCTGTTCAAAAGTTTACAACCCCTGGCTCTTAATGCAGTTTTCCTTCTGGAGCATCAGTGAGTGTTTGAACCTTCTGTAATAGTTGCATATGAGTCCCTCAGTTGTCCTCACTGTGAAAAGATGGATCTCAAAATCATACAGTCATTGTTGGAAAGAGGGCAAATACATAAAAATGAAAAACCAAAGAATTTGTGGACCTGAAGGACTTTTTTTGAAGAACAGCAGGCAGTTTAACTGTTCAGGGCAAACAAGGAACTTATAAACATTTATCACTTAAAAAAAAAAAAAAAAACACAGTATTAAGAATCAAGTGTATGTAAACTTTTGAATGGGGTCATATTTAATTTTGTGGACTGTAAATATGTAAATGTCTTTTATTTGAAATATCTACTGATGGTGGAAATATCTTATGAAAAATAAGATATTAAAAATAATGATGAAAATAATTAACATTTTGGAGATTCTACAAGGTGTATGTAAATTTTTGACTTCAACTGCATGTTTTAGTTTAATAATATATATTTATTTTATACTTTGCATTTTGAGGAGTTTTTAAGGTACTTAATATTAATCTCTAAATTATGCATTTCAATATATGAAAATTTTTATTAAATATTTTAGATAATATTTTTTTTATAACATATTTGTAGAGAGTTCCACAATAAATTGTTTTGTATATTTTCATTTTTTTTAAATCACCATTAATTTTCTATGGTGGTCATTTTTGACTGCTACAACCACAAGTGATGAATTTTATTGAAATGTATTTGTTTTAGTTTAGTAATATTTCTTTAATATTTTGTATTTTATTCAGTTTTATGTGTGTATGTGTCACAAACATCACCAAGTTTCATACCTCTAAAAAGAAGTGTTAAAAAAAAAAAATCAAAATGTGATTTTTTTAGTCTAAAATGGGTGAAGGTTTAACTGTCATCCGTCCCCACTGTGGGACGCCTACGTTTACTTCACTATTTTACAAATAAATCCTAATCTAATCATGACAAACTATATATTTTTGGAAAGGTCTAAGACTCCTAAATAGATGTTTTACCCTTTGTTGTGTTACAAATTATGTAGTCAAAGTAATAGACTAATTTATGACAAGAGTGCACCTCAAAAATCTACTTCATAACAGGAGTTCTGACCTTTGTCACAAAAAGATTTTCTTTGTTGCCTTTATCTCTATCACCCTTTAGAAATCATAAAGTATATATCAGATGAAAACTTAATTCAAAAAACTTATCTTATCAAAACATATCTCAAAATTCATCCTTTGAAAACCATTTTAAAATCAGACATTGCATTACCATGGAAAACGTACTTCAAATTCATATTACAAAATGTTTTCGTTCATGAATTTTATCAATTTAAGTTTGGATAATGCATTTTCACGTCTATGTTAAAAAATGGGAGTGACAGTTCAGGGGTTAAAAGCTAAATATTATTAATAATTGTGACTTCAGAATTGCAAGTTTTAAACTCTATATTAATTCTATTTTTTTCCTTGGAATTCTGAGTTTAAATCTTGAAATTTTGCAACCACAAAATAAAAAAAGGTCATTGCTTCATTTTATCTTACAATTCTGAGTTTGTATCTTGTGAGAAAAAGTCCAAATTGTGATATAGAAACTTGCAATTAACCTTTTTTCCGCAATTTTTTTATCCTGTGCCGGAAACTTGCGTCCATAGTTTACAGACACAGCTATTAAAAAAATCTTTAAAAAATGTATTTCTAGCCTGCATATTAAGCTAGGATAGGTGGAATGATTTTAACACAGAAAAAAAAGATACTTAAGTTTCAATTAAAATATTTAGTTTATTTATGGCTTTTCTCTGTAAATCGTGACTTGTACCACAACAAACAGAGGTTTCTAAGTTCAAGCTGGTCCTGATAGTCCTGTAACCCGAGCGAGCTTGTGCTCCCTAATGTAAAGTGCCGCAGAGCGTTTCTTTTTCCCGTCAAGCATGAGAGTGCTTTCTGTACCTCACGATGCTAGCAATTTCCTTTCAGCCTCCATGTTTAAAAGGAAAATCCAGGGGTCCCGTGTGCCCTTGGGCCTTTTTCCACATACACATGTAAATCTGACCTTACCAGCTTTCAAAGACTTCCCTCGCGAGTGTGTTTCTTGAAAAGACAGCTAAGCGGCCATAATGTGGCCTAGTGAGGGATCCTCAACGGTTAATTATCCATTTACGCTTTTAAAGAGAAAAATCCTTTTAGCGCGCACACAGAGGACTTCTTTGATAGCAGGCAATGCTGCTCCTAAATACCAGAGTGGAGGACATGTCAAATGTAACTCTATTACACAGGACCACTTTCTCCCATTATCAAAACTCTAACCCCTGTTCTGCTCCACAGCGGCCCGTTCCATTTTACCACAGGCGCCCATAGAAATCCAGGAAAGGTAAAACCCAGATGGGTAGACTTCCTGTCTTGTCTAGCGACGGCCCATTCATTTCCATTGGCAGTAGTTCCGTCTGATAAAAGGGAAAAATAGCCAACAGATCGAATGTCCACCGACGGATGAGTCTGTGTTTGGGACGTGCAAAGGATTTAGTCTTAGCTGCGCGAGTCTGTGAAATCGGCCATGTTTGGAATTTCCGCCTTCCCGTTTTTAAGGCTAGAAGGCACGACTTTAGCACAGATTTTTGCCCCAATTTACTAGTTGACAGTCTACGTATATGATGGCCACAGAATTTTTTTTGTATCATTTGCATGCGATTGTCGCATTTTGCCCCCTAGTGGCAGTCACACAGAACTTTCAAATTACACCATGTCTTAAAGGAATAGTTCACCCAAAAATGAAAAATTGGTCATTAATTATTCACCCTCATGTCAGTTCAAACCTTTAGCTTTCTGACCCTGCATAGACTGACACATTCAGAGCCCAGAAAGGTAGTAAGGACATTGTTAAAACAGTCCATGTGGCAGTGGTTCCACTGTAATGTTACGAAGCTACAAAATTACTTTTTGTGCGCAAAGATGCACATTCACAAGAATACCACAACGCATTGTGGGTTTAAAAAAATATTGACTTGAAAAAATGTAATCTGTAATCTATTTACTATTTCTTAGTATGATTTTAAATCTGTATTTAACGTCAGAATGATCTCAAAGTAAAAAGGGGTGCAGGAGCCTGATTTTGTGGAGGCTGTGCTTTAAAATCTAATTATTATAATCTTAATTTAACACATGAAGGGTTTTAAAAGTCTGACAGTAACCAGTGGTTAAGGGTTTTAAATATTTAAACCTGCCTGGTTTAAATATTTGAAAACATATATTTGAAATTTAGGAAAGTAATCAAATGTAATTAGTAATATTACTTTAATAAAGTAATTGAAATAGTTTCACTACTTATTACATTTCAAACAGGGTAACTTGTAATCTGTAACCTGTTGCATTTCTAAACTAACCACTGTTTAAATCTCACAATTATGACTTCTTTCCTCAGTTTTGCAAGAAAAAAGTGAATAAAGAAAAAAAAAGTCAGAATTTCAAGATATAAAGTCAGAATTGTGAGAGATAAATTCTCAATTCTGAG
Organism: Cirrhinus molitorella; assembly: GCA_033026305.1. Classification (NCBI taxonomy): domain Eukaryota; kingdom Metazoa; phylum Chordata; class Actinopteri; order Cypriniformes; family Cyprinidae; genus Cirrhinus; species Cirrhinus molitorella. Next base: position 29,599,521 of record CM065131.1, on the reverse strand, counting down.
AAAAAAAGTTGCAATTAGCGTTTTTATGTTTTTATTCCATGGTGGAAACAAGTTTTCATTAAGTGTATGATGCCTATAGTTTTAAAATCTGTTCAGATTTTTAAAGTTATTTCTTGCCATAATAATGATAATATGTGATCGTTGCTATGCGATATCATTTGGTAAATTTAATAATTCTGGAAACATATCTCAAAATGATATAATCTGTTACAATTTTAAAAAGCATGTAATGTATTCCAGCCTTAATTACATCATTGCTATGCAATATCGCTCAGAAATGAAAACAGTTTTTGTCTAAATCTGCGTTAGTGAGCACTTCTCCGTTGCCAAGATAATCCATCCATCTCACAGGTGTGGCATATCAAGATGCTGATTAGACAGCATGATTATTGCACAGGTGTGCCACAATAAAATGTTCAGTTTTATCACACAGCACAATGCCACAGATGTCGCAAGTTTTGAGGGAGTGTGCAGTTGGCATCCTGACTGCAGGAATGTCCACCAGAGCTGTTGCCCGTGAAATTAATGTTCATTTCTCTACCATAAGCCATCTCCAAAGGCGTGTCAGAGAATTTGGCAGTACATTCAACCGGCCTCACAACCGCAGACCACGTGTAACCACACCAGCCCAGGACCTCCACATCCAGCATCTTCACCTCCAAGATCGTTTGAGACCAGCCACCCGGACAGCTGCTGCAACAATCGGGTTTGCATAACCAAAGAATTTCTGCACAAATTGTCAGGGAAGCTCATCTGCATTCTAGTCGTCCTCATCGGGGTCTCGAACTGACTGCAGTTCAATGACGTAACCGATGTGAGTGGGCAAATGCTTACATTTGATTGGGTCTGGCACTTTGGAGAGGTGTTCTCTTCACGGCTGAATCTCAGTTTTTACTGTAGAGGGCATGGTAGCGTGTATGGCTTTGTGTGGGTGAGCATTTTGCTGATGTCAACGCTGTGGATCAAGTGGCCCATGGTGGGGTTATGGTATGGGCAGGGTATGTTATGGACAATGAACACAGGTGCATTTATTGATGGCATTCTGAATGCACAGATATACTGTGATGAGATCCTGAGGCCCACTGTTGTGCCATTCATCCACGATCATCACCTCATGTTGCAGCATGATAATGCATGTCCCCATGTTGCAAGGATTTGTACACAATTCCAGTTCTTGCATGGCCAGCATACTTATCGGACATGTCACCCATTGAGCAAGTTTGGGATGCTCTGGATCGGCGTATACCCAGCCATTAAAGAGGAGTGGACCAACATTCCACAGGCCACAATCAACAACCTGATCAACTCTATGTGAAGGAGATGTGTTGCACTGCGTGAGGCAAATGGTGGTCACACCAGATACTGACTGGTTTTCGTAACCCCCCAGACCCCCCTAATAGAGGGTATGCATGTGATGTCACCGTCAGCTGGAGTGAGTCCGGCTCCTCCCACTGAGTGGCAAAAAGAATGAGTGGCAGCATTGATTTCAGCGTAAATGCTGCGACAGAACACACAAAACACCTCTAAAACCAAAACGAGCTTTGTGATTGACTGTCCAAAGAGATTTAACAAGAAACCTGAGGTATATTTTAAAGGGATAGTTCACTTTGAAATTAAATTTTGATATGTTTTAGCTTACCCCAAGGGCATCCAAGATGTAGGTGTCTTTGTTTCTGCAGTAGTTTCGATTTTGATATTTTTAGGTCCAACCGTTCTTGTCTGTCAGTCATATAATGCATGCCTATGGTCACCTCACAAAAGAAGACGCACAGATTCAAATTAAACAGTCCAAATTAAACAATTCCCCACTGTAAGTACACATTGATGACCTAAGACACGAAACGAGTGTTTTGTGTGAGAAAACGAACAGTATTTATATCGTTTTTACCTCTTGTAAACAATCACGTCCAAGTTGAAGGGGGCGTGCTATCTAGAGTGTGAGCGCGTTCTGGCTTATTGACGCGCCGGCGCTACTCCCGGAAAGCGCCGGACGTGATCCATTGCGCGAGCACAAGTAATTATTTTCTTTTTTAAACATCCCTAAACATACCTTTTTAGCCATTTCTTGTTTAAACATCCCGGATTATCGCAAACGAGTACCATTTCTGTTAGCCGTCTTACCTACAATCTCTGTTCTGTGTAAACAATGAGTGACGTTCACGCGCGAGAGATCACTTTCAGAGCTTTCCGGGAGTAGCGCCGGCGCGCTCACACACCAGGAAGCGCGCGCACTTCAACTTGGACGTGGTTATTTACAAAAGGTAAAAAACACATAAATACTGTTTGTTTTCTCACACAAACCGCTTGTTTCGTGTCTTAGGTCATCAATGTGTACTTACGATGGGGAATTGTTTAATTTGGTCTGTTTAATTTGAATCTGTGCACTTTCTTTTGTGAGGTGACCATAGGCATGCATTATATGACTGACAGACAAGAACGGTTGGACCTAAAAATATCAAAATTGAAACTACTGCGGAAACAAAGACACCTACATCTTGGATGCCATTGGGGTAAGCTAACACATATCAAAATTTAATTTCAAAGTGAACTATCCCTTTAAAGGCTGACGAAAGCTACAAAAAAAGAAAAGCAAATGAATTGCTGCAATTGAAAGAAATAAATGGACTCCAGGCGGCGAAACATGGATTTGCAGTTATCGCTTCATGTTAATATGTTCAATTTTGCTGTAAAAGCATGCCCTTGTAAATTGTATTGTCATATTGACAACTCATCAATTAAATATTTACCATCTTAAATTATGCACACCTGGATGTTTTTAAATAAACACTGACAGAAAACTATATAAGATTTTGGACTGGGCGATATAACCATATATATAACATATGATAAAAGTGATCACCGGGGTTTAGACCAACCTATTTCGTATTTACAAAATGTGTTCACGGGCAAATCTGCTTTGTTTATTTCCCCGACGTTGAAATCAGGCACACACAAATGTCAGAAAACATGATTCCTGGCTGCATATCAATATCCATGAACCACTGGATATTTGATATTATATAAAGTCCAGCAAAAGGATTATCGTTTTGTTTTACTCGCGTTTTCGCAGCTTCCCTATTTAAATCCATTCACGCAGCTGCTTCTTTTGACACTCAGTCCGGCTGAAGGGGGCATGTTCCGGTGGGAAAATTACGTCAGTGCATACCCTCTATACTGTAAAACTGCACATTTTAGAGTGGCCTTTTATTGTGGCCAGCCTAAGGCACACCTGTGCAATAATCATGCTGTTTAATCAGCATCTTGATATGCCACACCTGTGAGGTGGATGGATTATCTCGGCAAAGGAGAAGTGCTCACTAACACAGATTCAGACAGATTTGTGAACAATACTTGAGAGAAATAAGCCATTTGTGTACATAGAAAAGTCTTAGATCTTTGAGTTCAGCTCATGAAAAATGGGGGCAAAAACTAAAGTGCTGCGTTTATAATTTTGTTCAGTGTATTTACAACGTTGGCAAGCTATGATGCCTATATTGTTTTAAAAATCTGTTCCAATTTAAAAGTCGTCTATTCAGGCCTTAATAATATGTGATCGTTGCTATGCGATATTGCTTGGTAATTAGAAGTTTTGGAAATCTCTGTTGCATCATAGCTACATCTTAAATCTCAACTTTTTCTATGCAACACTTTTGTTGGCAAACATACAATGCCTAGTGTTTTAAAATCTTTAACAATTTTAAACGTAATGTATTCCAGCCTTAATAATGTGCGATCATTGCTGTGTGATATTGTTCGGCAATTAAAATACTTTCGGAAATGTTGTTACATCATAGCTACAACTTGAATCTCAGCTTTTTCTATGTAACAATTTACGAAGTTGGCAAGTGTATGATGCCTAGTGTTTTAAAATCTGCTTCAATTTTAAGTTGTGTAATGTTTTCCAGCCCTGATAACGTGCAATTTCATTCAGTGATTATAATAGTCTTGGAAACGTATTTCGAAATGATCCAAAAAAGTAGTTTTTGTCACCACGGAGTCCCTTTGTTACATCATACGTCTCCAATCCCATCTCTTTCCGAGTCTTAACCTGACCTTGGCGTAGATTTCTAACCTTTCTGGGTAAATTCCCGACCTTTCGGTAACATTTCTGGAACTCAGTATACGACAGGTCATGCGTTCGGCCCAGGATGTTACCCAACACTGTCTCTCTCTCAAAATTAATCTTGAGGAAAGCTAGAGGGGGAAAAAAAGTGGAATTTCCTGAACACAGATCCCAGAGTCTTTCCCGCAGCAGTGAGCACTAATACCTCCATCAGCGGCAACCTTATCGCTGGCATCTTGACAACAAGAGGCCAAAAAAACAAGCGCCATTTCCCCAACACCAACCTTTTAAAGAGGAAAAATTCTATTTATGCCCTGCCAGCTCGCTATTGATTTACAGCGCAATTAGGTTTGCATTTCTCCCCAAATACTGGCCTCAGTGACCCAGGGAATCCCCACCTTTGAGCGCATTTCACCACGACACGCTCGTCCGATCGCCAGGTCACGCGGGGCACCTATGATGACCTTGTCATTGTGCTTTACCTGGAAGACTTCTTTTTTGTTTTTTGAGGAGAGAAACTTTTAAAGACGTAGCAGGTAACAAAGGTTCACTGTGAGGTAAGAGTTTCCCTTACGGAGAATCTTTTAGTGGGAATGTACATGAAAAGGAGACATACGAATCCTTACATTAAGCCATGCAATTAATGTAATCCAAGATGAAGCCGTTTTTTCCACGTCTCCACTTTCACAATAAGAGAACCTCCCCTCGCACGTTCTCAATGGCCTTTGAGGAGGTATAAAAGCCTTGACGGCTGCTGTCGCCACAGGACCAGTTCAAGTGCAATACTACATTGTGTACTGTACACCGCCGGACCCTGTCTCTGACCTCCAGCCATGCTCACCAGGTAAATCTCAACGCCTTTCATCATCACATCTTTTGTTTCCTTTTTATTAATACTTAAACTTTTTTTTGTTTTTTAGAATTTTTTTTTTTTTTTTTTTTATGTATGCCACTCTGCAAACTAATTTATATTATTTATAAATAATATTATATTTGAATGTTTACACTCATAATAGCCATTATTTTTGTGATGCTTATCTGGATTTTATATTTATTATTATATAAAAACAAATTTTTGAGCTATTTCTAATCACTTTCTTTTTTATTTAATATAATTACATAGTTTTTTAAGCATAAATCCATAAACACAATGCTTTTGACTTCACATGCACGAATGCATTAAAATTTTTAAATCAAATTCTTTCACTACGAATACGGCTGATGCAAAACCTTACCTGCTTGTTTATAAGTCAGATTTATTGTTTCAGGAAATGATGCGTTTCCTTTTTTTGTCACAGGAACATTCTCATCCTCTGCTCATTGGCGCTGGTACTGGTTAAAGCGGACCTTGAAGCAGGTAAATGGTTTATTTCCTATAAGAGAGCTGACCAAAAGAAGGCAAATATTATCTTGAATAGAACATTATCATAACAGAGAGTAATTATTTTAATTCAGAGTTCAGAATAGCTTTAAATCCTCAAGAGTTGTGTATGTAGGTGTATGTATGTGACCCTGGACCACAAAACCAGTCTTAAGTAGCACGGGTATATTTGTAGCAATAGCCAAAAATTATATATTTTTTTCTTTTATGCCAAAAATCATTAGGATATTAAGTAGAGATTATGTTTCATTAAGATATTTTGTAACTGTAAATATATGAAAACTTAATTTTTGATTAGTAACTTCTTTTGGACAACTTTAAAGGCGATTTTCTCAATATTTAGATTTTTTTGCACCCTCAGATTCCAGATTATCAAGTCAATCAGTGAAAAGCTAATTTGCTTTCAGATAATGTATAAATCTTAGTTTCAGAAAATTGACCCTTATGACTGGTTTTGTGGTCCACGGTCACATCTATGCATTATTTAAAGCCAAAATGTTTTAGAGTTTGTGATAAATCTGACTACTGTGACTAAAACATGAAACATTTCCTATTTGTTTCCTTTTGTAGCTGAAGGAGGGTCCCAAGCCATGTTTGCTACAGGTAAACCTAAAATCAGTAAAGATATTAAATCATGTTTCAGAATACAAATCTTAAACTAAGAATCCCTCCATTAATCCACAGATCCAGATTCAACCTCAGATGAAGCTCCTACTGGTGAGTTTTTACACACTTTCTCTGTTTCAGCATCACAGTTTGTAACATGTCAACTGGACAGAATCTCACTGCAGTGTTTTGTGTTTTCATTGACAGAAAGCATGAACCTGGTCTCACCCGACCTTCCCAACGGTGAGTAATCACTGCTTCACATGATCGGACAGGAGCTGATGAAAGATGGTTTCTTGAACGTTGCACATGGATTTGATTTGTGCACCAGACTGGCTGACATTCTTGATAAACAAGAGAGAATAGTTGTTTGTGCAGGAAGAAACAATGTGTGATGGGTTAAGGCACATTTGACAAGTTGCCCTTAGGGATAAACAAAGGTTTGAACCCACTGCCTAAGAGCTTTTGAAGCTCACAAATAAAACAAGAACATGAGATCATTGAACTGTTTTCATGATAAACTTCATATTCTATAGTTTTTCAGGAACCCGTCTGTTTTCTGGTGCTTTAAAGAACTTAGAAACCAAACAGAGACTAGAAGAATCTATAATGAATAAGCTGCTGGATTTTCGGAGTTAGACTTTACAAGTCTGCCATCTAGTGGAGTCACATTTAAAAACTACATATATATATTCTGATTATCTGAGAAATCAATTTGCTCTCTATTTCGTCTGAGTACGATCTAAAAGTAACTAAAAGTAAAGACAATCTCATTTGTGATTTTTCTTTCTTATGGCTACAGATGAGCTTCTGTATTACAACGGAGCAACTGCAGGTATAAGAAAGAACTATGTGCATAGTATAGTATATATATATATATATAAAGCATTGATTCGCCACAACTTTGACTAAGATTTAAAAAAAAAAAAAAAATCAAAAACGTAATTATGAGCCTTGTTTAATGTTAAATTTTCTAATTTAGATGCAAGCAGCACCAGTGCTGAGGCAGGAAATAGTGGTGAGTATCAGATCTATTCATAGAAAAATAATACACTACCAGTCAAAAGATTTTTTTTTATGTTTTTTATGTTTTATGTCTCTTCTGCTCACCAAGCTAGCATTTATTTGATCCAAAGTACAGCAAAAACAGTAAAATGTGTAATATTTTTACTATTTAAAATAACTGTTTTCTATTTGAACATATTTTAAAATGCAATTTATTCTTGTGATTTCAAAGCTGAATTTTTAGCATCATTACTCCAGTGTTCCTTCATAAATCATTCTAATATTCTGATTTGCTCCTCAAAAAACATTTATTATTATTATTATCATGTTGAAAACAGCTGGGTAGAATTTATCAGGTTTCTTTGATGAATATAAAGTTCAGAGGAACAGCATTTATCTAAAATAGAAATCTTTTGTAACATTATAAATGTCTTTTTCAGTACTTTTGATCCATTTAAAGCATCCTTGCTAAATAATAGTATTAATTTCTATAAAAAAAGTTAATAAAATGCTGATCTTTGGATCTTTCTATTAGTCAAAAAAAATCCTTAAAAATAATGTACTTAACTGTTTTGAATACTGATAATAATAATAAAAAATTATTGAACAGCAAATCAGTATATTGGAATTTTTTCTAAAGGAACATGAGACACTAAAGACTGGAGTAATGATGCTGAAAATGTAGCTTTGATCACAGGAATAAAATACATTTTAAAATATATTCAAATAGAAAGCAGGTATTTTAAATAGGAAAATATATTTCAGAATTTTACTGTTTTTGCTGTACTTTAGATCAAATAAATGCAAATAAATACTTTAAAAACATTAAAAATCTTACTGTTCAAAATCTTTTGACTGGTAGTGTATACCATAGCTCAATAATTTACACTAAACAATAGAAAATGGTTAAAAAAGTGATGTTTAATGTCTTTTCAGCACCTCAAGTAAATGATGTGCCCAAAGCTGGTAAGTAATTTTTATTATATATGATTTTTGACCTTTTTTATTGCATTCCAACTGCTGCAAGAATGTCCAGGTCACGTTTTGCACAAAAAAAAAAAAAAAAAAAAAAAAAAATTAAAGATTGCATGACATCAATAAAAAATTATGCACATTTTCTTTAAAAATTCTCATTAGTGCATTCAATCAATCAGTGGGGGAAAAAGTATAATCTAAATGTTAAAGTACATATTGTTATTAATTAATGATTGTGTGTGTGTGTGTGTGTGTGTGTGTGTGTGAAATGCATTTTTATTTTATTTAATGTAAAATATATTTTTTGTAATTGCATGAGAATATTATAACTTATTTTTATAAATAGTAAATTGCAACAAAAATATAAAATTCATGAAATTCACAATTCCAACAATCCCATGTCTCATACATGTGTTTACTATTTTACATCTTTAGATGCAGCTAAATCCAGCATGGAAGAGCCTGATGGTAAATGTCATATGATAAACACACACATGCAGTCACTGAATGTAATCTTGCGAATTAGGGGCCATTCACATGCCCGCTATGCGCGCCACTTTCTCCTTTATTCCAAACCGCTCTCTAGCTTCCGTTCCTGTGGCGTCTTCTGTTGCTAAGCAACCATGACCTGCGCTCTCTATGAAGACGCAAAAGTTTAAGCAAAGGAATAAATGGATTTCCAGTGCTAAAAATCGCTCGCATGTTCTAGTCACATGACCCGCATACGTGTTGCGTGTCGCATACGTGTTGCGACCGTGTCACTTCCATTATTAGCGTGCATACCACGCATCTACATTTGACGAAATTGAGCGCGCAAAAACACGACATGTGAACGACCCCTAAAGTTTTAATCTCACGTGTTTCTCTGTGTGCAGAAGATGAAGCTCCAGACTCAGAGGAGGCAGCGGCAGCTGTGAAACCTGCTCCGGTCCCAGTCCAGCGTGCAACCAAATCCCATAATGCATCAGCACGCAAGCGGAGCAAGCCCGTCTCTGCCTCAAAAAAGAGATCAAGAAACCTCCGTCCCTGAGACGTGAACTGTGGAGAGAAACAGGGCAAAGCTGCAATGACAAGGCAGTAATAGAAGGAGAAAAACAAACGATATAGATGATGTTTTCAGTGGCATTTTTTGTTTTGGTTTGTTTTGAGAATCTTGAACTAGACTTTATCCTCTGTGATGTACTGATCCATTTGTGTGTTTGACTGACTGTTGGTTTGTTTGTTTGTGTTGGTGTGAATGGTTATGACCTCTGTTAAAGGTCTTTGTTAATGTGAGCTACACGACTGTGCTTGCCAAATATTCTTCCAAACTTTATCCAGAGGCAAGGCTGACGTGGACACTTTATAGGATTGATTTCATTTTAGATCAGAATAGATGTTAAATATGATATTGTTATAAGCTGAAAATTTATAGACGGTTCAGTTTTTTTTTGCTTGATCGATTACAGGATAAATCTGAATCTAAAAATCTCAGACTTGATGAGAAAACCTGGTGCTGGCAACCTGACAATGTTGTGCTCAGATGTGCCATGACTTTAGCAACTAGCAAACACAAAAGCCTTTGCTCTCCTCACAATGTCAGTGTTTGAATCAAAAGTGTTTCTCTCTTTGTTTTCAGTAACTTTTTTTTATACACAGTATTTAACATTATTGAATTTACAAATATTACAATCAATAACATGTTATTCTAAACCCATTTCTTTCTTTTTATTGTACCCCTAAATAAAACTCTAAGCAATGAATATGCTAAATAGATACACTGTGTCTTTTTCATCATGATTTTGTGTCTGGTTAACACAGAATATTACATATATTTGAAATCATTTAATTAAAGTACATTACATATTTTTAATGATTAAATTGTACATATTTAATTCAATATAATTTATATATTTACTTTAAACTGTAAATATAAGAAGTATAGCTCAAAATAAGTTAAAAATGCTCACACAAAACAAAATGACATCTATATAAATATGTACCTAGTTTAAATAGGTAAAATTAGTGTTTAAATGAAAGTTATGAAAAAAAATGTAATTAAATTAAAAGAAAATAAGTAAATAAAATAAAATATATATATTTAATATTTAGTTTGAATTCATCATGTTATATAAATTAACACAAAGAAAAAATATAGCCACAAATGCATAGATACAAATGATAACAATGTTTAATAAATGGAATCTTTTTATTTCATTTGAATTGTTTGATTTTAAATTAATTATTTTGTCAATCATTTTATATAAAGTAACAAAGAAGGAAAATAAATAAAATATAGCCACAAATGATATAAGAAACAAATAATAACAATGTTTATAAATGAAATGTAATTATTTTATTATTTAATTTGAATTATCAATATAAATTTTTGTCAATCATTTTATATAAATGAACTATATATATATATATATATATATATATATATATATATACATACACACATACACACACACACACACACACACATATATTTGTATATACATTATTACATTAATTACAATTTATAATATGGACAAATAATGCATCCATTTAATAATAATTAATAATAAAAATAATACCATACTAAAGTAAATGCATAAAGGCATCTATATAAATAATTACCTAGTTTAAATAGCTAAAATTAGTATTTAAATAAAAAATAATAAAAACATTAATTAAATTAAAAGAAAATAAGTTAATGAATAAATAAAAATATTTCATTTTAAATGTTATCAATTATTTTGTCAATCATTTTATATAAATTAACAAAGAAAAACTACAACAAATAAAATATAGCTAACAAATGCATAGATACAAATAATAACAATGTTTAACAAATGGGAAAATGGGAATTATTTTATTATCAATTCATTATTTTGTCATTCATTTTAGATAAAGTAACAAAGAAAGAAAAAGAAAATAAATAAAATATATCTATATTATTTAATTTGCATTATTATCAATTATATATATTACACTAATTACAATTGATAATATGGAAAAATAATGCATAAATTCAATAATAATACAATACCAAAACAAATGCATAAAGGCATCTATATAAATAACTAAATAGTTAAAATTAGTATTTAAATGAAAGTTACAGAAAATGAAAATAAAATAAGTATATGAATAATTAAAATTAATTTTTAGCAATAAAAAATTTTTAGAATAAAAGTAGAGGAAAAAACATGATGTTGCGCAACAGATCGTGTTATAAAAATTTCTTCATAATGCTTTCCAATTGATTTCCAAGAAAAAAATAAAATGATGTACTTATGTGTTTTTGTGCAGCATCATGGCCTGAAGTCAACTTAAGTAGCTTATTAAATGCTGTAAAGAGACACTGATGTCTGTGACAGCGGAGAGTTTTCCTGTAAGCGGCTATAGGTTTCTCTATACCTTACACTGTATGCATTTATCCACTCTCTTTCCGGGACTTTTAAAGGTCGGGTCGTTCTCTCAGGCTAAAGCTGATACCTGTGTGGGCTTCTGGGCTTCTCCTGTGACGTCCACAGCACCACACAGCTCTGTTCTCACATCTTTACACAACCCTTCGCCTGTAAAAGGTCAGAAGGTCAGATTGTGAGGTTTTTTGTAATCTCACACGTCACAGCAACAGGATTTACCTTCTAGAATATCAACACAAAAGCTCACATACAGAGCTACAGACTTCTGTAAATTCTTCTAGGTCCTGAAAACTCTTGAGATTCCCACAGTTCATTCGGTGTAAAAGTGTAAATCATGGGCAAAAAGGGTCAAAGTGTAAACAATGAAAGTCATACAGGTTTGGAATGAAATCAATGAGTAAATATGATGTGTGAATCATTTGATTCAAAACGAATTTGAAGCGCATATCGCAAATCATTTGATTCAGAACAGGAATTCGAATCGCGTTATGCAAATCATTTTATGCAGAACAGGAATTCGAAAGCCTGTATCGCGAATCATTTGATTCAGAACAAGAATTCGAATGCGCGTATCGTGAATCATTTGATTCAGAACAGGAATTTGAAAGTGCGTATCGCAAATCAGAACAGGAATTCAAATCGCGTTATGCAAATCAGAACAAGAATTCAAAGGGCGTTATGCGAATCATTTGATTCAGAACAGGAATTCAAAGCATGTATCGTAAATCATTTGATTCAGAACAGGAATTCGAAGAGTGTTATGCCAATCATTTGATTCAGAACAGGAAAGCGAATCGTGTTATGCGAATCATTTGATTCAGAACAGGAATTCGAAGCGCATATCGCAAATCATTTGATTCAAAACAGGAATTCAAAGCGTGTTATGCAAATCATTTGATTCAGAACAGGAATGCGAATCGCGTTATGCGAATCATTTGATCCAGAACAGGAATTCGAAGTGCATATCACAAATCATTTGATCCAGAACAGGAATTTGAAGCGTGTATCGCAAATCATTTGATTTATAAACAGGAATTCACAGAGCGTATTGCAAGTCATTTGATTAAGGACAGGAATTTGAAGCACGTATAGCAAATAATTTGATTCAGGACAGGAATTCGAAGTGCATATCACAAATCATTTGATTCAGAACAGGAATTCAAAGCATGTATCGTAAATCATTTGATTCAGAACAGGAAAGCGAATCGTGTTATGCGAATCATTTGATACAGAACAGGAATTCGAAGCGCATATCGCAAATCATTTGATTCAGAACAAGAATTCGAATGCGCGTATCGTGAATCATTTGATTCAGAACAGGAATTTGAATCGTGTATCGCAAATCATTTGATTTACAACAGGAATTCAGAGAGCATATTGCAAGTCATTTGATTAAGGACAGGAATTTGAAGCACGTATCGCAAATAATTTGATTCAGGACAGGAATTCGAATCACATTACGCAAATCATTTGATTCAGAACAGGAATTCGAATCGCGTTATGCAAATCATTTTATGCAGAACAGGAATTCGAAAGCCTGTATCGCGAATCATTTGATTCAGAACAAGAATTCGAATGCGCGTATCGTGAATCATTTGATTCAGAACAGGAATTTGAAAGTGCTTATTGCAAATCAGAACAGGAATTCAAATCGCGTTATGCGAATCAGAACAAGAATTCAAAGGGCGTTATGCGAATCATTTGATTCAGAACAGGAATTCAAAGCATGTATCATAAATCATTTGATTCAGAACAGGAATTCGAAGAGTGTTATGCGAATCATTTGATTCAGAACAGGAATTCGAAGCGTGTTATGCGAATCATTTGATTCAGAACAGGAATGCAAATCGCGTTATGCGAATCAGAACAAGAATTCAAAGGGCGTTATGCGAATCATTTGATTCAGAACAGGAATTCAAAGCATGTATCGTAAATCATTTGATTCAGAACAGGAATTCGAAGAGTGTTATGTGAATCATTTGATTCAGAACAGGAATTCGAAGCGCATATCGCAAATCATTTGATTCAGAACAGGAATTCGAAGCGTGTTATGCGAATCATTTGATTCAGAACAGGAATGCAAAGCGCGTTATGCGAATCATTTGATCCAGAACAGGAATTCGAACTGCATATCACAAATCATTTGATTCAGAACAGGAATTTGAAAATGCGTATCGCAAATCAGAACAGGAATTCAAATTGCGTTATGCGAATCAGAACAAGAATTCAAAGGGCGTTATGCGAATCATTTGATTCAGAACAGGAATTCAAAGCATGTATCGTAAATCATTTGATTCAGAACAGGAATTCGAAGAGTGTTATGCGAATCATTTGATTCAGAACAGGAAAGCGAATCGTGTTATGCGAATCATTTGATTCAGAACAGGAATTCGAAGCGCATATCGCAAATCATTTGATTCAGAACAGGAATTCGAAGCGTGTTATGCGAATCATTTGATTCAGAACAGGAATGCAAATCGCGTTATGCGAATCATTTGATCCAGAACAGGAATTCAAAGTGCATATCACAAATCATTTGATTCAGAACAGGAATTTGAAGCGTGTATCGCAAATCATTTGATTTACAACAGGAATTCAGAGAGCGTATTGCAAGTCATTTGATTAAGGACAGGAATTTGAAGCACGTATCGCAAATAATTTGATTCAGGACAGGAATTCGAATCACATTATGCAAATAATTTGACTCAGAACAGGAATTCGAATCACATTATGCAAATCATTTGATTCAGGACAGGAATTCAAAGCATGTATCATATATCATTTGATTCAGAACATGAATTCGAATCACATTATGCAAATCATTGGATTCAGGACAGGAATTCGAATCACATTATGCAAATCATTTGACTCAGAACAGGAATTCGAATCACATTATGCAAATCATTGGATTCAGGACAGGAATTCGAATCACATTATGCAAATCATTTGACTCAGAACAGGAATTCGAAGCGCATAGCACAAATAATTTGATTCAGAACAGGAATGCGAATCGCGTTATGCAAATCATTTGATTCAGAACAGGAATACAAAGTGCATATCACAAATCATTTGATTCAGAACAGGAATTTGAATCGTGTATCGTAAATCATTTGATTCAGAACAGTAATTCAGAGAGCGTATTGCAAGTCAATTATTAAGGACAGGAATTTGAAGTGCGTATCGCAAATAATTTGATTCAGGACAGGAATTCGAATCACATTATGCAAATCATTTGATTCAGAACAGGAATTCGAAGAATTCAAATAATTAAAATGTTTAATACATTAAATTATTTTATTATTTAATTTTAATTATTATCACATAATTATTTTGTCAATCACTTTACAAAAAATGTGAAAATATAGCTATGAATACATAAATACAAATGAAACCTAATTATTTTATAATATATATTTTTTGCCATTTTATATAAATGAACAAAGAAAAAAAAAAAAAACTAAGAAAACATAGCCATAAAGGCATAGATACAAATAATAAAAATAATAACATTGTTTAATAAATGAAATAACCTAAAAAACATTTAAATGAAACAAAGTAAACACAACAATACAGAAACTTTCCTTAATTAGACAAATAATAATTTTCTAATGAATAAAAAAAATCGTTAACCTATTATTTAAAAATAAACTAAAGTAAAATTAACTAAAGCCATCGGTTTCATTCTATGACAATTTATATACTATTATAGTTTTTGTTAATATTTAGCATTTTATTTTATATTTTCTGTTTTCACTTTCACTAATTTTGGTTAGTGTAGTTTAGTTTAGTGTTTTTAATTATTTGTTTTAGTCTATTTTATTTGAGTTCTTTTAGTACTTCAAGTTAAACGAAACCAAGTAAGAAATACTGCCTAACTAGCTGAAATAAAATAAGTGAACTTTTTTTTCAGTTAAAGTCTTTAGTTTTAATAATAATAATAACCCTGACCAGCACTCATTGTCTAGCCACATTTAATCAACCAATCTGTTATTTCTAATCAAACTTTAAATGATCCACTTTCAAAAGGTTGTTTTAAGTGCAGCTATTAGTTACTATCACAAAAACATCACTTGAACTCAGTGAACATGAAAAACAAGCTGTTAAGTGTTTTGGAGGGGACATTATCTGAGACGTGCCGGAGTTTCATTTGGTGGCCGCTAACAAAGGCCTTCTGTTTAGCAGCGCAGTGAATCAGGTCTCCTCTGGTATCAGCTTCTGAGCTTTACTGGAACCGCGAGCCGACTGGTACGAGCTATGAAAATACTTCAGCCTCTCTTTAGATGACTGACTTGAAATTGTGAGGAACGTGTCACACTTGCTAAGTTCTTCATTTGGATGGAGAGCACGTTCACTACAGACTGCATCAGTGCAGAATTTCTGGTCAGGTCAGGCAAAGATCGTTTCTCACTGCTGCCTCCTTATGGCTATGTAAGGTACTACAGCAAACAAAAACCTTAAAAATTACCATGTAAAAAATTATTTAGTGTTAAATTACATTTAAATCACTAAATTAGCTGTTCTGACAAATTATAAATATTAAAAACTTATTTTCTATATTTACACTATTTGCAAAGCGTTTTCAATTAAATAATAATTATTCTTATTATTTAAACTAATTAATTAAAAATAGGGAATACAGAGGCATATGATTCACATTGGGATTTTTTTTAAATATATATATTTAATATTTTTAAATATAATAAATATATTATTATTTATTTAATATATTCATATTATTCATTATTTTTACAGTCTGATTATACTGATGTATTGATATTGTGTAAAACTCTAAATTTATTTATTTAGATCAACTTATTTAATTACTTAGTATATAAAACTGCTATATAAAAAGTCTTAGAGAACAAATTAGTAATAACATAATATGTATTTTATTATTATTGTTATTATTATTAGTGTTTATTAAGTTCCTTATTATTATACTGTTAATGTAGAAATAATTAATGTATTTAAATAAAAGTATTAAACCAATCATAAAAAGTGTTTTGTTATTATTATTTTACATTAACATTTACATTTTAGATTAATAACACTAAAAAACAAAATAAAACAAGTGTTTTTTATTATTATTATGTTTACATTTTATATTTATATTTTATATGAATAACAGTAAAACTAAATTACACACACACACACACACACTATATATATATATATTACTAATTTTACATTTATAAAAATGCCTTAGAGAGAACAAATTAATAATACAATATTCATTTTGTTATTATTACATTTTAATTATTACAAATATTTACTAATTAAAAATATATAATAAAATTATAAATTATTGTTTTATTTAGTTTTTAATGTTATTATAAAACAATAAAACAATCACAAAAGTGTTTATTATTATTATTATTATTATTACTACCATTTTTACATTTTATATTTCTATAAATTGCCTTAGAAAGAACAAACAAATGCCTTAGAGTACAAATAATTAATAATAAGAAGAAGAATAATAGAATATGCATTTTATTATTATTAAGAATATATAATAATTAAAAATATCTAACAATTATTTATTATTTTGTTTGTAATGTTATTAACAAAATCATAAAACAATCATAAAACTATTTTATTAGTAGTATTATATTTACATTTTATATTTATATTGTAGATTTTATATATATATATATATTATTATTATTATTATTATTATTATAGATATAGATAATTAGGTTTAGATTAATAACATTAAAACAAAATTATATATATATATATATATATATATATATATATATATATATATATATATGAATTCATTAATAATTAATTACAATATATTTAAATAAATGCATTAAAACAATTGTTTTTATTATTATTATTTTTGATGTGATATTGGGATTCATAATAATTAAATAATAATAATACATAATAATAAAAAATTATATGTTCTAAAAGATCAAGATCTTTTGTTTTATGATGGTAGATTTCAATAATTATCATGAATAATTTAACTGAATAATTCCACTTTTTAAAAATCCCATAATTTAATAATTCCACCTAGACTGCTTTTACGTTTTTGAGTAGCAAACTGCTATAAACATGGGTCATTTTACAGAAGCATTTTGAAAGGAGACTGTGTTGTCGGCTCAATGGACGTCACGGAGAGATGGATTTGTCAGAGAACTTTAGCACAAACAGCCTTTTTACTGAGCAGAACTGAGAGACATTCTTACATTTCAGATGCTGTTACCATTGACTCCCTCTCAAACGGATGAGTGGCTTGGGAAGACCTGAAAATTACACACTGTACACATCTAAACATAACAGAAATTAAGCTCTGGCTAGTATTACTGTTGTTGTTGTTTAAATTAGGTTTAATTGCATGTATAATTATTTATATACTTTAAAAAATACCCCCCCCCCCCTTTTTTTTATTTAAGACATTAAATTGCATATAGTTTTTTTGTATTATATGCAGATTTATTTATTTATGCATTTTATCAGTGTAATAAGATTAATATTCAAACACATTTTTTATATGATTATTATTTGTGTGTAATAATAATAATAATAATAATAATAATAATAAATTAACTGTATTGCTTCTGTATTTATTTATTTTTTGTTAGTTATGTAAGGCTTTGGTGACTATATACAGTTGGTGTTAAGTGTTGTTTTTTGTATTGTATGGATAAATATTTATGACTGTTACTTTATAAACAAAAAGTATGTGTATACTTTTGTTGATCATAAAAAATGTAAAGGAAATCTACTCCTTCAGCATGTGATTTAAGTCAACAAACTAAGCAAGTCGCATCAACTTCTAGTTGTCCTTGTCTTTGTTTGCTGAGTAAAAACAGCAGTATTTAAAAGCTAGTGGTTGGATTTTAGGTGACCAACACAGAATTTCAATGATCACCGGCCGTTGTCCACAGAAATGTCACGTAAATTTAAAGCTCACAATGCCACAAGACGTTAGTGAGCCCTGCATCTTTAACTGACCTTCTGTACCCTGTGTTTTTGAGGAAAACGGTTTGTTAGTGGAAGGTTCTGGGAAAAGTGACATCATTAAACCTGCTCTGCAACCATTTTACAATAAAGACTCGCATTTGAGACTTCCCATCACCCTCTTGTTAATCAAAAAGCACTAAACAAAAGACATCCTGCATGATGTTTAAATGGAAAAACAACGGCATTTATGTCGATTTCAAGCAAATGCAAAAGTCAGTAACAGAAGTGACAAGCAGGCACAGTCAGAGATGGCCACAATAGGCTCATTTGAGTTTTACAGGACCCTGTGAGAGTGTTTAACAGGTCACCGGGTCATTTGCTTAGACGTGCTGATCTCACATTCGTCCTGGATCACTGGTCATGAGATCTTAACAAGATGGAGGGAGAGAGAACAGATGGAGACGAGGACGAGTGCAGGTCAATGATAGGAAAATCAGGTTTAAAGAAATAAAATTATAGAATAATATTGTTACATTATTCATCTAAAGCTTTTATCTAGATTGCCCGGGACAATCCACTGGAAGCAGTTGGAGTTAAGTGTCTTGATCAAGGACAAACTCTTCAGGCTTGAACCTACAACTTTTCAAATACCTGTCCAGATCTACGAGAGGCCACAACATGAATACATCAACAGAACAACAACATATGCAGGAATAAGGAAGAATGAATGGAAAGAATGAATAAAAGAGGGGGGAAAGGAAGGAAGGGTAAAAAAAACAATGAAGGGACAAAGAATGGGCAGATGAAGAAAGGATGTAAGAACAGAAGGAATAAATTAAAGAGTGAAGGACAAGAAAGGACATGGAGAGAGAAAGGAGAGAAAAATGAAAAAGAATGAAGGAAACAATGAAAGAAAATGGAAGGGGGAGAAGCAAGGAAGTAAAACAGGAGGAGCACAAAAATTAAAGGGGGGGAAAAGGGAGGTTAAACATGGGGAAATGAAGGGAGGAAAGAATGAGGGTGAGTGAAAACAGAAGAAGAAAAAAGAAAGGAAGAAAAAAATGATAGGAGGAGGGAAGAAAGAAAGAAAGAAAGAAAGAAAGAAAGAAAGAAAGAAAGAAAGAAAGAAAAAGAAAGAAAGAAAGAAAGAAAGAAAGAAAGAAAGAAAGAAAGAAAGAAGATGGAACAAAAAAGAGAAGAGGGAGGAAGGAATTAAGGAAAGGGAAGAAAGAAAGGATGGACAGAAGGAAAAATGCAGGTAGGAGGGAATGATGGAAGAAATGAATCAAGAAAAAAGGAAGGAAGAACTGAGAAGAGGAAGGAAAAAATGAAGGAATTAAGGAAAAAGAAAGGAAGGAATCAAGGAAGGAAGAAACTAAAAGAGGAAAGAAGAAAGGAAAAGAAAAGAAAAGGAAGAAAAATGAAGGAAGAAAGGAAGGAAGGAAGGAAGAGAATTAAAATAATGAGGGTCAAAGCCAAAGGAAAGAAGGAAAGAAAATAGAAGGAAGAAAAAGGAAGGAAGGAAGGAAGGAAGGAAGGAAGGAAGGAAGGAAGGAAGTTTAGAAAAAATGAAGGAAGGAAAACAGAAGGAAGAAAAATGAAGGGGGGAAACAGTAGGAAGAAAAAATGAAAAAAATGAAGGAAGGAAGGAAGAAAAATGAAGAGGGAAGGACAAAATGAGAAGAGGAAGGGAGGAATCGAGGAAAACAGATGGAAGATATGAGATAAGGAAGGAAGGAAGGAAGGAAGGAATGAAAAGAGGAAGAAAGGAAAGGAAAGAGAAGGAAAACAAGGAAGAAAAATTAAGGGAGGAAGAAAGGAAGAAATGAGAAGAGGAAGGAAGGGAGGAATCAAGGAAGATATGAGAAGAGGAAGGAATGAGAAAATGAAGGAAGGATGGAAGGAAGGAAAACAGAAGGGAAAAAATGAAGGTAGGAGGAAAGAAAGAAAGAAAGAAAGAAAGAAAGAAAGAAAGAAAGAAAGAAAGAAAGAAGGTATCAAGGAAAACAATGGAAGAATTGAGAAAGGGAAGGAATCAAGGAATGGATTCAAGGAAGGAAGAAATGAGAAGAGAAAGGAAGTAAGGAATGACAGAAGGAAGGAAAAATGAAGGAATGAGTGAAGGAAGGAAGAAAGATAATTCAAAAGGGAAGAAAAAATGAGGGGGAGGAAAACAAAAGGAAGAAAAAATGAAGAGGGCGAGGAAGGAAGGAAAATAGAAAGAAAGTGTTCAAGGCTGTATAGACTTATTTGCCTACACTGTTTGGAAGTTCAACTTGTTCACAATGACACTATACTAAATGAACATTTTTTACATGTGACGTGATTCTCACTACATGACGTGATTTATTATTGTCTGGAAATGTCAGCTCAAGATCTGCTGGATTTTCCCATCTTACTTTGTGGCTTTACGTTGATTCCATGGATAAGCATACTCAAGTTAACACTTCAAATGGGTGGTTTGTTACAAAAAGAAGTTTCCCAATTTAGCAAGTACTGATATCACAAGCACCCATCTGAAGGCTGTGCCGCTCTCACCCTTTCTGAAGGACCACAGCTAATCTCAGAATGGCAGCAGGGAAACCCCACCATCCTTTAGAAAGGCCACAGGAACCTACAGACAAATAATTCACTCATTTCCTCAACAAAACCTCATTTACATCCAGTACTAAACCTGAACTGATTATCCAGATCGTTTGCATATAAAAACATACCAAAAGCTGCTTTGATGCGTCAACGGCTTGTTGAATGTGAATGGATATGTGAAGGAAAAAACCAAATGATTAACCTTTAACAGGAATATGTGCTTTACTGTTTAACAAGCATGGTGTTTTAAGCTCAATAAATTTCTCAATGGAGAAACAAAGAGGCTTTGTGTGCAGAGCAGCGGCTCTCGGCACAGCAGCCATCATGGAGAAACTCAAGCTTGACCAGGACAAACTGAGTAACACAGCCACAACTTTACTGTCTGTTGTCTTCTTCTGAGGTTATTTTAGTTTACAAAACCACATTAAGATCATTTGCATGTAATTCAAGACTATTCACCTCAATCTAAAGTGGAATAATAAATAAAAGTAAGAGAAATAAAGAAGTATAAAATGCAGCAACAATAAGACTACCTTACTAAGTAACTAAGAAAATAAAGAAAATGAATACATTTAAAATAAACAGCATACCATAAAAACATTTTTATTAATAATTTAAATTTACCTCACCTGACTATGTAAGCAAACAAACAAATAACACAAAAATCAATAAATCACTTACAATTGTAATAATAATAAATTGTATAAAAATTGAAAAAGTATTTATTAATCATTTAAATTAAGATTTCAAACCGACTAAGCAAGCAATGCTAATAAATAAATAATAAATAGATAAATAAATACATAAATAAATAAGTAAATGATGATGATATAATAAATTGCAAAATATAAATCAATAAATCAAATTATGATTGCTGTATGGACTATACAATTAAGCAAATAAATAAAAATGTCAATTAAAAAAAATATTAAATTAAGTTTATCCTATAGATAATGTAAGCAAATAAATAAATAAATAAACAAATAAATGATGAGGATGATATAATAATAAACTGCATAATAAATCAATTAAAATTTATATTAATAATTTAAATTAAGATGACCTTACACACTATGTAATCAAGCAAATAAATTGTAAAACAAATAATGAATTAATTACTTAGTCAATTTCAAAATGAAATAACTTAAATTAAGATTACCTTACAGATTATGCAAGCAAATAAATACATAAATGATGATCATCTAATAATAAACTGCATAATAAATAAAATAATTACAGTTTGATTAATAATTTAAAGTAATATTAGCTTACAGACTATGCAATCAAGAAAGCAAGCTAATAAAAATAAATAAACAAAAATAAATAAATGATGATGACATAATAAAACTTAATATTAATACAAACTAAAATTTAATAAATACAAATGTCAATTTAAAAATGAAAAATGTAAAAAATATTAAATTCAGATCACAAGCAAACAAGCAAATAAATAAATAATGATATAATAATAAAGTGTATAATAAAAACATAATTTGTATTAATAACTTAAAGTACCATTACCTTACAGACAATGCAATCAAGCAAATAAATAAAAAAAGAAATGGCTTAATAAATAAAAATGTCAATTTAAAAATGTATTCACTTAAAATTACAGACGATGCAAGCAAGCAAATAAAAAAAATTGTAATAAAGTGATGATATACTAATAAAGTGTATAATAAATAAAATAATTATAATTTGTATTAATAATTTAAAGTAATTTTACCTTACAGACTATGTAATTAAGAAAGCAATAAAATAAATACATGCATAAATATTAATAAATACATACATACATACACACATAAACGACGGCATAATAAATTGCATAATAAATCAATTATAATTTGTATTTATAATTAAAGTATGATTACCTTACAGACTATGTAATCAAGCCAATAAATAAAAAATGAATTATTTAATAAAAACGTATTCACTTAAATTAAGATAAATAAGCAAAAAAATACATAAATGATGATGATGATATAATTATAAATTGTATAATAAAAAAAAATAACTGTATTAATAATTTAAAGTAATATTACCTTACAGACTATGTAATCAAGCAAATAAATAAAAAATGAATTCATTAAGAAAAATATCAATTTAAAACTTTAAGTTCACCTTTCAGATGATGCAAATAAATACATATATAAAATGATGATATAATAATAAACTGCATATAATAAATAAAAAAAATAATACTTTAAAGTAATATTACCTAACAGACTATGTAATCAAGCAAGCAATCGAATAAATAATAATAAATTGAATAATAAATCAATCAAAATTTGTATTAATCATTTAACTTAAGATTACCTTACAGACAATGCAAGCAAGCAAATAAATGAATAATTAAATAAATACATACATAATTTAAACATGTTGAAAAAACAACCAATTAACCAAAATAAATAAATAATAAAAACATTTAAAAATCAAAAAAAAAAAAAAAAAAGAAAAGAAAAGAAAAGAAAAAAAGAAACATGGCCATGAGTTTGTGTTGTTTATAAGTTTTGTAGCTTGTTAAAGGTTTTTATTAAAGTAGTAACCTAGATAGGCCCTAGAAACCCCCTGCAACACCCTGGCAACTTCACAACAGCCTATCCTACTCTAAACATCTCTGACATAAAACCAGCAATGGTTCTTCAAACACAAAGAGTTACATGAAATAAATCCAAATGTAACTTGATGCACCTTTTTTCCACGAATACCATTCACCCAACAGAACAGGTCTTTCTGTGCCATATTAAATAAATAAAGACACAAACACCAAGAACATGTTCCACCCAGCAACCCTCTGTTTGCTTTCCAAGAACACCACCTCAAATCAACGAAATCAAACGTCTGGAGAGAATCACAGAGGAGCAGCAGGATCCATTGAGACAGACACACAGAAGCTACACTATTTACAAAGGCTGTTTGAAAACACAAACAATAGCAGGACGGCCTGACTCCATAACCCTCTTCTAATGAGAGGAACTTTAGGGGTTCTCATGTAACGCCTCTGTCTTTAGCTCAACCCCCTCCGAGGCCAGGAAGCACAGAGGGTATAAAAGATCTGAGAGCAGCTCCAGTCAGGCTTCAGACCTGCATCACCTGCGCCAATCTCACACTGCATTCAGTCCTATTGCAATGCTGTCCCGGTGAGTACAAGTCTCTGCTTTACTTTCATTACTCTGGCCTGCTTTACTGTTTAACGCATGCCGATGCCATATCAATGAATTATTAAGGAAATCTGCAAACATGATGGATAAACAGATAATAACTGCTATTGACGAAGGAAGTAGTTAACCATTTTAAACTACTAAAATGTCTGCAAAAAGGATTTGAATAGATGAACAAAACATAATGCAGCAGACCTTTAGTCCTAAATGAAAGTTTATCAGCTACAATATCTGCAAAAAAAATTCAGAATAAATACAAAAATATGCATATTTTTACAGAGATGTTCAATTTTGGGATAAAAATGTAAATGTTAACCAACAATTAAACAGAATATTTGTGCATCAAGGATAGTCCTTAATTTTAATAATCAGTTAACTTGTTTTTTATTGACATAAAGATGTATTAAAATGTTGAATTCTTTACTAATTTGTTTATAGAAATGGGTAATGATTATAATAATTATATTATCATTTTTTTAGGATATTCTATATATATATATAAATGATCTACACACACATATATATATATACAATTAATTAATATAATATTAATTATATTTATAATATATTAGTTTATATATGCATTAATATGAATTCTATAATACATAAAATTAATATTAATATACATTATACAATTGTTTTTATTTTAGATCATTATTAATTTAGAGACTTTTCTTTTGTGATTTGTTTCTTTTTTCTAAAATATAAAAATTAATATCAATACACATCATACAAAATAAAAAATATATATATATACTTTTTTAGATTTTTTTATTTTGTGAATTTCTTTTTCTTTTTTTACATAAAATGAATATTAATACATATTTTATAAAAATATATGTTTGTTATTTGTGTGTGTGTATATATACATATACACGTTTTTTAGATTTTTTTCTTTTTCTTTTTTTCTAATACATAAAATGAATATTATATATTATATGCATATTATATATATTATATGAATATACACTTTATAAAAAATATATATTTTTTTTATATATGTATTCTTTTTATAAAATATATACATATATATTTTTTCAATGTTTTCTTTTTTGTGAACTTTCTTTTTTTTATTTTACGTTCAACAAAATAATGTATTTTTTATTTTATTTAATTTTATTATATATATATATATATATATATATATATATATAGATATATATAGATATATATAGATATAGATAGATAGATATTATTTTTTTGTATTATTAATTTAGAGATTTCTTTTCACTGAGGATGTGTCCAAAGCCGCATCATCCAGACACAGATGGTGTTTCTTTAAACATTTTCTTTTTTTGTTTCGTTATGTAGGACGCTGGTTGTTCCGTTGATCTTTGCATTAGTGGGTGTCTCTATTTCTGCACCAATAAACGGTAAGGAAACTTGCTCAGCACGTCTGACATCATTACATTTCTCACATATAGTTCACATATATACCATTACAGATCACCCCGAATCCCTAAATTATTATCAGTGACATGCACCAGCTCTTCTTTCGAAGTAACACGAAGCATTTTCTGCCTCACTATAATGAGACTGTAATCAGAGCCCTTCACTGAACACAAAAGAGTTCTGTTCACCTGTGCTGCTACATTTAGCCTGGGCCTCTATAGGAGATATAGGACTCGTATAGCTCCATGGACTCAGATCACTAACTAACTGTCTTGTCTTTTGATTTGATACAGATGGAACAGATAATGACGGTAAGAATGTGGCTCTTATACACTTTCACCTTAATTATAATGCAAATGATGACATTTTAAGTTAATTATTGCCTTTGAATGCATGAGCTGTGTAAGAACAATGCACTGCATTGTAGTACTATACTAGAATTGTTCAAGAGAGCCATTATAGGCAGAGAAATCCCTCTGTAATCTTAGTTGTTTTTCCTAAACAGAAACAGGCTGAAATTGGACTTACTTTCAGTTAGAAGAAGGCCGCAGTAATCTTGTATGGGTCTCCTTGAGAGTTTCAGAAGTGATTTCAGCAATTCAGCCTGCAATTAAATGCAAGAGATCTCAATATGAAGTCATTTTAAGTCATCTGAGTTGATTTTGCACATTGATTTTATAGCTTTATACGCTTTAGGCAGGCAGACTATAAAGAGGACAAAAAGTATCTGGTTCTAAATGAACATGATCTGGTTTATGTCACTGATTGTGTTTTGTTCTGACCTTTATGTTATAATGTCAGAGGCGGCTGCAGCCCTAGGGATCCTCAATGGTAAGGTGCAAAGAATTTGAGCTATTCTTCCGCATAAATCAATTTACCATATTGAAAAATATGTTTTTCTCTCTTTTTCCAGCTCCTCCAACTCCACTCCCTGGAAATGAAGACTCAGGTTGGTCTGGTTGATAATGTAAATCAAGATTCACTGCAAAAACATATGGTTATGTAAACTGCAGATATGTCTAATAACATGAACATAAATGTGAACATCAAGGTATGACAGATAGCAGTTATTGTTAACTTACTGTTAAAAAAATATATATAATTACATGTTAAAAAAAACATTAAAATTAAATAAAGCTGAAATAAAAATAATTAATCAAAATAAATACTGTGTGAAAACTTACAATTAAAACTAATAGAATAATACATTTCATTTTAAGTACTAAATCAAAAACAGAAATATATAAGTCCAATAAGTAAAAAAAAAAGTTAAAACATTTTTGTCAACCAAAATAAAGCTGAAATAATATCAAATAACAGATATTAGAAAAAAAAAAACTAAATTAGAAACAATAGAAATGAAAGTCGAAGTACTAAATTAAAGCCAAATATAAATATTGTAAAATAAATAAATAAATACATAAATAAAAAATACAAATACAAATATATAAATACTGGGTTAAAAATAATAGAAAACTATGTTTAATTTTAAGTACTTAAATGGAAATAAATCAAAGGTAAACAGAAAAAATTAATCCAATAACATAAAAAATATGTTAAAACATTTTTGTTAATTGAAATAAAGCTGAAATAATATCAAATAAAAAATATTAGATTAAAAAAAAACTAATGTAGAAAAAAAAATGAAACTAACTGAAATGAAAAAAGTTTAAGCTGAAAACTAAAAAAGTTTAAGCTGAAGTACTGAAATGTTTAAAAGTGAAATAAATTAAAGCTAAAGTAAAAATAAAAATATATAAATTAAATACTGGGTAAAAAAAAAACTTAAAAAAAAAATAACAGAATAATAAGTTTAATTTTAAGTACTAAAAACATAAAAAGTCCAATAACATGAAACAAAAATGTTAAAACGTTTTTGAAATAATATAAAATAAAAAATATTAGATTCAAAACTACACAAAAAAAAAAAACTAAATTAGAAAAATACAGAAATGTTGCCATTCATTTCAACTAACTGAAATAAAATTTATGTTGAAGTACTGAAATGATCAAAACTGAAATAAATATAAGCTAAATATAAAAATTGTATAAAAATAAAAAACATAAATACTGAGTAAAAAAACGTAAAAATGAAAAATAATAGAATAATAGAATAATGAGTTTAATTTTAAGCACTAAAACAGAAATAAATCAAAGATAAACAGAAATATTTAGAAAGTTCAATAACACAAAAAAAAATGGTTAAAACATTTTTGTTTTAAATAATAAAATAATAAAATAATTAAAATAAAGGCTAAAATAATATCAAATAAAAAATATCAGAATTAAAAAAAATATTAAGTATGAAGTACTGAAATTATCAAAACTGATATAAAGTAAAGCTAAATATAAAAATACAGTAAAAATACATAAATACTGGGTAAAAAACATAAAAACAGAATAATAAGTTTAATTTTAAGTACTAAAACAGAAATAAATAAACACAAATATTTAGTAGGTCCAATAACATGAAAATGTATTGAAATAAAGCTGAAATAATATCAAATAAATATTAGATTAAATACTTAAAAAAAACTGAATTAGAAAAAAATGCAGCTTTGGCAACTAACTAAAATGAAAGAATTAAGTTGAAGCACTGTAATGATCTGAAACTGAAATAAACTAAAATTAATGAAAGTTAAATATAAATATAAAAATGACAAAAGAACATAACTAAAACTTAAATGAAATGTTTACTAAAATACAAATAAAACACAGAAATATAAAAAAGACTATAACCAAGTGACTATAACCAAAAGGAAAAATTACTGACCTGAAAATATAAAAGCTAATTCAATCTATGTATAAATACTACTACTATATATATATATATATATATATATATATATATAACTATTCTAATTACTGACAGGTGTTTAAATGAAAATAACCTTCTTTTAAACAGGAATTACAGATGGGAAAGATTCAGCAGAAAAACAAGGAGGTAAGAAACACTGTTTTTCATTCTGAAGACACTAATGAGGCAGTTTAAGTTGAACCAAAAATCTCTAACACAAGAAAACAAGGAATGGGACTGAACAAATAACAAACACACAGTGTGCTAATAATTCTCTTTGATTCCAGGTCCTAGTGACTCATCTGACACCACTGAAAAACCAGGTCAGTTTCTGGTATCAAGAGTCTACATATACAGCACATAAAAGAAACGATGAAAGAAACCATGACCTGACCACTAAATCACACAGCTTTCACAGAATTTCACAAGTGCCAACAGAAAGCACTGAGATCCAGATAACATATGAACGAGTGTGATAACACACTGATTAATGTTTAACTGCTGTGTGTTCAGCATCAATGAACTAGAAGAACTGGCAGTAGACTGCAAAGCAGGAGACACTCAGTCAACAGGAAAAAAGATTAGAATCGGAAACAAGCTTCCATCATAGGCAGCATGCTCCGTTTAATCATAATGATTAAATACTTTTCATTTTTGATTCAATTATTTTTTAAGAATACTCTCAATTTTGATCAATTCTTCATGAAACAAGATTTTTACTTCAAGTAAACTAATCTTGATTGAGGAATGTGTAAATATTTGAAAAAGAGGGCGAATATATATATATATATATATAATTTTTTTTTTTTTGCAGCTTAAAGTCAAAGCTAAACAGAAACATTTAATCCAATAACATAAAAATATGTTAAAACATTTTTGTTAATTGAAATAAAGCTGAAATAATATCAAATAAAAAAATGTGATTAAAAAAAATAATTTGGAAAAAAATTGCGAAAAAACTGAAATGAAACGGAATATGAAGTTGAAGTACTGAAATGAACAAAAGTGAAATAAATTAAAGCTAAAGTTAAATATTGTGAAAATAAAAATAAAAATATATAAATTAAATACTGTGAAAAAAAATGTAAAATTTAAAAATAATAGAATAATAAGTTTAATTTTAAGTACTATATAAATAAAATTAATGTTAAAACATTTTTGTCATTTGAAATAATATCTTAAAGTTGCCTTAAGTGTCTTTAAGTGTCACACTCCATATTTCCTGAATAATGTCAAGACAACAAGACAGAAAGCAAACCAAACAATTATTATCCACATTATAAATGAATGGAAATCAAATAATTTAGGAAAAGCATGATGATGTTTAGTCTTTGTTGATGTTGTGAAATAAGTGTAACAATATAAACTTCTTAAAGTCATTAGATTTTTGCAATTAGTCATTATGATGGCCTACTATAAAAGCTTATTTTTGCAAAAGATAATTGATAACTTTTTTTATCTTTTATTAAAGAAAAACAAAAACTTTTTTTTTATCTCACAATTCTTATTTTCCTTGCATTTGCAAGTTTTTTAGCTTTTGATTCTGCACTGCTAAAATGCTTTTTTATATGTTTTTATATAATCTGCCACTGGTGTAAGCAAAATAATATACTTTTCTGCTAGAAATAAGATTATTTTGCTTGTTTTAAGCAAAAACTCACTTATTTTTGACAAGACAAGTCTAGAAAATCCTTCTTGATTTAATAATTTTTAGATACTTTGGCTGGAAACAAGACAAAAAATCTAAGTAAGCAATTTTTGCAGTGTGACTATCTGAATTGTGAGTTAATATCTTTTTGTAAGTTTACATCTTGCAATTCTGACATTTGTCCTTAGAATTCTGAGTTTACATCTTGCAAACTATATATAAATATATTATAAAAATAAAAAAGATAAATAATAAACAAAGTAATTGCAACTTTTTTTCTACAATTGTGAATTCTTGCTGTTGCATTTACATTTCACAAAGTCGCAATATTTTTTAATCCCATTAAAACCCAATCGGATAACACATTAGCGGTCCTTTTAAGGAATGAAACCACTTTATGATTACACGTGGAATGACACAGACATGAATAAATAAACTCCACATTTTTTTAATTTTCTGATTTTCTTTTTAAAGAGGTTGATGGTGCTCCAGACACATCAGACACAAACAGTAAGCCTCATCTCACAACCTTCACTTTCGTTTGAGATGTATTTGAGTGAAGTACTGACCAAACTAAACCCATTTCAGGTGACAAAAGCCTGGATGAAGCTACCAGCGGCCCAGATTCAATAGGTACATCATAACACTGTGCATCAGTTTCCTAAACACACAACAATGTGGTTTGAAATGTTTTAACTCTCTATGTATGATCTCCATATGTGACCCTGGACCACAAAACCATGATCCATGTTCCATGACATATTTTGTCAATTTTCTACTGTGAATATATCAAAACTTATTTTTTGATTAGTAATATGCATTGCTAAGAACTTAATTTGGGCAACTTTAAAGGTGATTTTCTCAATATTTTAATTTTTTCAGATTCTAGATTTTCTAACAGTTGTATCTCAGCCAAATATTGTCCTATCCTGACATATTTTATTGACCCTTATGACTGGTTTTGTGGTCCATGGTCACATAAGGGCCATTATATTAACAAATAATTTTTTTAAAGACTATCTGACAAAAAAAGCAAATCGCATTGAATCCAAACATGCATCCCATTTAACTATATCATTTATTAACAATAGCAGGTGTAAATTGCAAAAAAAAAAAAAAAAAGTATATTTGTTATGCAATATATTTGATTTGAAATTCTTTATCAGACACGACAGATACTGATACTGACACAGAAAAAGACACAGACACAGATACTAATACAGAAACAGATACATCGCAGCAGAAGACAGGCGATTCAGGTGGGTGAAAGCCAAATAACTATTGTCATAAGTTACTGAATGCACATGTGTGCAAAATGCCATAATTGAAGGACTGTCCTTTATCTGCTGCAGATGAAAACAATGAGAAACCATCAGCAGAAGACAGCAAAGGTATGAGAGATCACAGAAACAAACATGACAATCAGACAGATTGCATCATAAGATGATGTTAAGTCAATCTAAATATGTTATATAATATTGCAGATGTAGATCATGCTGATACAGATTCAAAAGAAAAGGAATCTACAGGTAAACAAACACACTAACTGGATAAACACTTATATGTGTTAATATAAAATAATAACTTAAGTCACCCATAAATGCAAGTTTTGTCAATGTTTACCATATGTTTTCAATATTAACTAAAATTACCTTTTTTTTAATGAAAAAAAAACATGCTTTTGGTAACTGAAATAAAGCTGAAAGCTTATATATATATATAAAAAAATAAATCAAATAAATTTTATATGAAAAAATTACTAAAAATTTAACTAAAGCATTTCTATAGTATATACATATTAGGGCTGTCAAACGATTAATCGCGATTAATCGCATCCAAAATAAAAGTTTATGTTTAGATACTAGATGTGTGTTTACTTTGTATATTTATTATGTAGATATAAATACTCACACATACATGTATATATTAAAACAAAATATTTATATGTATATATATTTATACCTGTATACAATTCAGATTATAAATAAATATAAATATTTTAGATATAAATCTAAAATATTTTTTCTTAATATATACATGCATGTGTGTGTATTCATATATACATAATAAATACATAATATATATATATATATGTTTAGAATTTTTTGTTATATATATATATATATATATATAAAACAAAAAATTGAGTAAATAATGACAGAAATGTAATTTCTGGGTGAACAACTTGTTCAAATTAGAAAACAAGCACAAGTGTGGGTGTGTGTGTGTGTGTGTGTCATACATAATGATTTACTGTCTCACTATTAAACCTCTGTTTCACAGAAACGGATGAAAAGGCAGACACTGATTCAGATGGCTCAGGTAGAGATTTCTCACGCTTCAAAAGCAGAACATGTTCCTGTAGCAACATCTTGTTGACTGTTGAACAACAGTCATAGCAACCAACCAGATTTGAGTTAATGTTGGGCTTTAGAGTGGGCTTTTAAATCATTCTTATCAAGCCACCGTTCCCCTCTGGTGGTAGTTAATGGTTAGGGTAAGGAGTATGAACACTGTTCACATAACTAAAAAAAATGTTCCAGGAACACATCCTACTTGGCACAGTCATTCCTTTCTCACACCAAAATAATAGATTTTCTTCTGAAACAATGCTGGCATATACTGTGTATTTTCAGACGGTGATTCTGCTAGTGTGGAAAAGAAAGATTCTGATGATGCACCCGATGATGCAAGTAAAACCTCTACAGGTAAAAAAAAATCACTGTGGAAGTCAAACTGTCAAATGAGCACTGGTTTAATATTATTATTCATTATTATTTATATATAATAATATGTATTTATGATGTTGAATTAGTTTTTATTTTTAGATTTTCTGTTTTTATTTTAATTTGAATTTTAATTGTTGTTATGTGCTTTAGAATTTTTTTTTATATATAATAATAAAATATATATGTGCCCCTGTATCACAAAACCAGTCTTAAGTTGCACAGGTATAATTTGTAGCAAAAGCCAAAAATACATTGTATGGGTCAAAATTATGGATTTTTTCTTTTATGACAAAAATCATTAGGATATTAAGCAAAGATCATGTTCCATGAAGATATTTTGTAACTTTTCTACCGTAAATATATCAAAAAGTACTTTTTGATTTGCTAAGAACTTCATTTGGACAACTTCAATGGCGAGTTTCTCAATATTTAGATTTTTTTGCACCCTCAGAATACAGATTAGGCCAAATATTGTTCTATCCTAACAAACCATACAGCAATGGAAAGCTTATTAATTCAGCTTTCAGATTATGTATAAATCTCAATTTCGAAAAATTGACTGTGACTGGTTCACATATTTACCTTTATTTTAATTTGTTTTTAGTATTTCTAATATTTTACCTTCAAACTTTTCTTTTGAAATAAAAGATTCAAAAGTTTTATTTGCTTTCGAAATGATACTTTTTTATAATAATGATCCTGTCTGATTTAGACTGTAGTTAGAGAGATTATATTCATAACTAATAACTGTTGTGTTTTTTCTCTGATGAAGAAGATACAAATGATTCATCTGACAAGGATTCTTCAGACACAAATGAGCAGCAGGACTCTGACGGTGAGCTTAAAAAGCACAAAATAATGTCTCCTTTTTACCTTTTTTAAACAAAATTATGATTATTGCTTAGTCCTTAAAAGAACTAATACTCTGTACTAACAATGCAAAAGTTTCCAGTACCAAGTATTATCTTCTGTCCTGACTCAAAACATTTTTTTTTTTAAATATCATTGAGATACTATTATAGTTTTTAGTAATATTTTGATTTTGTTTTAATTTGATATATATTTTTTTTAATTTTAGCATAATCATTTTTTATTAGCTTTTGTTTGTTTGTTTGTTTTAAAAGTCTATATGTTTTTATACATTTTTATCTCAGCTTTATTTTTAGTTATTTTAGTACATCAAGTTAGACTAAATGCAAATGAGAAATGTTACATGTAAATATAAATGTTTTAGATTTTATTTTACTTCAGGTAGTACAACCTGGTTTGGAGAAATGAATTAACATTATAAACTTATTCACATGAAAGTGATATGATTAATCAGTTTATATATATATATATATTTTGACATGCGCTCTTTAAAGCACCATGGATTGCTATGTAAATAATGCATGAATAAAACCATGGTATATGTCAATGTACCAAGGTATTCTCGGAAGTATCATGGTATATTTCACATTAAATTCTGTATTAAAATATATTAGTATCATCATCATCTGATGCAAGCACCAAACTTGTCAAGTTAAGACATTTGTCTGTAATCATAATGACTTTTGTCAGTTTAGTGATATGTGACACTGGACCACAAAATCAGTCATATGGGTCCATTTTGTGAAACTGAGATTTTTATATCATAAATAAATCAGCTTTCTACTGATGTATGCTTTATTAGGATAGGACAAGATTTGGCCGAGATAAAACTATTTGAAAATTTGCAATCTGAAGGTGCAAAAAAAAAAACTCTCAAGTTGTCCAAATGCAATGCAAAGCAATGCATATTACAAGTTTTGAAATTTTTACAGAAGAAAATATCTTTATGGAACATGATCTTTACTTAATATCCGAATGATTTTTGGCATAAAAGAAAAATCAATAATTTTGACCCATACAATGTATTGTTGGCCACTGCTACAAATATACCTGTGCTACTTATGACAGGTTTTGCGGTTCCGGGTCACACATATAATGATGAAATACTGTTTTTTTACATGCAGATTCTGACAAAGACAAAACAGATGGAGACACAGATGAAAAGAGTGACGAAAAAGATGACAAAGACACCAGCAATGACTCCAGTAAAGACTCAGAAGATAAGAGTCAAGAAACCTCTGAGACACCAGACAAAAGCGACACAGACAGCGACTCAGACACTGATGAGGTGAAAGTTTCAGACGACTCCAAAGACCAGGATTCAGAATCGAAAGACACAGACAGCACGGAGAAGAAAGAGAAAGAACAGGACTCTGACAGCGACCAAGACACAGCAGATTCCCCTGATGTAGCAGACGCCAAGGACAGCGCTGAGGATAAAGACAAAGACAGCAGCCACCCGAAAGACACAGAAGATGATGGAGACAGCGAGAAGGATGCCAAAGAGAAGGAGGAGGCCAATGAGACGGGCAGCGACAGCGATGAGGGAAAAGATAAAGAGGAAGAATCCAAACCAGATGAACAGGACAAGGACGACACCACCTCAAAAGAAGATGCCGCAGCCAGTCAGTCTGACGAAAGTCCTCTGGAGGAAATGACAGAAGACAAGCAGGAGGACAAACCTGATTCTGACAGCTCCAGTCTGGACTCACATTCAGACTCGGACTCTGACAGCAAAGACAAAGACCAGGATAAAGAGAAGAACAGCACAGAGTCCACAGACACAGAAAGCTCTGATAGTGACAGCAAGAGCGACACGGACAGCTCAGAAACAGGAGGGGAAGGTAAATATGCGGTCTTTGTGTTTTACACTCAGCAAAACACAACATCAATCAACTGATTAATGCTTTTATGTCTACAGATACTGCTGAAGACAATGACTCCAGCGTGGAAAAGGAGAAACAAGGTATATACTGATATACAGTCAAACCAAAATTTTTTCAGACATCTTCAGCATTTCTCACATTATTAGAGTTTATTCGCTATTAGAAAATGGTAATAAAATATGACAAGAACTCAGAGTTAACCTGTGTCAGAACAAATTCATCTTGATAATCACAAATGAATTACAGTCAAACCAAATTTTATTCATTTCTCACATGTTTAGAAAATTTAGAAAAAGAGTTAAACTGTCAGAACAAAATAACTTTTTATAGAAAGGTATGTAACAAAACATGGTCAGGTCAAAATGTTAAATCAATTTTACTGGTAGTCCACTGTATGAAGCATTTTTGGGTATAATATGTCAGTTTAATTTATTTTGCTATCCTCACTTACATAAATGAACTATAGTGTCATGCACCAACTAGTAAATAAATATAAAAAAAATGTATCTAGTGTCTGAACAATTTTTGGTTTGACTGCATATATGGAGGCCCATTTGCAGCTCAGAGTAAAAATATAAAACAAAATATAAAGAGATGATTATATTAAGTATAAATTGTGTCAAAATCGAGAGATATAAAGTGATAATGTCAAGATATAACTGAAAGACAGTCATTGTAACTGAAAGTCACAATTTTGAGTTTTAGAGTCATACTGCGAGAGACACAATTAAAGATATAAAGTCACATATTGAGGTACAAAATGTCATTGTAAGATAGTAAGTAAAATAGTGATTTATGAAAATCACAGATGGTGATATGAAGTCTCATAAACTCACAACTGAAGAAAGAGAATATAAAATCATGATTGCGAGATTTAAAGTCACAGCTGTGAAATATAATCATTATCGAAGATGGAAAAATCATGATTATGAGTCACATTTTTACAAAGTAATATTGTGAGATATAAAGTTATTAGCCCCTTTCACACATATAGTCTTTACCTGTAAATTACTGGTAAATTACCATTAAGAGATTATGTGTGAACAGGACCTTAAAAAATTCCAGTAAATTTACCAGTGTTTGGTGCTGATGTGTGAATGGTCTCTTACTGGTAAAAAGCCAGAACGCCATAAAGTTGTACTGCTAATTTTGCTGCATTTACCGGGATTGCTGCGTGAAAGACATTATTATTCAAGATATAAAGCCGCACTGTAAGATATAAAGTCGCAATTTAGCATAAAAAGCCAAATAGTAAAGTAAAATACAAATAAACACAATGGGCTTCCTTGGGTATTGACTGTTTTGACTGTTACAGAAAAAAAGTCAGGAAGGTCTAAAATATCAATTTCTAAACCTACAGAGTCTCCTGAAGGTGCATCAATAGAGACAAATGACTCTGATGCCGACTCCAGTGGTAAGAAAAAACATAACATTTACTGTTTACATGTCAGTGGAGTTTCACTCATAAAACAGCTTCACGTTTCAATGCTAACTGTGATCCAGATGTGATGTACAATGCAAGAAGCAATAGATCTCTTCTACTTTGTGTAAATCGTAGGGTTTTTTCCCTTGTCTTCACTGAGCTATGAAGTAAAAGACAGTAGACATGGGAAATTATAAAGCTTAAAAAAAAGATTCAAGCACTGGTTAAACAATGCAATATAGTGAAATACTTGTTTTATCTAAGTATACTGTTTACAAAAAATTGTTAAAAAAAAAAAAAAAAAAGTTTTACTTTACATACTGAGATATAAAGTCATATTGTGAAATATAAAGTCATAAATGTGAGATATTGAGACTCAGTTGGAGATATAAAGTCATTATGAATGTGCTTCACACAGCATTGTTGATTTAAGCATGAACAGAAAAAAACAATTGGAGATATATGGTCAGAAATTAATACTTTGATTTAGCAAGGATGCTTTAAATTGATCAAAAGTGATGGTAAAGACATTTATAATGTTACAAAAGATTTCTATTCAGATAAATGCTGTTCTTCCAAAATTTCTATTCATTAAAGAAACCTAAAAAAAATTCTACTCAGCTATTTTCAACATGATAATAATAATAAATGTATTTTGAGCAGCAAATCAGAATATTAGAATGATTTCTGAAGGATCATGTGACTAATGTGAGTAATTGATTTATAAAAAGTTAATTTAAAAGTTAATTTATATAGTAAAAATATTTCAAAATTAAAAAAAAAATTAAAAATCTTTGACCAGTAGTGTTTAAAGTCTAAATTGCAAGATATAGTCATATTGTAAGATATAGTGTTACTAAAATGTGTAAGACATGATGAAATTGGTGCAGTAATAATCTTTTTCTTCTAGATGACCATGACAATGACTCAACAGACGCTACGACATCAAATGGTAAATATGTCTATAAGCAGTTATATAAGAATGAAGCGATGCCTTTGTCATGTAAAAAGTATTAAATGTACATTCTTTGCCATCTCTAGAGGAACACACTGATGAAAACACTGGTGCAGACAGCCACGATGCTGCAGACGGTACGTCTCATGGGTTTAAAGCACTAACCCCAAGTGTTACATTTTGGCACATAACTCCAATTGTGCTAAAGACATGAATGATTGCTAAAGTTGTTACCTGTTAATCTCTGATTGGGCCAAATTCTGGAAAACTGTGATTTGAAATCTGCCTTAACTCCTTTGCATGCTTTTTTTTGTTTAGATGATGATGACACTGATGCCCATGATGATGAAGTTGGGGTTGAAGTTGGCACGGGTAAGTCATTCACACATTTGCCTCCTCAGATCATTTTTGTCTCCGATTTTTCTCCTTAGGAGACACAAATGAGACAGACGTTGTGATACTTCATACTCAAAACTGTGACTTTTGATTTAAAGAGCAATGGTACCAATTCTCACATGCATTTTTACAGACGCCACTTCTAAAACACACGATGAACCAGATCATCTTGATGACACAACACAAGGTAATGATTCTGCTCAAAACACGTACTTCTCAGGAAACCAGAGGTTAAAAGAGATCTTTACATATGCTAATATTTGCTTCTGCCTTTCTGCAGGATCAGATGATGGCAGCAAAACCCCTATGCCAAGCTCCTAGCGACCAGGACTCTACAAAAACATTGTAAGAGGTATCATGTGAACACATATTAAAAGCTCCACATAGGCCTTTACTTAATAAACGTCTCATGAAACCTCACAAGTGACTGATTTGTAATGGTTAAGACCACTTCACATATAAAACAGCTCATATTTAATTTGAAGAGTTTGGTGTTAGAAAGAGAATGCTGATAGGATAACAATAAAACAACACTATACAAGCACCAAAAATAAACAGCATAAATACATTTTGGATTAGAAGATACATATATTTTGACAACAATGGAATTATAACCTGTTCAAATCTGCTTAAATACTGTACTTTAAGGCCATACAAATAAGTGACATGACTAAATAATCAAGCATTACCTCTTTCAATGATAATAGGCAGCGTTGGTTTTTTTTATTGAAAGGTGGGGCTTTTATTCTTACAGTCACTGTAAAAGCGCCTGTCTCTTTTTCTGTTGTCTCTATTATACTTATGATAACTTTATTTATTTATTTATTATATATAGGCTATATATTGCAGGTTCTGAAAAACTTAAATACAACTGAAGCCAGTTATAACATATTAGTTATATCAAATAAATTCCATAACTTTCAATGACCATGTACACTACCAGTCAAAAGTTTTTGAACAGTAAGATTTATGTTTTTTTTAAAGAATTCTCTTCTGCTCACCAAGTCTGCATTTATTCAATCCAAAGTATAGTAAAATTGTAAAATATTTTTACTATTTAAAATAACTGCTTTCCATTTGATTATATTTTAAAATGTAATTTATTCCTGTAATTTCACAGCGGAATTTTTAGCATCATTACTCCAGTCACATGATCCTTCAGAAATCATTCTAATATTTTGATTTGCTGCTCAGAAAACATTTTTTATTATTATGTTGAAAACAGCTGAGTAGAATTTGTTCAGGTTTCTTTGATGAATAGAAAGCTCAGATGAACAGCATTTATCTGAAATAGAAATCTTTTGCAACATTATAAATGTCTTTATCATCACTTTTGATCAATTTAAAGCATCCTTGCTTAAAAGTTAAAAAAAATTATACTATAATGAATGATTTCTGAAGGATCATGTCACACTAAGACTAAAGTAATGATGCCGAAAATTTAGCCTTGATCACAGGAATAAATTATATTTTAAAACAGCAAATAGAAAGCAGTTATTTTAAATAATAAGAATATTCACTGATACAAAGAAACAAAAAAATCTTTTGACTGGTAGAGTACATTTGTTTAAATGTACATACGAGTCATTTATACATTATCATCATAAAAAGAGATACTTTAAATAGCACCTAATTTTGGCCATTTGTAACTTGAATGGGTAAGGCTTCCAGTTTTATCCGCTTCTAGTTATTCTATCTGTACAAATACAGTCTGTTATGTTGCTTGATATTGTAAACCGATGTTCTTGTCATCATCTCATCAACATTTTGTTGCAAAGTAAGATGGATAACATTTCCAACACAGATATTTGAAGTCACCTGTATCGCCCTCTGGAGTCTTGCAGTGTTACTACCCCAATAACAACAACATTCATTTTTTGGCTCAAGCATGTATAATGCATTGAAGATACACCTATGATGCCCTAAAATGCTGTCTAGATAGGCACACGTGGTTTAGGAACATATTGTTAAACGAAGATTAATCATTTCTTTTGTGTCTCATTGCAGATTTTTCCTGGAGAGACGTAAAAAGAATCAACCGAGACAGTCAAGATAACCAGAGTTTCACGTCCCATTAAAACACATTGACACGTCCCTCATGTCCTTTCTCTCTCTCTTTCTGTCTTTCTCATTTGGTGAAGGTTCCTTTCTAAGGGGTTCTGGGATGCAGATTAAATTATTCGGCTGTTTGCTGTACATTCCAATTTTTTTTGTAACTTTGTCCTAATTCTAGAACTTTTGTATCATTCGATATATTAATTTGACCAATTTTAGATGGAAATGCATGATGAACAGCGAGGGTCTGGAATTGCGTACCTCATGCATCTTGTTTGCGTAGGGTCTAAATATATTTCGTTTTGAGTGACACATTAAACTTAGAGAGTAGAACTAACAGAAGGACTTTTGAGGAAGGTAAACGATTCAGGTCTGGTGAAAATGCTGATCTATCAAACCTGCGACGGTCCCATTGGTTTGTCCACATGGTGTCCCCATCCTTGACACTGACTGAAAGACTGCAGCTGCTACAACGAGAACCTTCCCTCACTGCTCTCAGATAAACACCAGCCTGAAATGTGACAGAATGAGATATTTACTGCCCACCCAATGATTTGAGACTGTACAGACAATTTCTGATAGAATCTCTGATGTCTATGTCTCTGTGGAGGAATACTAATAAACTAGCAATGTAAGAGCACAGATTGTTCTGAAAACTGTTAAAAAATAATTTTGTATAGATTTACAAGAAGTCATTTTAATATGTACACAGGGAGCAAATCTAATAAAGACTGGGTTGTCAGAAAATTCAAACGACCATGGAGTATTCTTTTATTATTATTATTTTGGTAACACTTTACAATTAGGTGTCATTTGTTAACATTACATATTGTATTAACTAACATGAACGAACAATAAACAATACATTACAGTATTTATAAATCTTTGTTAATGTTAGTTCATAAAAATACAGTTGTTCATTGTTTGTTCATGTTAGTTCACAGTGCATTAAGTAATGTAAATTAATATGAACTAAGATTAATAAATGCTGTAGAAATATTGTTCATTCCTAGTTCGTTAACTAATGTTATCTAATCAACCTTATTGTAAAGTGTTACCATTATTTTTGTGTATACTAAAGCATAAGCACATGCACATCTTATTCTTGTTTTTTTTTTCTTTAAATCTATAATATAAATGTAATTATATTTAATATTACTATAATATTAAATCGAATTAATATCTTATTAATATGTATTATTTTTATCTTATTTATTTTCAAAGTATTTCAAATAGGCTACATTTATTTCAGTTTATTATGTTGTTTCTTGTCCAATCCAACACAGTTCTTTACCTGAAGAGCAAAAGGCATCTATTTTTGGGTTATTTAAACTAAAAATAGACACAATTATTAAATCATTAGTAACAAAGAATGATTTATTAATTCATTCAGATGGACCTTAATGACTTTGTTTGCTAGGTTTGTCTAGTTTATTTACATAAAGTTACTCTCCTAGTATTTAAAAATGTAAAAATAATAAAAAATATATATATTTTTAAGTATTTAAGTGTATGTCTATATATAAGGTTGTTGCTCTCCTAGTATTTAAAAATATGCAATGTAAAAATAAATGTAAAAAATAAATTATATCTATATGTATATAAAAATATTTGTGTGCTTTTTTTAAGTAAGTGTAAGTCTGTAAATAAGGTTTAGGTCACTAGGTTTTGTCCAGTTTAAATACATAAAGAATAAGTCTATATTATCATATTATATAATGTTGCTTTCCTATAATAAAAAAATGTAAAGAAAAATAATTATATATATAAATTTATATACATAAAGACTAAGTCTATATTATTCTTATATTATCTTATTGTTGATTTCCTAGTATATAAAAATAAAAAAAATAAAAAATAATAGTACATTATAACTATATATATATATATATATATTATTATTATTTTATTATTATTTTTTTTTTAAATAAGCTTATATATAAGGTTTAGGTCACTAGGTTTTGGCTAGTTTATATACATAATGAATAAGTCTATATTATAATATTATATAATGTTGCTTTCATCTTATATCAAAATGAAAAATAAATAAATAATTATATATATAATTTTTTTTTTATATATATATATATTCTATATATAAGGTTTAGGTCACTGGTTTTTGTTTAGTTTTATATACAAAGAATAAGTCTATATTAGATATATGACATACATATATATATATATATATATATATATATGAGAGTATTTTTTTATTGATTATGGATTTGGTTAATAAATACTTTGG
Organism: Cirrhinus molitorella; assembly: GCA_033026305.1. Taxonomy (NCBI): domain Eukaryota; kingdom Metazoa; phylum Chordata; class Actinopteri; order Cypriniformes; family Cyprinidae; genus Cirrhinus; species Cirrhinus molitorella. The sequence goes on along the minus strand of CM065131.1, from coordinate 29,557,035 downwards.
GAAGCAATTAATTAAGTAATGTATAATATAAAATGTGTGTGTGCACACGTGTATGTCTGAATAGCAGACTTTATCTATCAAAATGAATAGCAAATCTTTAGATATCAAATATTTCAGCAAAGCAAGCATAGTTTGCGCGGTTGCACACAGAGTTAAACATTATCAGATGGTGTGAATGGCCTTATGAATGGATCACATTTCAGCGGTTTTAGTCAGAGAAAGAAAGTCTTATCTAAGCTCTGATGTCTTAACTTTTTTACCGATTTAACCCACAGACTAGATTCCTTGACCCCTACCCAGAGAAAGAGTTAAGTTTCCACGTGTGTCTCCACCGGGTCTTTGGAGCACGACACAATCTCGCATTACATCTCTATGGTCTAAACCCGGCCCTGAGGTGAACAAACGAGAGGAAGAGGAGGAAGAGGAAGGTGTACCGCGGACAAAAGCCACCAAACAGCTCCGAACAAAGCGCTCGCGGGCCGCCTGTCCGAGCGTGACTTACAGGTCTCTGTGTGCAAATGTTCCCGTCACCCCAAACTTACGGGAGGCCGATGAAACCAAAGGCAGGCTTTCAAAATGGAGGCGGCCAGTGAAGCTTGACCCTCACAGTGCATTAGCTTCCCCCGCGGCCCACTTTCCCAACAGGGCGGAAGGGCGCGAGAAGCCTTTAGAAATATTATACTTTAATTTAAGGCGTAAGAGGGTTTAAACCTCGACTCTGATCTACTGGTTGATATCTGTGAGAAAAGACCTACCTTTTACTGACTAACAGCGACACACTCAGTCTACGGCTTTTGCACGTAATACAAGACTCAAGCGCATTACGGTTTGTTTAATATCCAAACAGCGAGATAAAAACCCATTCAAACTGCAAAAAGACACATTCGTAAGAGTGTCTGCTATCTGAAAATTCATTTATCACCATCTGTTGACAACTCATTGAGTGCCAATACAAGATTTCAACACTGTGTTTGGCTTTTCTGAGGTCGAGACCGGCATGCGATAAGTTTTGTCTACACTCGCTTTCCTTTTCATTTATTCAATTCATTTCTTTGCCTGTCATTCAAATAGTTTTGAAACATTCTTAAAGGAACAGTTCACAAAAATTCTGTCATTTCGAGCTCATATTCTGTTTTTATGTATATTTTTATACATAAAAAAAAATTCATATAGCCTATAATTTGCGGCTGACAGCATTTTCTGATTTATGGAGTGATTAAAAAAATAAATACTTAATTTGGGATATCTCAAAAATGTATCCTAAAAACTTCTAACTCAACAAAATGCAACTAGAATTTTGAATACAGCTTTAAAATGATTTTTGTTCTGGGATTCTATGCAAATTAGAGCATATTTAATTAGATAATAGCTCATTTGCATATTTAAACATGACATTTTAAAAATGTGTTATAATAAATTTGTGTCATTAATATAAACCATAAAAAGTGACAAAAATATTATTTTTAAAAACTAGTCATTAAAATAGTTCTGAAGCGTTCTTAAAGAAACACCAACATTTTGTCTTTTTGAGCTCATATCCTGTTATTGTTATTTTCTGATTTATGGAGTGATTAAAAAAAGACATACTTCATTTGGAATATCTCAATCCCAAATTAAATGTAACTGTCAGCTGCTGAAAATCAGAAGAATTATAGGCTATGATTTATATATATATATATATATATATATATATATATATATATATATATATATAAACAATAACAGGATATGAGCTTGAAAGTACACTTTTGGTGAACTGTTTCTTTAAGAATGTTTCAGAACTATGACTCGTGGGTAAAAAATAATATTTTTGTCACTTTTTATGATTTAGATTAATGGCACAAATTTAATATTATTATTATTTTTTTTAAGTATGTTTAAATATGCAAATTAGCTATTATCTAATTAAATATGCTCTAATTTGCATAGAATCCCAAAACCAAAATCATGTTAAAGCTGTATTTAAAATTCTAGTTGCATTTTGTTGAGTTAAACGTTTTTAGGACACATTTTCGACATATCCCAAATTCAGTATACTGTCAACTGCCAAAAATTAGGCAAATTATAGGCTATATGAAAATTTTTGATGTATAAAAATATACATAAACAATAACAGGATATGAGCTCGAAAGGACAGAATTTTGGTGAACTGTTTCTTTAAGAACGTTTTAGAACTATTTGAATGACTAATATTTTTGTCACTTTTTATGGTTTATTTTAATGACAAATTTAATATTACAATTTATAAAACGTTAAGCTTAAATATGCAAATGAGCTATTATCTAATTAAATATGCTCTAATTTGCATAGAATCCCAGAACCAAAATCATACTAAAGCCTTATTTAAAATTCTAGTTGCATTTTGTTGAGTTAAAAGTTTTTAGGACACATTTTTAAGACATCCCAAATGTAGTATCTGTTTTTAATCACTCCACAAATCAGAAAATACTGTCAACTGCTGAAAATTAGGTGAATTATAGGCTATATGAAAATTTTTTATGTCTAAAAATATACATAAACAATAACAGGATATGACCTCGAAAGGACAGAATTTTGGTTTCAAAACTATTTGAATGACTAGTGGTTAAAAAATAATATTTTTGTCACTTTTTATGACACAAATTTAATATTACAATAAAAAGTTTAAATATGCAAGTGAGCTATTATCTAATAAACATATGCTATAATTTGCATAGAATCCCAAAACCAAAATCATATCTAAATCAATTCTAGTTTCATTTTGTTGAGTTAAAAGATTTTGGTTCTGAAATTCTATGCAAATTAGAGCATATTTAATTGGATGATGGCTCATTTACATTTTTATATATAACATTTCAGAAAAAGTGTAATACAAAACAACAGTTTTAATGTACTATGACACTTTCAATAGACACAATGTAGAATTATGTGCAGACAAAATGAGCGCCAACTAGAAAGTAAATTAAATCATATCTCGTTTGGCAACGCAATAATCATTCTGTGGTTGTTTAATATCGATGGCAAACATTCATTCGAGACCTCAGGCAGGAAATGAGAAGTAGTCTGACCCTCTGATCAAGTTGAACGTCCACCTGTCCACACTGTTCCTCTGTCCTACTATACAACATATTAGATTTGGCCCACGGTGATTAATTACAGAGCGGTTCAGGGACCCAAAACTCCAGTGCCGCAGTAATTTCAGACGGATCGGGTTTCTAAACAGAATGGCTCCTTCAGGACGATCAGAGGTGGCTCGTGACCACTGAGACAAAAAGTCCTAACAGAGCTCTGGATGAAGCTGAAATCTGAGAACAGAACAGGAATCTGTATGAGAAAATGTGCAGGTCTGTATGTATGTGTGTGAGTGTGTGTGTGTGTGTGTGTGTGTGTGTGTGGTTTAATCTGTGTTTGTGCTGGACCTACATGCTCTCCTGTGGTCCACTGAAGTCTCTGAGGATTTTTGTTTGTTTGTTTGTTTTCTCCAAAGTTGTACTTTTTTATATATATATTGCTGAAATGTATTTTAAAGGTATATTTAAAGAATTGTTTTTATTTTAAAACATGCAAAAATATTGCTTAAAATGTATCAGGAAAAAGTATTTATATTTATGTAACATCATAATTAATATATTTTAAATATACTTATATTTTCACATTTAATAAATACTTATATATTTTTTAAATAAAACATATTTTTTATTTATACTGTAGACAATGAAAATATAAAATAAATATGAAAGTATTATTATATAAAATTAAAAATATGTATTTTAAAAAATAATATTTAAAGACAACATTTTTTATATTTTAAGACATGCAAAATATTAGCAGAAATATGAATATTTTTACTATTTTAACATAAAATAAATAAAAATAAATATTTTAATAAACAATAAAAATATTTATTTTAAAAATAATATTTAAGGACAACATATTTATATTTTAAAACATGCACAAATATTGCCAAAAGTACATCAGGAAAATGTTTTTATATTTATGTAACAATAATATAATAAATAATTAACATATTTAATTAAACATTAAACATAATAAAAACTACAAAACTCTATTTTAACCACTACTTTGACAAAACAGTATTATAAAATTAATATTAAATATTTATATAATGATTTATATAATATTGATTAATTATATATATATATATATATATATATATATATATATATATATATATATATACATATACATACATGCATACACACACAAAATGTATTTGTTTTGACAATACAATAACATAAAATCAATCTAAAAATATTTCAATTTATAATATAATAAAAAAAATAATAATAATAATATAAAATATATATATATATATATATATGAGAAAGAGCACTAATATTATACATTTCTATTAATGTATATTAAGTTTTATGTATATTAAGTAAATATAACAATACTTTTTTGTAAAATATAACAGAAAATAATAATTTACAAATAATAAAAAGTACAAAATATATATATATATATATATTTTTTTTTAACCACTATTTTGACAATACATTGCCACAACTATTACAGGTTATTTAAATTAATAATATATTTTCAAATACATATAATATTTGAATTTATAATTAATGTAACTAAAAATAATATATTAATATATGTACATGTATATAGAAAAACAGCGTTTATATTATACATTTCTATAATTTATTTATATTAAGTTAATATATAATATAAAATCTATAATAATGTAAAGTAATATAATATTATTATTAATTCATAATATAAAATATAATATTATTATATAATAATATAAAAAATTATATATTACGTATATAAAAATGTATATATATCAAAATATTATTTTTAACCATTTTAAGCATTAACTATTTAAAAAAAAAACGTAAAAATACATCAGTGTATGACATGCATAACACTTCATTTTCTTAACTCTTAACACTGTCAGTGTGTAAAAATCTATTTTTGCCATATAGGATACAACTATGGTGGTCCGTCCTTTTCCATATGGTCCAAGCTTAGTCTCCGCATACAGCAGGCTGTACCGCCTGACCCCACCGGCCGAGCCGAACGGATCCAGGACTGGCACTTCTAATCTCGTCACCCAAGGTTGGCTCCAATAGCGCTATGGTTTCAAGCATCTAACAGAGAGCTTTTGTTTGAGATCAGGCAGGCCTGCAGGAATGAGGGAAGCCACAGGACATGAAACTGGCCAGCAGAAATCTGGCCACATCTGCCAACAAGACCAGCTGATGTGTAATAATACAGCTTTTCAATATATCTTGTCATTCCACACTGCTACTATAACAGACATTGTACCAGCAGGTGGACATTTCCACTAGCAATAGTAGACTCGTACTTTAGTGCTTTGTGAACCACTGATTTAAGATATCCTTCAATAGCAAATGAGACTAACATTTCCTGCACAAGCAAGAAAACTAAATCTAGCTGTAGTTACACATTATTTAAGCTAACATGTTTTTACATGCGGTTTGATAAAGAAAACACAGCATCACTGTAACATAACAGTACGGATCAATCAAAATACAGAGACACAGTTCACATTACACATTACAACAAAGAAAGCTTGTTTAGCTCAAGAGCTCATTAGCTTTGCTACGACACACGTCCATTTAGCTCATCAGGAGGAGTTTATCGTAGAAATGCATTTCGAGGCCTGCTGGTGTTCGTTACATTGTAAAACGGGCTTGATGTGAACTGGCACTCGCTGCAGGAATGCAATCTTCCCGAGAAATGCCAGCTATTCAGTTCCTGCGATGGGGCATGAGCATTAGCTTATGCAAAATACAGATACCATAGCACCTGAATGGACATGCTAATCCATTAAAACAGCACAAGTAACTCCTACTGTTACTGTATTTCTTTCTCAAAAGAGCTGGCAACATTTGTGGTCTTAATTTGCTCAATTATGGAAAAAAATGCATTAAAAAAAAAGAAATTTCTAGCATTTTTTAATTAATATTTTTTTTTTATATTTTACATTTTAAGGTGAAAATAAAAAGGCATAATAAAATATTAAAAGCAAAAAAAATATAAATCTATTTCAAAATGTAAAAAAAGAAATGTATGATATAAAATGTCCCATAATGTAAACAGACTATAAAAGCAAAGAAAGAAAGAAAGAAAGAAAGAAAGAAAGAAAATATATTTTTGTTATATTGTTATATTAATGATGTAGGAATATTGTACTTTAAAGTGCAATAAGTCCTTCTGAATTGTATTTTAATATCAATTGTAAAGGTCTAGAAAGATTACCTGATTCTTTTGGAAATATTTTTTTAAATCTTTTTTTATATTTTAAAGTGAAAATAAACATTATAATAAAATATAAACTAATTTATAACAATAATAAACAGTCAAAATTGTATTACATTATATATTAAAATAAATGAAAACATAAATATAAAGACAAAGTAATTTAAAACTGTAAATAAAGAAATTTATGATTTAAAAAAAGTCCCAAAATGTAAACAGACTATATATATATATAAATAATAAAAATAATAATAAAAGTCAACACTATATACAATTATATATTTTTGTGTTTCTCCAGAGTTTTGACATTTTTTAAATTACAGATATTTTTTAAATAATATTTGAAGACAACATTTTTATTTATGTTAACATATATTAACATATAAGATAACATATTTTATATTTATTTTAAAACAAAAATATTGCCAAAATATATATCAGGAAAAAGTATTTATATTTACATAACATATTAGATTTAATACATTTAAATAAATATTTAAATATAATTAAAATATACTTATATTTAAATATATTTATATATTTGAAATATCTTTATATTAATTATTTAAAATTTGTAATAAATTAAAATGATAAAATTAGAAATAATTACAATTATTTATATAAAAAGTAAATTTATGTAATACAAAATAAATATATGATGAATGTTTTAACTATTTATTTTTATATTTTTTATATTCTAATAATATGTTTTCTACTTATCTACACATACATGCTTGCACACACACGCACACACACATTCACACACACCCCTTTTTATATTTTTAAATCAAAATAAAAACAATACAAAATAATAATTTAAAATAATAAAAATGAGAAAATAGTACTTTTAGCCACTATTTTGAGATTAAACAAATATAAAAGAATTGCATATATATATATATATATATATAGACACACACACACATAAAGAAAGAAAATTCTGCACCATTAATTATATTTCTAGAAATTTAAATAAAAACATTTTTAAAATATGATTTATTAAACAAAAGCAAATAAAAGCAAATAATCCATAGTAAACTGCACCATTATTTATTCTTTTAAGTGTTGAAGTGTTTTTCCAAGATCTAAATCATGAGTAAGCATGAAAGAACCATCTGGAAATCTCTGATCGAAAACAAGCCAGGTCAACTTGTTTTCCAAGGATGAATAAATGAGAAAAAAACCTGTAACTTCCTGCATGAGTTCCTGTGGCTCTGCTGTCTGTGTGATGTTGTGTAGGCTGGCTGTGCCCTCCACTGGTTGAGCTGCCTTACTGATTTCACCGCTGTCTGCTAGGCCAAAAGGATGATGGGACACACCATTAATAAAGTCGCTTTTCATCCTAATTTTCAGTATAATCAGTAACATGCAGTAACAGCAAACAAGCAGTAGATATTCATCATCATTTCTGCATTTTGATACTTGCAGAAGACACAGCAGATCCGACCTGAATATAAATTATGAATCAAAAATGTATCAGTGCTCACCTGTCGTATGATTGGTGGGAGCCTTTTGAATGGCAGGGGCTGGGGTTAGAAGTCCTGCCCCTTACCAAGATGGGGGGCTGGAAGAGTATAAAATGTATTTTGGTGGCCAGTCAAGCATAAGGAAGTCAAAAGCACGTTTGCTGGTTGCTTTATGTCTGCTGCACAGTTTCCCACAGAGACCTGTGCTAAAGATGCTGTCACGGTAAGTCAATGATAATTGATTTATAAGGATCAGAAGAGCAACTGATAGCTAAATGAGCAATTATTTATCAATATATGTGACCCTGAGACCACAAAACCAATAGCCAAAAATACATTCTATGGGTCAAAATTATTAATCTTTTTTTATGCCTAAAATCATTAAAATATTAAGTAAAGATCATGCTCCATGAAGACATTTTGTAAATTTCCTACTGTAAATATATCAAAACGTACTTTCTGATTAGTAATATGCATTGGTAGTGCTTCATTTGGACAACTTCAAAGGTGATTTTCTCAATATTTAGATTTTAAAATAGTTGTATCTCGGCCAAATATTGTCCTACCCTAACAAACCATACATCAATGGAAAGCTCAATTTCAAAAATTGGACTGATATGACTGGTTTTGTGGTCCAGGGTCATATATAGCAGTGAATTGGTTTATTAAAGTGCTTGAATGGGGAGTGATGTTTATGTATTGTATTGAAAATGCATGAATTAATTTTTACATTCCTTGGGAATCAAACCCATGACTTTGGTGTTGCAAGCACTGTGTTTGAGGTACATGAATGCTTTTTAGTAGACCAAAAGCATGTTGTGAGAAGGAATATTAAGTTGTTATATTGAAATATTACATATGAATTATATCTGGTTAGTTTAAAGTTTGTATTACACTGATCATTTGTTGTTGGGAATCTCATTTGTAAAATAATTTCTGATAACGGATGTGGTTTAAACAGGCATAAAAACATAAAAACATGCATTTTGGTGCAAATTCAACACTAAATATTGCTTTTAAGCATTACATGTGTTTTTAAAAAATCAACGAAGTTGCATTTAAGTTGCAATTATATTAAAACAATATAAAAAGCATGCATTTCTTGAGAATTAATGTTCATTTTCAGACCTGTTTTTGAGAATATGCATGCTAAATAAGTGTGACTTACTCTTAATCAGCATCTTATTGTGTTTTCTTGTTGTGTTCTCATTCTGTACCCTTATCTTTTTGCTTTCACAGAAATCTTGTAATTGCTTCAGTGGCTGTTGTGTTTCTGGCGTCTACCGTATCAACGGCTCCTGTTGAAGGTACGAGCTCTTTTCCCAGAGGGATTGTTTAATGACACTCTTATGTTTAACATACAGCGCCCACGCTCCTTAAACTGCTGCGTTATTTCTCCGAACAGATAAGGAGCCTGAGGAAAATGACTTTGAGGCTGAAGAGGGTGAAGAAGAACTGTCTGAGGAGGAAGAGGGTAGGGGATGAAAGACTTTTAGATATTACTTCATCAACGTTCTGATGAGAGCCGATCGTTCCATATCAAGTTCGACACTAGAAGTGATCCTGCAAGAGAACAAAAAAAATGAGAAGTTAACACATGATAAACAGCTTTAAAATAAACTTTAATCTCTTTTAAAATTTGTCAAAATCTGTTCAACTTCATAAACCTGATTTTAAACATCATGAACGCATTAATGTGAGTAAATCCAAAGTCTCAAAGAGCATTTAACTTAAAACAAATCAGTGAATCCTAAACTCTGTGGACTCATATTATTCTGATAACAGTCAGCAGATTTGCCAGGGATTCGGGACAGAAAGAGGAGAAGGGCAAAACAAAGGAGCGGTTGTTATAAACTGTATCGATTTTCCCTTTTCTTTACAGATGATGATGACTCCAAAGGTCAGCATATGAAGGGTGGGTGACAAGTTCACAACTTACCACCATTGTGCAAAACCTCAGTCATCTTTAATAATCACATAATGATGCATAATTTGCTTCAGAAGTCAGTCTTTCTTAATTACGCTGAGCTATTTGAAACATTTGGGGTTCTGCCATAATCAGAAATTACATTTACAAAAAAGTACTGTGGTATTATTTCTTGAATACCATGATTTTTGGACATGGGACAAATGGTAATACTTATGATCATTATGACTTTAAAGTATGGTAAACATACAGTATTATAGCATATATCAAAAAAGCATGCTGTTATATGTTTTTTGACATGACACCATGGTAAAACCATGTTTATTGGACAATTTATTATTTTAAATACTTTGGAATATCATGTTAACTCCATGATATCCCTAAAAAAATATATATAGTGAGGTGAAAACAACCATAATGACGTGAAAACAGTACAGTAATGGTAATATTATGGAACTCTGACATATTTCATGGTATTATATAGCCAAAAATACATTGTATGGGTTGAAATTACATTTTTTTTCTTTTATGCCAAAAATCATTAGGATATTAAATAAAGATCATGTTCCATTAATATTTATAAAGGCTATTTTCTCAATAATTAGATTTTTTTTTCAACCTTTAGACTCCAGATTTTCAAATAGCTGTATCTTGCCCTAGTATTGTCTTATCCTAACAAACCATACATCAGTAGAAAGCAGTTCAAAAAATTACGCTTATGACTGGTTTTGTTGTCCAGGGTCACATATTGTATTTACAAAGAGTACATGGATTTCAGTACCATAATATATTTCAAAATACCACAGTATTGCCATTTGATACAACCATGGTACCACAGTACTTTTTGTAAGGTAATTAAAAAAATGTGGGGTCAGTAATTTTAGTATCTTTTGCTCATAAAGACTGCAATTATTTGATTAGAAATACAGTACATTTTTGAAAAAGTATTACAATTTAAAACAACTGTTTTGTATTTTAAGATATTGTAAAATGTAATTTATTCCTGTGATCCAAAGCTGAATTTTTAGCATCATTACCTCAGTCTTCAGTGTCACATAATCCTTTATGTTAAAAACAGTTGTGTTGCTTAATAATTTGGCAGAAAGCATGATTTTTTGATCAATAGAAAGTTCAAAACAGCATTTATTTGGATCAGAAATCTAAAGAAAGTTTTTTCACTTTTGATCAATTTAATGCATAACTTGTGTTGAAGACAAATTTTACTGACCCCAAATTATTTAGCAGTTATTCTATATTTAACTTGCAGCAAAGATAAACATTTAATTCTTCTGTGGTAGCAACATTGCAAAAACTCAACTAAAAATCTGATCTAAAATGCACATAAAAGCCAATAAAATAACTTAAAATGTACATAACTGGTTTATATGAGATGCAAAACCCCTTAAGTGCATGTAAAAAGAGTGTTTGTCTTTTCAGAAGCCACCTGGCCGGAATAGATTGATTGACCTGTGAGAAATGATCTCTGGGAATCTTAAGAATATGTTTCTTGTTCCTCTCCCTCTTTTCCCAAAGGACCCGGATCGCAGCAGGCCACTGCAGCACCCAAAGGCTTGGGTAAGGTGAAGCTAATCCTCTTTAGAGCTGGAGGCAGAGAACACTGAACCTCTCAGCACTGGAAAATAGTTCACTGGGTGCACCCTACTCAGTAAGCAAAGTCAATCAGTACTTAATCTGGTTTAGGGATCAGGTATGTGAGGATTTTAGCCACTGCGGCTGAACGGCATTGCTCGATTTATTAATAAACGCGGAAAGATGAAACATCAGGTGCACAGATCCGTGGAAAAACAGAGGCCTGTAGAGCAGTGAGATTGCATGTTTGTTGGGCCGATGTTTCAGGACCTTGTTTAGACTGAAGGGCTGTTTTTCTCCAAGGTATGACTCCTGGCAGCGCCGTCGCGGGCGAATCCCCAAACGGTAAGGGAAGTCTACTCGATAACGCAAAAAAAGTTCTGTTCGGAGTGCATTAGCCTCTCATGGCCTTTGGTGAAAGGTGAATTTGTTGAAAGCTCAATGGCCACTTTTCAGGCCTTTCTGAAGTCCAATACATCTTTTGACAAAACCTTTGCTCTTATTTCCCAGGTCAGAAACTTAATGGTGGCACTCAAACTGGCCAAGTCTGTAAGTGTGAACCTGATCTATCAGGGGCAAAACTTTCACACAAGTCACACTTTAGAAAAGCAACACCGACTGACCTTGTGTAGGAAATGCACTACAGAGATACAATATACGGACAGGGTCGTAGCCGGACATCAAGATCTAGATATATTTTCTCTTTCAGGGCTAAACGGAAACTAAACTAGCGTTTTTGTCATTACAGCATCAGGCAGCACATCAACAGCTTCAAACGGAGCAAACGGTAACCAGCGTTTCAATCATAATAGGTGACCCTGGACCACAAAACCAGTCTAAAGTAGCACAAGTATATTTGTAGCAATAGCCCAAAATGATAGATTTTTCTGTTACGCCGAAAATCTTTAGAATATTAAGTAAAGATCATGTTCCATGAAGATATTTTGTAAATTTTCCTACCATGAAGACAAACCTTAATTTTTGATTTGTAATATGCATTGCTAAGAACTTCATTTGGACTACTTTAAAGGCAATTTTCTCAGTATTTAAATTTTCTTCCCACCTATAGATTCCAGATTTTTAAATAGTTGTATTTCTAGCAAACCATACATCAATGGAAACCTCTTTATTCAGCTTTCAAAATCTCAATTTTAATAAATTGCTCCTTATGACTGGTTTTATGGTCAAGGGTCAACATGAAGAGTTCAGATGCAAAACCCCAAAAATGAGATAATGATACTGAGTGAATGCTCTCACTATACGACACATAGTATACTTCAGTCTCAGCCCAATCAGAAATACAGATGCTTAGGTAGAAACCTATTGGAGCCTGATAAAAAATGCATTTTTTTTTAAAGAAAAACGTCAGATGGATTTAGAGGCTTTTGCATCTGAACTCTTCATTTATTAAAACATTCTGCTGATTTGCAAAAGAAGACCTATTATTACCTAATTTAAGGATGCTGAGTTCAAAAATATCAGTAGAAACTTCCTATCACATGGTTTTTATTTCAAATGATGTATATTTATCAGCTATAACGCCCTTGATCAAAACACCAAAAGCAGCCAAATGACAAAAACAAGTATTCAAAATATATATTTAGCTTATAAAGGAGTGGACAAATATGTTCAAATACCCCATTTAATGTCAAAGAACTTTACATAAACACTTTTTTTTTGTCATTTTCTTTTGCTTTTTGGATTCTGGGTCATGTTTGCATTCTATTCTGTTGCTGGCCTTAATTTTAACTTTGAAATAGGCTCAGAGAAAGATAGAAATCATGTCTCTGTGGCAGTTCCTCTGATTATGAGATAATACAAGACGTCCTAACTTTAGAAATGGTTGTAGAATGCAAAAATCCTACAAAATGCACATTTTGTTTTTCTTATTTTGTGAGAAAGTGACATGCTAGAGCAAAATAGGCACTATTTTTGAAATCAGCACCCCAAAATTAGTAAATAACATATTGGATTTTATTAGAAAATATGATGCATGGTGGTGAATTATTAATTTACTACCTGCATGTTATTGGATTGCTGGAGCCTTTTTAAGATGGATGGCAGTGTTTTATTACTAAACAAAGAATGTTCTCTCAGAAATGTTTTTGTGTGTGTGTGTGTGTGTGTGTGTGTGTTACAGGTAGTAACGGTAGAGACGGGTACTCTCGCCCTTCTGGCTCAAGTTCTCATGGTACTGTATTTGTTCGCCTGCTGTAAATATACATTTCTTTTTACACTAACCAGTTCACTGCCTAACCACTGTATTTATTTTACTTACAGATGCAAGTTCTGGTGGACAAGATGGGTCCAAATCAGAGATAGTTCCTCCAGGTACTTGATCGCTGATTTTGGCCTTAAAAAATAAATAAAATAAATAAAATCAAGTTACACATTTTATGGCATGGCATAAATACTAGCAATATACACTAAAATACTAAAATGTTTATTATGTATCACATTCAATACTAATATTAAATAAGACAAAAAATATTTTTTTATTAAATAAAAATATAATTATTTTATACATTAGATTTTTTTGTTTTTGAAAGACCATGCTCACCAAAGCTGCATTTAGTAGCTTAAAAATACTGTAATACTGTGAAATATAATTGCAAAGTAAACTAACTGTTTTCTATTTGAAAATATTTTAAAATGTAATTTATTCCTGTGATGCCAAGCTGAATTTTCAGCTTCATTGCTTCAGTCCTCAGTGTCACATGATCCTTCAGAAACTTTATATTTCTGTGGAAACAGTTATAAAAATCTTTCAGGACTATTTGCTGAATAGAAAAGACAGTATTATGTGTATTTCGTAACAGTATAAATGTCTTTACTGACACTTTTAAGCAATTTAACGTGTCCTTGCTAAATAAAAAAAGGAACTTTTGAACAGTAGTGCATACCATATAGAGTGATGAAGAAAACTGTTTTCAGGTGTAGGAGCTGGAGGGGCAGGTGCTAATGGAGGTTCAGGATCCAAAGTCCCTGGTAATGACATTTAGAAACATGTTATTCTTCGAATAATATGATATAAAAAATATTGTACAGCTCTAGAGAAACCCAATATGTTTAATGTGTTTCAGGCACAGATGGGGGCGTCCATTCAGTGTCCATTTCTGTCGGTAGGAGATTATTCTGTTTATGTTAAGGCTTATAGTATGTGTTATTACTATGTACATAAAATCAAACTATAGTGAAAGGCCTATTAATACTGGAATATTCTAATTTAGTGCATGTAAACGCAATGGTTCATCGTTCATTCACTTCACAATGAAGTATCTTTGTCAATCTTACAGTGTCATCAGGTCAAGGGTCACCAGGCCACATAGCAGCAGGTCATGGGTCCACAATGATATCCAGCCATACATTTGGCAGACCTTCAGCAGGACAGATGTCAGATGGTGTTGGTGTAGTTTCCTCTGAGGTCCAATCACAACCTACAGGTATCTGAATCAAAAACATGAAATAGTTCACCCAAAAAGGGAACATTTGCTGAATTTGCTGACCCTCAGTTGAAGGAAATTCACATTGTACATGAGCTTCTCCACTGAAACAGATTTAGAGACATGTAGCAATACATCACTTGCTCACTATTGGATCCTCTGCAGTGAATGGGTGCCGTCAGAATGAGAGTCCAAACTGCTGAAAAAAATATCACAATAATCCACACCACTCCAGTCCATCAGTTAACATCTTGTGAAGTTTGTAAGAAATAAATTGTTAATGCATTTTTATCCATAATAATGCTTCCTCCAGTGAAAAAGTCCATCTCCTGTTGTCCTCTCAGATCAAAATCCACCGACATATTTGTTTGGAACTGTTTTGGACTGTTTTCGCCTGTCAGCAGCGCTTGATCTGTGCATATTTCTCTTTTACTGGAGAAAGCAATATTATGGTTGGAGGACTCGTGTTTTAGCTGTAAGTAGGGGAGTTTGAAGTTAAAACACCTTAATAGTGAATTTCTTACAAACACGCAGCTTTTCATTTCACAAGATGTTAATTGATGGACTGTGGCGGGGTGGATCACTTGTGGATGAGTTTTTTTTAATTAGCTGTTTGGGCTCTCATTCTGACGGCACCCATTCACTGCAAAGGATCCACTGGTAGGGATCCAAATCTGTTTCAATGAAGTAACAAACTCATCTACTCATCTTGGATAGCCTGAGGGTGTTAATTTTCAGCATTTTTTCATTTTTAGGCAAACTATTCCTTTAAAAAAATAATTTTACATGCTAAGGATTCAAGTAAAAGATCTGTGCATACTGTGCTATTATAATGCATTTTATATGTATGTTCAGGGTCAGAAGGATTCACTCCACTTACAGATGGCTCGCAGTATGAAAATGGTATGTGTATAACAGCTTCTCTTTATTGTATCTAATGGAGGTCATTTCTTACTTCTTAAATGCTGTACACACTTATATGAGAACAGCTCTTATTTCTGATCAGGGGAAACGGCTCATGATGGATCGCAAATTGAGTCTCCAGGTAATAAACATTAAAGTTTATATGCAGTTTACAAAATATTTTCTGTTAAACAATGTCATAATTATGCCATTTTTATCTTGTACATTCAGAAATCCCTGAGATAGAATCTAACGGTGAGTAATACTGTGTTACAATATTGTTCATCATATTAATCAGAATGAATGATCTAGTCATTTTAATCGCATTCCTGTCATAGGTAATGGACACAAACAGCTACTGAATGGAGGAGAAACAGGATTTACAGGTGAGGAAACAACAATATCATTTTTAATAGACTGACATTTTGTATGACATGAAAACAGATATAGAATAGGTAACTGTATCTGTTTTTGATGCAGGCTTAGATCATTTTATGGCAGGCACATCTCAGATACAAGGAACAGGTATAAACATCTGACTATGGAAGAACCAGTCATTTCCAAGAGTAAAAAAAGTATACTTACATTGTTTTCCATTTTTTCATGCATGTTGCAGGTGGTTTTGACTCTTTTGGCACTAGCCCCCACCTGGAAATTACAGGTAAACATCACTTCAACTCTTCTGCACTACAAACACAAAACACATTTTGTTAAGATTCAGTTAATGAGTTTGACAAAAACCAAAACATTGATCAGAAGCACCTACACTACTGTTCAAAATATATAAAAAAAAAAAAAAAAAAAAAAAATATATATATATATATATATATATATATATATATAGAATATTTTTATTTAGCAAGGATGCATTAAATTGACCAAAAGTGATCATTTTTAATTTTACAAAATGGTATTCTTTTGATATTTAAATTTATCAAAGGATTCTTTAAAAAAAATGTTGCATTATTTCCACAAAATATTAAATAGCACAACTGTTTTCAACACTGATAATTAAAAAATAATAATAATAAGAGCACAAAACCAGCATATCAGTATGGAAGCCTGTTTCTGCCACTGAATAAAAAATAAAAAAGGTAATTGCGATTTTTATCTCACAATTTTTCACTTTTTTTCCCGCAACTGCAAGTTTACATCTCACAATTCAGACTTTTTTCCCCAGAACTGCATCATATAAACTCGCAATTCAGACTTTTGTTTCTCAGAATTGCGTCATATAAACTCGAAACTGTTTTCTCAGAACTGTGAGATATAAATGCACAATTGCGAGTTATAAATTCAGAATTACTAGATATAAAGTCAGAATTGCGGGATATAAAATCACAATTGCAAGAAGTCAAGTCAAAATTGCGAGATATATTTTTTTCTCGCAATTGCATCTTTGTTATCTTACAATTCCGACTTTTTTTTCTCAGAATTGTGAGATATTAAGTCGCGATAACTTTTTTCAAAAAATATTCAGTGGTGGAAACAGGCTTCCATATATTAATATGGTTCAAATAGAAACCATTTTTAAAGGGATAGTTCACCCAAAAAGAAAAAAAATAACTCACCGTCATATCATTCCAAAACTGTAAGACCTTTGTTCATCTTCTGACCACAGATTAATGTATTTTTGATTAAATCCGAGTGCTTTCTGATCCAAATACTACATTCAAGGTCTAGAAAGATTTTGGGGTGAAGATCTTACAGGTTTGAAACAACATGAGTGTGAGTAATTAACAGAATTTTAATTTTTGGGTGAATGATCCCTTTTAAATTTGTAATTATATTTGATAATATTACTGTTTTTATTGTATTTTTGATTAGACTTCTTTTAAGAACTTTTAAGAGACTTCTTTTAAGAACTTTTAAACAGTAGTCATACTGAGTATATCTGGAATTTAAACATTTCATTGCAAAATTTAATTGCAGGCATAATAGATCAGTCAAGCCATGACTTCCTCGTTGGTTTAATGGGTGAGCATTTCCTTGTTCTTATTCATTAGTGGAATATTGAATGTCTTTTCTCAGTATGGACTCAGAATGTCTCCCTCTGCAGGTGGAATAGGAGAGAGCTTTGGTCCAGACACTCAAACGGACGGGCTAGGTACACTTTTAGACCTCTTAGACACTCCTTCAGACGTTCCACCCACATGCCTAATAACTGACGCTGTCTCAACAGATCACATGGGACTCGCATTTCAGGTGGATTCGGCAGGTAAGCGTCTACTTCACGTCATCCATTTTTCATTTAACCATAGAGGCTTGATGTTTATGGCTTTTGGGCTGCGGACACCAGAATTGCTTTCTGCTGATCTCATTGGCCTTGTAACAAATAGGACGTCCCACACTAGTTAAGTTCACTTGATTTACTTTTATGCCCATGCTGTGAAACGGCTCACATACGGCACTGAGAGCCTTCCCTCGTTCTGTCCAGCTGTCACACTGTACTAATTATGGGCCGCGCTGACAGAATAAACCAGCCAGATTCTGTTCTCTACCTAATAATTTATTGAAAGACGACTGGTGTGAATCAAAGCTGTCTTTTCTCTCTCACTGGTTCTCCTTTCCAGCCGCTGGCCTGAGTCCAGGGCACCCGTCCAGTGGCGGTCCGGTTCTAGACGCTCCTCCAGGTAATGGCTGCTGGCTGCCGCTCTGTGCTCCTTTAGGTCCTGTAAATTTAGAGTGCTTTTACCCCAGTAGCTGTGGGATTATCCCAGCACACGTCTAATAAACTCTGTCAGACTTACAGTCGTGACACTGGCTCCGAAGGGGGCGTAACGACAACTTCCAAAGACGTTTTTAGTGTCACGAGAGGTCACTGGGGTTTCATGCATCCGTATGAATTACACAGACTGATCACTGAAGTCATAACTCAACTTACTGAATGAGAGTGTAAGAGCTTTTAGATGGATAGATACAATGACTAACCGAATGAAAGAAAAAATGACAATAGAACGATAAATAGAACAAGAGATAGATAGATAGAACGATAGATGATAGAATGATAGAGACAGACAGATAGATACATAGAATGTTACAACGATGGAATGACAGAACGACATAGACAGATAGATAGACAGATAGATAGATCAGTAGTCAGAATGATAGATAGATAGATAGATAGATAGACAGACAGATAGAACGAGACAGAACGATAGCTAGAACGATAGACAGAATGATAAATAGAACAGTATAGTTAGACAGATAGATAGAATGCCACAACGATATATAGAATGACAGAGCGATAGATAGAACAATAGATAGACAGACAGAACAACAGATAGAACAATAGCTAGAATGATAGAAAGATCGATAGAACGATGATAGATAGATAGATGGATAGACACAGATAGAACGCTAAATAGAATGATAGAACAATAGAACAATAGATAGACAGATGATAGATAGATAGATAGATAGATAGATAGATAGATAAAACTACACAGAATGATAGAATGATAGATAGATAGATAGATGATAGATAGAATGAGAGAACGATAGATAGAACGATAGATAGAGCGGTAGCTAGAACGATAGATAGAATGATACAATGATAGAACAATAGCTAGAACAATAGATAGATGGATAGACAGACTGATAGAACGATGATATAACGATAGATAGAATAGATAGATAGATAGATAGATAGACAGACTGATAGAACGATGACAGAACAATATAACGATAGAATGATAGATAGATAGACAGACAGACAGACAGATATAATGACAGACAGAACAATAGCTAGAACGATAGACAGAATGATAAATAGAACAATAGTTAGATAGATTGATAGATAGATAGATAGATAGATGACAGATAGAAATGAGAGAACGATAGATAGAACGATAGATAGAGCGGTAGCTAGAACGATAGATAGAATGATACAATGATAGAACAATAGCTAGAACAATAGATAGATAGATAGATAGATAGATAGATAGATAGACAGACTGATAGAACGATGATATAACGATAGATAGAATAGATAGATAGATAGATAGACTGATAGAACGATGATAGAACGATATAACGATAGAATGATAGACAGACAGATAGAATGACAGACAGAACAATAGCTAGAACGATAGACAGAATGATAAATAGAACAATAGTTAGATAGATAGACAGATAGACAGATAGACAGATAGATAGATAGATAGATAGATAGAATGGATCAACAGATAGCTAGAACGACAGATAGAATGATAGACAGATAGATGGATAGACACAGATAGAACGATAAATAGAATGATAGAACAATAGAACGATAGATAGACAGATGATAGATAGATAGATAGATAGATAGATAGATAGATAGATAGATAGATAGATAGATAGATAGATAGATAGATAAAACAATACACAGAATGATAGAATGATAGATAGATAGATGACAGATAGAAATGAGAGAACGATAGATAGAACGATAGATAGAGCGGTAGCTAGAACGATAGATAGAATGATACAATGATAGAACAATAGCTAGAACAATAGATAGATAGATAGATAGATAGATAGATAGATAGACAGACTGATAGAACGATGATATAACGATAGATAGAATAGATAGATAGATAGATAGACTGATAGAACGATGATAGAACGATGATAGAACGATATAACGATAGAATGATAGATAGATAGACAGACAGACAGACAGATATAATGACAGACAGAACAATAGCTAGAACGACAGAATGATAAATAGAACAATAGTTAGATAGATAGATAGATAGAATGTTACAACGACATATAGAATGATAGAACGATAGAACGATAGATAGATAGACTGATAGAACGATGATATAATGATAGATAGAACAATAGATAGAACAATAGATAGAACGATAGAACGATAGATAGATAGACTGATAGAACGATATAACGATAGAATGATAGATAGATAGACAGACAGATAGAATGACAGACAGAACAATAGCTAGAACGATAGAGAGAATGATAAATAGAACAATAGATAGATAGATAGATAGATAGATAGATAGCTAGAACGACAGATAGAATGATAGACAGATAGATAGACAGACAGCGATGGATAGAACAATAGCTAGAACAATAGATAGATTAATAGAACAAAGATAGAACGATAGGAAGATAGATATATAGATAGATAGATAGATAGATAGATAGATAGATATTTAAATAGTCATATTAAAATGTCTAGTAAACCAAATATTTACCTATGCTCTCTTTACCTATTTATAATGCTCTGTTTTTCTGTTTATCAGACTCTCCCGGACCGGATTACCTGTCTGTTGACAATGGGAATGGTGATTATACCCATTCAATCAGTAAGTAAAGTATTAATCTGTTTACTATAATAAATTAGTAATAGTATATTACGCTTACAGCGTCTTTCTAACAATATCTTTTATATCTCCAGGCACCTCTGATAATGGAGCCCATTCAAAATCGCCAGCTGATACAACAGGTAAACTGATGTTAAACCACATGCTCACTGATAATCCTGCATGGTCTGGTGGAAAGTGACTTGAAATGTGTCAAATCTTAATTCAAGTCTAATACGATTTTTACAGATTCATCAGTAGTCTTTGACACAATGTCCCATCCAGGCCATTCATTCATAGACTATTCAGGTAAGACTACTATATTAGTAAAACTTTGCAATTTGTTAAAGGAATAGTTTAGTAATGTAGCATTACATCACTTGCTCACCCATGGATCCTCTGCAGTGAATGGGTGCCGTCAGAATGAGAGTCCAAACAGCTGATAAAAACATCACAACAATCCACAAGTAATCCACACAACTCTAGTCCATCAATTAACATCTTGTGAAGAAACACTTTTGACGGCACCCATTCATAATGCTAAATTTCTCAAAAATTATTTTGATGAAGAAACAAACTCATTTATTTTGGATGTGGCATGACTAAAAATTTTCAGCAAATTTTCATTTTCATTTCACCCTCATGTCGTTCCAAACCTGTAAGACCTTTGTTCATCTTTGGAACACAAATTAAGATATTTTTGATGAAATCTTAGAGCTTAAACAAGTAATGAGAAAGATAATGAGAAAGACATGATATCTAACAATTTTGTTGTTCTCCTCAGATGGTGGGGCAGATAATAATGGTGCAGATTTACCCGATACAAATGGTAAGCTCCTGTCAACATGTAACTTTACCTTTCCTTGCTGGAAAATGCAGATTAAACCAGTTGTTGGCTACTCTTTTGTGGTTTCTGGTGGTTTAAGTGGTTGACCACCTGCAAGGATTTCATCATATAATTATTTTGACACATAATTCATTACTGCATTACAGGAAATGGAAATGGTCGGCACAAACCTGTGGTAGACATACAGAAAGGTATGTTGAAATCTCTATAAAAACATATGAAACCTATAAACGAGAGAGAGCTGCAATGTGTATCTGGATTCGTTCACAGGTGACCCTTCAGGCGTCCATCTCGACATCAGTATGTATCTAGCAATAAAACACACACAGCTAATCAACACACAATTACAGTGTCATATTATTGACAGACTAATTTTCTGGAATCAATGTGAATATTCCCAAATGTCTTTCCAAACAGGCGGAACAGGTCATCAGGGCGCTGCAACGGAGATGCATCACACAGCTGGTACTATATCACCCGGTTCTATGACAACACTGAAAGCCAATTGATTTGTTAGCCATAATTCAATTTTTATGCGTCTTCTCTTGGCTAGTCTGTCTATAATGGTGGGGTTGTGTGGGTTTACCAAACGCTTGTGCTCAATACGGAAAATATTTCTCACGGCAGGTTTAAAGCTGTGAAATCAAATATTTTTATTTTAGTTTTGTGGATTTTAGTTCACATCACATCTGCTAGTGTACTCCTGAAAGTTAAGACAATTTGTAAATATGCATACTGAAAGGATTAGTGTACCCAAAAATGAAAATTCTGTCATTAATTACTCACCCTCATATTGTTCCAAACTCTAAGACCTTCAGTACACAAGTTATTAACAATATATTTTTGATGGAATCTGAGATTGGTACTCCTGTGAAGTCAAAAAAAGAAGAAATTTAAGGCACAAATTGGGGCACAACCATTTTGCTTCCATAACTTGTCTTCTTTTAGACTAGTGGAAAGAAAACGTCCAAAACACATTTGTGACCCTGGACCACAAACCAGTCATAGGAGTCAATTTTTGCGCAGAAATACAACTATTTTAAAATCTGGAATCTGAGGGTGCGAAAAAATATTGAGAAAATCGCCTTTAAAGTTGTCCAAACGAAGTTCTTAGTAATTCATATTACTAAACAGAAATTACATTTTGATATATTTACAGTAGGAAATGTACAAAATATCTTCATGGAACATGATCTTTATTTAATATCCTAAAGATTTTTGGCATAAAAGAAAAATCAATACATTTGACATATACAATGTATTTTTAGCTGTTGCAGCATTATTTTTAACATAATATGACTGGTTTTGTGGTCCAGGGTCACATTTAAGAGTTTATTTTATTATGCTTTATGAATTTGCATCTGTAGATTTCAATACATATTTTAAAGGTAATTTTCAATACAATACAAACTATACATCAATGTAAAGCTCATTTATATGACCCTTATGACTGGTTTTGTGGTCCGGGGTCACATTTATGTTCTGAAAATATACACAAATTAGTGCCAGTGTAATAAATCAATGTCTCTTTTGCATATTAAAACATTTACATTTAACATTTCACAAAACAAAAGTGGGAAAATTAGTTATTTAAAAATGTTTAAACTTTTTTTTTTACGTAGACATAAATGGTTTGCTCACACAGTGCTTGTTCAAAAAGGAACACAGCATTACTTTACGCATTTATTAGGATCTTTGTTGAAAATATGAGGTATTGGAGCAGACGACCCCAGAATGCCTTGAGATGTGCTCAATTCTAAACTCATTCAAAATGACTAAAAATATAGGCCTAGCTTTATTTCAATAAATACTGAAAAGTATTTACAGTATTTATTGTTTTTATGCTCATTAGACTTGTCATTCACTTCCCAGCATTCTAAGTCAATATTAATCTATGTAGCATCTTTAGAAACAATTTTTCTTGTTGCTGTTATTTTCAGTTGGCGCACTTGATCTAAACGACCACACTCTCAGTCCTTACGCTGACACAACTGGTAAGCAACCAAAATTCCTTTTTTAAAAAAGGTTAATTGTGGCTTTTTAATCTCACAATTTGGACTTTTTCACAATTCTGGAGAATTAAAAAAATTCAGAACTCAGAATTCAGACTTTTTCTTGCAGTTCAGAGTTTATATCACACAACTCTGACTTTATATTTCACAATTGTGAGAAAAAGTCCAAATTGTGAGTTCTAAAAATATGTGGTGGAAACAGGCTTAAATAATAAGCCTCAGATTAAGAAGTTAAATAATAATTATTTTAAAAAAATATTTAATTTTTTTTTTTTATTAATTAATGCATTTTTTTTGTTTCTTATGCATCAGTTCTGATTAATTTATGATTATTTTTTAAAGAATTCCACTGAAATACCATTGTGTTTGAAATGTGCTCTATAAATAAACATGCCTTGTCTTCTCAAAGGACTTGATGGTGTCACTGGAGCAAGCATGCAGACAGATATGGCAGGTACTATCTTTGATATTTTACCAAACATATTTACGAAATACACCATGAGTGAGTGTAAAAGCAGGATTGGTCTGTGTGCATCTACCTGTAATAACAGAACTACTGATATTGTGATCAGGTGCGGCAGGCGATCCAGTGACTGACGGACAGACTCAAACAGACATGACAGGTGAGTGCAACACATGATGCAAAGAAGTAAATAAACGTAAACATGAGATGAACGATAGAACAATAGATAGAATGAAAGAAGAATAGAAGGATAGATGATAGATAGATAGATAGATAGATAGATAGATAGATAGATAGATAGATAGATAGAGCGATATATAGAACAATCTGTAGATAGAATGATAGACAGATCAATAGGTAGACAGTGCGATAGATAGATCGATAGATAGAGCGATATATAGAACGATCTGTAGATAGAATGATA
Source organism: Cirrhinus molitorella (assembly GCA_033026305.1). Classification (NCBI taxonomy): domain Eukaryota; kingdom Metazoa; phylum Chordata; class Actinopteri; order Cypriniformes; family Cyprinidae; genus Cirrhinus; species Cirrhinus molitorella. Next base: position 29,532,411 of record CM065131.1, on the reverse strand, counting down.
GACAGATCAATAGGTAGACAGTGCGATAGATAGATCGATAGATAGAGCGATATATAGAACGATCTGTAGATAGAATGATAGATAAATAGAATGATAGAACAACTGATAGAACGACTGATAGAACGTTTGATAGAATGTGTGATAAAATGATCATAGATAGAACGATGATAAAATGCTAGATAGATAGATAGATAGACAGATAGATAGATAGAGTGATAGACAGATAGAACGACAGATAGAATGATAGACAGATCAATAGATAGATAGATAGATAGAATGACAGATCAATAGATAGATAGATAGATAGAGCAACAGACAGATAGAACAACAGACAGATAGAATGATAGATAGATCGATAGATAGAGCGATCGATAGATAGAGCGATCGATAGATAGAGCGATCGATAGATAGAGCGATCGATAGGGCAATAGATTGATAGAATGATAGATAGATAAATAGAACGATAGATAGGGCAATAGATTGATAGAATGATAGATGATAGATAGATAGATAGATAGATAGATAGACAGAACGATAGACAGATCAATAGATAGAGAGATATATATATATATAGAACGATAGGGCAATAGATTGATAGAATGATAGATAGATAAACAGAACGATAGATAGAATGAATGATAGATAGATAGAATGATAGATAGATAGATCAATAGATAGAACAATAGATCAATAGATCGAGCAATAGAACGATAGATAGATCAATAGATAGAACGATAGATAGAGCGATATATATATATATATATATATATAGAACGATAGATAGGGCAATAGATTGATAGAATGATAGATAAACAGAACGATAGAACGAATGATAGATAGATAGAACGATAGATCAATAGACAAAACGATAGATAGAATGATAGAGCGATAGATAGATAGATAGATAGATAGATTGATAGATAGATAGAATGACAGATAGAATGATAGATCAATAGATAGATCGATAGATAGAGCGGTATATAGAACGATAGGTAGATAGAATGATAGATAGAATGATAGGGCAATAGATTGATAGAATGATACATAGAATGATAGATAAATAGAACGATAGAGCAATAGATAGAACGATAGATAGATAGAACGATAGATCAATAGATAGAGCGATATATAGAACGATAGGTAGACAGAATGATAGATAGAACGATAGACAGAGTGATAGACAATGATAGATAGAACGATAGATAGATAAAGAGATATATAGAATGATAGATAGAGCAATAGATAGAACATGAAAACATAACATGTAATATTTCTAATCAACATGCTGTTTCCTGTTATTCAGGGCAGGGACATTTGGCAGTGACAGACGGCATGCAGAGTTACACAGGTAACCACATTTTCTCAGCACATCCACACACATGTCAGTCTATCACTCAAGCCAGGGTTTCATGTGTAGTGTGTGTTTCTAAAAAGCAGATTCTGTGCGTGAAACTGGGACTGGATTTACAGGTGAGTGACAGATTATATTAATAATCCGAATTACCAAGCCACAGATAATAAAAGGGATGTTCGGTAAATATGGATAAATAAGTAACAAATTGTTTGACTTGTATTTTGGCATTTCAAATGTTCTTGTCAAACTTTCAGATGCCTCAGAGACACATAGTAGCATGGTTCAGACAGACTTACCAGGTAAATTACGTTTGAAAACATCTGCCTCATCAGGTGGACTAACCATCCAGGTAAGCTGCCCTTATAAAAATGTACCATGGTAAACGTAGTTTCTGCAAAAAGAATGACAGAAAGATACTGAAAGCCCATTTGAACGAATTTCTATCATTTTACAGTACAGTAACAATGGTATTTAGGTGGAAACTATGATTACCAAGGCCAATTTTTGCAAGGGTTTGCTTACAAAGCAGAAATTGTGTCAAAGGTTTATTAACAGTTACAAATGAAACAAACTTTTCTTAAACCAGTCACAGGGGATCCATTCACAGGGGTTTCCTCACAGACAGATGCCATGGGCACAGGTGGGTGACACACACACATTTTGCACAAACTATAAGAAAAAGATATATTTTCAATTTTTTTCATTTTTATTTTTAAGCTACAGCTGAACCTCAAGGGACTCTCGGGAGTCCAAGTAAGTTATTAACATATCTGCAAATTGAGTATTACACTAAATTTTCTGTAGTCAATATACATTAAAATTATACATCTACACACTACCAGTCAAAAGTTTTTGAACAGTAAGATTTTTAATGTTTTTAAAGAAATAGTTTTATTATTTAAAATAACTGTTTTCTATTTGAATATATTTTAAAAATGTAATTTACTTCTGTGATTTCAAAGATTTTTTAGCATCATTACTCCATTCACATGATCATTCAAGTTTCTTAAACAGCAAAACCACATATTACAATGATTTCAGAAATGTAATTTTCACTTAGGGGTGTACTCACTTTTGTGGCCAGTGGTTTAGACATTAATGGCTGTGTGTTGAATTATTTTGAGGGGACATTAAATTTACACTGTTATACAAGCTGTAGACTTGCTATTTAACATTGTAGCAAAGTGCCATTTTTTCAGTGTTGTCACATGAAAAGATATAAAATATTTACAAAAATGCGAGGGGTGTACTTACTTCTGTGAGATACTGTATATATATATATATATATATATAAACAATCTGCTTAGATCACAAGAATAAACTCAATTTCATTGTGCATAAATACAAAAACGTTATTTTACATTGTATTGTAATAATGTTTCACAATATAATATTTTCCCCTTGATGAGCATATGAAACTTCTTCAAAAACATTAAATATGTCTAACTTTTGAATGGCAGTGTGTACTTGCTTATCTGTTTTGATGTAAACGTTTGGTTTGTTCTCCACTAACAGACCAACCTGGTGCTACGGAACAGACACAGCCAGCTGGTAAGCTTCATGGGAGTTCAGACCTCCTTCACTTCAGTCACATGAATTATGCTTCGTTCTGATGATCTGTATCTTGCTTTCACCTCGAAGCCATGTCAAACCTGTCAAGGAAACATATCGATCATAAAACTAAATGAAGAAAAACTCTAAAATAGAAATGAAATAGTGAATAAATGTATGTTTATGAATGATAGAGATACAACAATTGCGTCTCCTGTGCTGATGAACAGATGCTCAACAGCTCTTCTTTTTTCTCTGTTTTGCTTGTTCTGTCCAGTATCAGCAGGTGAACAGTACCACACATCTGGTCAGGGTCCTGAAGGTGGGTCTGAAATTCTCCACGCAGTTCGTTTATGTTTTTTGATGAAATAAATACAGCCTTGGTGAGCATAAGAGTCTTTAAAACATCAAAACAGACCCAAACCATTAAACATGAGGACAGAAAGCACATAATATGAAAAGATGCTCGATGAGTTTGGTCACCAAACTAGATTCAATCAAAAGCAGACGTTAAGAAATACAATTTTCTACTAGTAAACGCCTTTCATGCTAGTTCGGCCTCAATGAACTGATCTGTGCGCTTTTTGAAAGGTGCAGAAAATGTGGAACTGGAAGATACCTGCTGATTTCCACATGAAGCCGCGAGTGAGGTTTCTGCGCTACAGATTTCAGTGCACGGACCAGTACGCCTGGCAGAGGAACCGTGAACCCGCCCGCTAGACTTTAGCTCTCCTTTGTGTGTGTGTCCGTTTGTTTTATTTTTGACTATTTAAACATTCAGAGGATACTGTAACTTAACTTTTTATTGCGCCTGTTTATAAAAGTGCCCTGTAAGTATTTTATTCATTGGTACGACGAAATAAAAATCAAAGGAGTCTGCTGAAGGAGAAATAGTCACGATTTAAAATGTATTTTCTGTGTAAATTCAACGGTTGTTTCCCCCCTATAAATGTCGCTACTGTATTTTCTCGCCTAGATGTTTGAGCAATATTCCTTACAAATGTCACAAATTGTATATTGCCGAATGTATGTCATTTTAAGATCTTTACATTAAATTGAACATCTATTTTGAACATCAAATTCAAACATTTGTCATTTTACCTGAGATCATAGATAACGTTGAGGAACCGGTGGAAAATGGTTGGCCCAATAGTTTGTTCCTAACTAGATTAAAGGGTTAGTTCGCCGATTTTTGTTATAATGCCGGCAGTATAAGTTAATAAACAATGTGTATTTTTTTTTTAATGTTACCTGTACTAAAACGCCTCGTTTATTTGTCAGAAGAAGTACGCAGGATGACGTGAATGCGTCATCCAGCTGGCTTTAGTGAAACTACAAATCGCACTTCCGCATTTTTGTATCCCCTTTCATTGATAACCTGATCGAGTCAAATGCATTAAGGGTGTTGTAGTTTTACTACCTTTTTCGCCAGTCTAGTCGTGTAGCATCGATTTAAAGTTCACTTCCAGAACAAAAAATTACGGATAATTTACTCACCCCCTTGTCGTCCAAGGTGTTCATGTCTTTCTTTCTTCAGTTTCATTATGTTTTTTGAAGAGAACATTTGCCTGCAAATTTAAACTTCCAAAATGCAGTAAATGCAGTTTCAGAGGACTCTAAACGATCTTATCTAGTGGTGAAACGATCACTTATTTTCTAAATAAATAAATAAAAAATAAGGCACAATCTCATTTTCTCCTCTAACTTTAAAACCACCCTACATCACTGCATAAGTACCGACCCTGTGTTTACAAAGTGAACGTGGAAAGGTCAAACGCCCTTTACAAAAAAAAAAGGTAAAACAGCGATGTAAGACGATTTTGAAGTTGGAGGAGAACATGTTTTTTGACATACCCTGTATTGAACCGTAGTGCAGAGTATGCATGCGCATCACAGAGCTAGACAAGGTGAACATTTGTGGTTAAAAGTGTATAAATTGTACTTTTTTTTTTTTTTTTTTTTTAAAGGAAGCAACCAATCCTTTCACTAGATAAAACCCTTCTTCCTCATCTGGGATTTTATTTTAGAGCCCTTTGAAGCTGCATTTTGGATGTTCAAACTCGCAGACACCACAGAAATCCACTATATGGAGAAAATTCCTGAAATGTTTTCTTCAAAAAACCATTTCCTTATGACTAAAGAAAGAAAGACGTGAACATCTTGGATGACAAGGGGGGTGAGTAAATTATCTGAGTAAATTTATGTTCCGGAAGTGAACTAATCTTTTAAAACAAAATGGTGTTTCTACTGCACAGCCAGTCAACTTTTAGTAAAACACAGTCTTGTGATAACTGAATAATAACCAACTAATAAATATGAAAACCAGGCTGCAATCAAAAGCTGGATTTAGCAGGTTCTAGCAGGGAAAATAAAACCCAAACTACTTCCAAATACTTTCAAAAACATTTTATTTGAAACATATCAATGCACAAAGTGTTGTTCACATGCGTAATAAAATAATTTATGCCTAATATTAATGTCTCTCTGGCTATGACAGTCATCCAATGACTAAAATGTGACTGAAAATGATCAGAATCATCAACAAGCGACATATTCCTCTCCCTGTTCCTCTACCGCGCTGACCATCCAAAAATAAACAAGTGTTAAACGATAGAAGTCTATAGGACATAGCATGTGTACGAATCACACCAAAAAATACAATTTCAATCCAGTATTTTGGTATCCAATTTACATGTGAATCTCACAAAAAGGTCCAGTTCACATCTGACCCAAAATCTATTCTAAATGATATTTTCTTTTATATTTTGCTTAAGGACCTTTTGCTTTTCATAAAATAGCAATGCAGCTCAAATGCAGACTTTATTTTCTTTATTTCTTTAGATTTTGAGGTGAAATATGGCCAGACTAAGGTCTTTATAAGATTATATTTTCTAGTTCCTTTTGATAAGCAAACAAAAACAAAGAAAAAAAAAGAAAGATTAAAAGAAAGCAGTGTGCTGCTGTCAAAAGTTGGTTAAGAGTTGAATTATTGCACAAATTCTCCAAATCTGATCATTCGATACACCTGTTATCAATGCATAAAATGACCTGTCTATCTATAATACACCTATTGTGTAATTCATCCCTGTTGAATGTGTTTTCAAAAGTCTGAAATGAATGTTTCTTCAGAACAAACGCACAGACTCTAAACTATTTATATATATTCAAACGTACATCCTATATACAGCACCACTGGCTGTCCTGCTTATTAGAACTTGCAACGGCAAAAAATAATATTGATTGATTTTAGTACAAAAACGTTTCAATAAAATCTCTAAATATGCACCTTAAACTGGCATTGTCATAATACATACCCATCATCACTAACCAGGTTCAGACATTATATGATGAGTAACAGCTATGGCTTTGAAGACGGTTGGTGCGATGCTATACTAGTTCACACAATATTGATTTTTGATGCTTTTTTATTGTTTGTCCGGCTATAAAAGTTGTATGTTATGGATTTTTTAGCTTTACCAGCATTCCAATACATACAGCAAATAAAATATTCTGGAAGATAAATACTTGGCGTATTTATGAGATGTGGGTGTCAAATACAACAATCTGGGGGCCATCGCAACATAATTAGATCAAATAACTACAACCGGACTAGCAGAAAAATGCTTGAAGAACAAGACAAACTTGAGGTTTTAGAGGTTTCGCAGTGGTGATGGACTGCGAGAGAATTGCTTAGCATAGATCTCAAAGTATCGGTTCAAATCCAATCCAGATAAATAAAAGGTAAGCACACACAGCGTGGTGATAAATTTAGATTTACATCTGTAGCACTACACATTTAGTTTGAGGTTTTCTCACTGCCAGAATAACAAGGAAACTACTGAACCAACAAATAAAAGATTATGTTGTTGTTTCAACTCCATGACAAAGTGTTTTGAAGAAATACTGAATTCTCTCTACTGCTTTTTAGAGATTTTTGCCAGGCTAAACGTGAAGGGAAATAGCAGAGTAATAAGCTAATGGCTAGCCCTGACATGTTAAATGACTAAAAATAAAATGGAGAGAATACGTTTTTTAAAAAACCCACACAGACTTAAATCCCTTTATAAAATCTGCTCTCTCTACGATAGTTTGGGATCTTCAGGAACGGAGGACTGGAAGTTAAGAAGGGAGATGGTCGGGTCTTCAGCTGGTTCTGACCCAAAATATGAGTCGCCCTCCAGCTCCAGTAGGATGGGCAGGTCGGTGCCGGTGGTTTCAATGCTGACTGGGTCAGGAAGAATCACGGGCTGAGACGTGTACTGGACCAGCTGCTTGCCTAAAAACACCATTTGGTCACATTAATGGTGTGAAAAAAACAAAACAAAACAAAACAAAAAAGCTTTTACACCATGACATATCAAACACAGTAAAAATTTTGTAATTTTAACAGTAAAATACTGTAAAAAAATAGAACGGGCAAAACCTATTTGTTGGTTAACAGCATGTTTCTTAGAAATTTTTGTATGAATTGTATACATATGGGTTTTGTGTTACATCTTAAGCTCACTGTGACACTAGTTCATCATGTGTCATTTTTTTATCAGTATATTATGTTACAAAATAGATTTTATTACTTTAGATAGAATATTAAACACTATATTACTATTACAGTCATGGCCAAAAATATCGGCACTCTTGCAATTCTGTCAAAAAATGCAATCCTTCTATCAGAAAATTGTTGCAGTTGCAAATGTTTTGCTACTCGCATGTTTATTTTTTTGTTTGCATTGGAACAACACAAAAATCAAAAGACAAGTCAAATCTAATAAAATTCCACACAGAACCCAAAGAAATGCACTGGACAAGATTTTTGGCCCCCTTACACTTAATATTCGGTAGCACACCCTTTGGAAAAAAAAGAACTGAAATGAATTGCTTCCTGTAACCATGAATGAGTTTCCTACACCTCTCTACTTAAATGTTGGACCACTCTTTTGCAAACTGCTCCAGGTCATTCAGATTTGAAGGATGCCTTCTCCCAACTGCTGTTTTGAGATCTCTCCACAGGTGTCCTATGGGATTCAGATCTGGACTCATTGCTGGCCATTTCAGAACTCTCCAGTACTTTGTTTGTAACCATTTCTGAGTGCTTTTTGAAGTGTGTTTCACGTCATTGTCCTGCTGGAAGACCCATGACCTCTGGTAGAGATGCAGCTTTCTGACATTGCAAAATTCTTTGGTAATCATCAGACTTCATGATACCGTTCGCACAGTCAAGGCATCCAGTGCCAGAAGCAGCAAAGCAACCCCAAAACATCTTTGAACCTCCACCATGTTTGACAGTAGGGACTGTGTTGTTTTTTCTTTGAAGGCCTCAATTCTTTTTCTGTAAACAGTGCCATGATGTCCTTTACCAACAAGCACTACTTTTGTCTCATTTGTTCACAGTACGTTCTCCTAGAAAGATTGTGGTTGTCACATAAGTTTTGGTGAAACTCCAGTCTTGCTTTATTTATGTCTCTGTGTCAGCAGTGGTGTCCTACCATAGCGCCCCTTTTCATTCAGATGGCGACGGATAGTGTGAGCTGACACTGTTGTACTCTGTGTCTGCAGATCAGCTTGAATTTGTTTGTAAGTTAATCTGGGTTCTTTATCCACCATTCGAACATTCCTTCATTGTAGTTTTTCATTAATTTTGCTCTTCAGTTCACATCTAGGGCGGTTAGCTACAGCGCCATGGGCTGTAAACTTCTTGATGATATTGCACACAGTGGACAAAGGAGCATTAAGATCTCTGGAGAAGGACTTGTAGCCTTGAGATGTGCATGTTTTTCCACAATTTTTTCTCTCAAATCCACAGACAACTCTTTAAACTTGTGTTGACACACAACACAAAAGGTGCCACAGGTGTGTCTAAATACAAATTACCCGAGCATCACATGCTTGAAAAGCAATCATTTCTCGCAATTTTAACAGGGCGCCAATCATTTTGTCCAGTCCATTTTTGAGTTCTGTGTAAAATTTGATCAAGTTGAACTTTTTTCCTCTGTTTTTTTTAAGCATGTGAATACCAAAACATTTGCAACTGAAACAATTTTCTGACAGAATTTCAAGGGTACCGATATTTTTGGCCATGACTGTATATTAAAATGAAAATTCTGTCCATAATTACTCACCGTCATGTCATTCCAAACCCATAAAACCTTAATTCATCTTCAGAACACAAATTAACATTTTTGATGAAATTCCAAGTGCTTTCTGACCTTGCATAGTCAGCAATACGACTGACAAGACCCAGAAAGCTAGTAAGGACATTGTTAAAATAGTTATTTTAGTTTTCTTTGCACACAAAAATTATTATTGTAGTGTCAAAACATAGTGACAACGTAGTGACAAGCTCTCAGATTTTATCAAAAGTATCGAAATTTGTGTTCCGAAGACGAACAAAGGTCTTACAGGTTTGAAATGACATGAGGGTGTGTAAGTAATGACAGAATTTCATTTATGGGTGAACTTTCCCTTTAATTAAATATATAGCTTTTTGACTGTAAATTTAAGCTCAGTGCATAAAACCTAATTTCTTTAAATTGTTTCTTACTGTAAAATTTTCAGGATTTTTAATTTTTTTTTACAGTGTATGCCTTTGCATTTTAAAACAATGTTTGAATTTTCAAGCACTCTAAATACCAGAATCTGCAGCATCTGCACCAGATTCAGTTTCTTTCATGGGTTCAGGTGATAGAAGGTCCTGGATCTGTAAAGGGACAGCAGATATATGATTAATCAAGATGATCAATAGCAGACCTGCCAACCTGGGAAAATTCTTTTGAGGGGGGTTCTGATGGATCAAAGCATTTTTTTAGATTTGCAATTTAAAATGCTATGAAAAAACTCCAGTACACTGTAGAAAATGTATGTCTACAGTCTACATCAGATTTCTTTTGAGAGTAGCATTACTTTTATATTACTATTTGCGTAACAGAACAGAAGCAATACAACTGACTACACAGCAGGAAATCCTAATATGGGCAAAAGCATCCAGCTATTAAGACAATAAACACTCCACTGCCACAATATATAGTTTGTCTGTGTTCTTAAAAGCACCTCAAGTTATTTTCATAATAATTAAGTACATTTATAATCCATTGCTAATCGACATAGCCTTTATTACACTATAGAATATTTCTGCCTTATTTTGTGATAAGAAGCCACTTAAGATCACAAACCTACGTTATTTCTAACATTCGACTGATGTTGTTTAGCATGTTATAATGTTCTCTTTTGTTGGACAACAGGTTTAGAAACACTTCTCTTTACAAGAAAAGACGTTTGTCTTGTGTTGCATGTTTTAAGCAGGGAGGCGTTTCCTCATATGAGTGTGTAGACTCACGGACACACAAAAAGCCAGTTTGGAGAGAAATAAAACGCAAGGAAATTACACAAAACCGAAAGAACCGCACTGACTGGTAGAACTCTTCTTCTTTTTCTGTTGCTTGATTTGAGTAAGTCACTGCATGTGGACAGAATCGTAACCAGGTTTTTGCGTAGTTTAGAGTGGCAAATCGTACCAGCGTACTTTGAGGTCAAAATGCGTATCCGCTACGCAAAATGCGTACAGGTTGGCAGGTCTGCAATAGGCATATTTTTACAGATGAAGTGCTCACCACATCTTAAAAGATCAAAAATGCTAAAGTTGCTTCCCACACAACTGATGCTTTTATGCAAAGTGAAAGTAAACTGCACAACAGGAATGAACCCTGCAGCAATCTGCACTTAAACATCTTTACTTCTAGCTAGCTGATCTACATCTTTCATTTGAAACCATATTAAATATTTTCCTTTGAACAGATCAAGCAAGTTTGTTTAAAGGAACACTCCACTTTTTTTTTTTAAAATAGGCTCATTTTCCAACTCCCCCAGAGTTAAACAGTTTTACCATTTTAAAATCCATTCAGCCGATCTCTGGGTCTGGCATTAGCACTTTTAACATAGCTTAGCATAAATCATTGAATCTGATTAGACCGTCAGCATCTTGTTAAAAAATGACCAAATATTTTCGATATTTTTCCTATTTAAAACTTGACTTTTCTGTAGCTACATTGTGTACAAAGGCTGACAGAAAATGAAAAGTTGCAATTTTCCAGACTGATATGGATAGGAACTATACTCTCATTCTGGCGTAATAATCAAGGAACTTTGCTGCCGTACCATGGATGCAGCAATCGCAATGATATTACACAGCACCTGAATATAGCCCCCAGCTAGGTAACTTCCAACGTGAACAGCACTAAGCCACTAAGGTAATAGTAAAATAACCGGGGACAATATTCAGACGCTGCATAATATCATTGCGCCTGCTGCACCCATGGTACGGCACACAATGTAACTACAGAAGAGTCAAGTTTTAAAAAGGAAAAATATTGAAAATCTTTGGTCATTTTTGAATGAGATGCTAATGCTCTAATCCGATTCAATATTTATGCTAAGCTATGCTAAAAGTGCTAACACCAGACCCAGAGATTGGCTGAATGGATTAAAAAAAATGGTAAAACTCATCTGTTTAACTCTAGTGTTCCTTTAAAGTCTTTACATTCTGTGAGCTATGGTTCTTCTGCAGTTGTTAGACACTTAAGTTTCTTAATCAGACTTTCCTAATGTATATGATTTGTAGGTATGATTTGTAATGTTTTTAAAGAAGTTTCTTATGCTCATCAAAGGTCCATTTATTTGATTAAAAATACAGAGTAATATTTATAATATTATTATAATATTATTGCAATTTAAAATAACATAATTTATTTCTGTGATGCAAACTGAATTTTCATTGGCAATTACCCCAGTCTTCAGTGTCACATGATCCTTAAGAAATAATTTTATCATTTCAGAAATCATTTTAGGATTCTTTGACAAATAAAAAGTTAAAAAGAACAGTATTTATTTCAAAATAGAAATGTTCTAACAATACAAGTCTCTACTATCACTTTTATGTATTTAATACACCCTTGCTGAATGAAAGTATTAATTTCTTTTAAAGAAATTTAATTACTCACCCCAAACTTTGAACAGTATTGTATAGTTACAAAAGATTTTTTTTTTAAATAAATGCTGTTTTTCAACATTATATTCAAAGAATCCTGAAAAAAGTATCACAGGTGGCAAAAAAAACATTAAGCAGCACAACAGTTTCCAATATTGATAATAATTCAGCATATTAAATGAAGGATCATTCGACACTAAAGACTGGAGTAATGATGCTGAACATTCAGCTTTGCATCACAGGAATAAGTTATATTTTAAAGTATATCAAAACAGAAAAATCACCATTTTACATTGCAATAATATTTCACAACATTACAGTTTTTTCAGTATGTTTAATCAAATAAACTCAGGCTTATAAATATATATAAATATTTATACACAATAAAAATCCAATAATAAATAAATAAAACTCACACTAGCCAGGGTGTCCAGATCCACATCAGCAGCAGATGATGTGAAAAGCTGTGAAACACAACAGTTTGTTTAAATCCCAAATCAAGAATGTATTAGTTCTAATCTGTTGTTAAAGACTGCAACAATATTTACATCAAAGAAAGACGAGGTGTCGAAGTTAATGGACTGAGCGTTGAGGATCTGCTGCAGGTTTTCTAACCCAGTGTCAATGGTCTCTAGATGATCACTTAGTTCTGTCCTGTGGTACAAAGAGAAAACAAAGAAAATCTCTCCAACACCACACACAAACCAGCCAGTTCCACTCTCCAAACACCAAACACTTTCATTTAATGTTTACTTTACAAAAGCAGCCAATAAAATTCAGCAATTTCGCTTCAGCAATAACTGGAAGCATTTAAACACACTCCTATAAGAAACGGGAGAGAGGCCGGTCCCCAGAAAGATCAAAACTGTGATGTTGATGTCATAGAGGGAGGTGGGGCTGCTGACCTCATCACATTAGTATCCAATCAGAGGTAGGAGGGGAACAGGGGTCAAAGGGTGATTGGGTAATTGGGGGATTAAAGAGCACAAAACATGCATCTTTGATCAAATGCCATGCCACACTCCACACTTTCTTCCTACTATAAATTGTGTGAACATGCCATTGCCCTTTACAAATTTAATTCAGGAGCCCTTGAACACCCTTTTCACGCTCTTTATGGCCTCCAGCACACCTGAGCCCACCAACGACCTATCAGCATTGAGCGTTTCTCAGGCATACTGGAGCAGAATTGAGCAAGTGAGCCTGAGAAGACAAACTAAGCACAGTTAGCATCTATGTGATCAAGCACAGCGTCAGGCGTTCTGGGGACGGATCGGCCGACTGAAATGCTGACCCGGGATGAGGCCTGAGGTGTAGAGATGAGGAGGAGAAGCCGGAGAAAAGACGAGAGATCTCAGACATCTGAGGATAACTGAAAAGACAGAAGCACAACAATGGCACTGGAGACAGCAGGAGGCGCTACACACATCAACGGGCCTCTGCCACAGTCAAAACGGGGCTGTTTGAGGTGGAATGGGAACTAGAGCCAATATAGGTGGGGGTGAAATACAGATCGTCCTGAATTGGGTTTTTATTGACGTCCAGGTGTTTTGAAGCCACCAGACATTGCCAAATGGTTATAGAGGTTGGCTAAGATTGAAACCTGCACTGTTAAAAATATTTCCTCAATGAAAATCTATTTTGTTCTTGGACAAACCTTAAATTCCTGTTAAAAAAAAAAAAATAATAATAATAATATATATATATATATATATATATATATGTGACTTTGGACCACAAAACCAGTCTTAAGTTTGACATCTCAAGGTTATTTGTAGCAATAGCCAAAAATACATAGTATCGGTCAAAATTATCGATTTTTATTTATGCCAAAAATCGTTAGGATTTTAAATAAAGATCATGTTCCATGAAGATATTTTGTAAATTTCATACTGCAAATTGGTCGAAATTTAATTTTTGTTTAGTAATATGCATTGCTAAGAACTTAATTTGGACAACTTTAAAGGTGATTTTTTCAATATTTAGATTTTTTTGCTCCCTCAGACTGCAGATTTTCAAATAGTTGTATCTCAGCCAAACATTGTCCTATCCTAACAAATACACACATCAATGGAAGGCTTATTTATTCAGCTTTCAGATGATGTATCAATCTAAATTTCGAAATGGCTGGTTTTGTTGTCCAGGGTCACATATATACCTCTATTATGTATATAATAAAATATATATAATTGCCAAAACCAGAACCAGTTATTCCTAAAACCATGTTAGTCCTAAAAGTTGTTCAAAGAACAACTTGAATAATTAGACTGATTACATTAGATTTGCACAGTAACTTGAAGGCGTATAAACTTTGTTTTTAGGTTTAGCTAATAGCATGATTATTTTACATGCTAGTGCTTTCACGCCACAGGTTTTATTAATTTGCAAAACAACAATCAAGTACACATTAGCTTGCACTTTAATTACTTCTAAAATAAAAGGCCCTCAAATTCAGTACCGTAGTGAAATAATGCACTGGCTCACATGAATATCTGGAAAAGTATTAGTATTAGTCACTATGCCAGTCTGCCAAGCTAAACCGAGCAGCCAAATTCCTCAAAAAAGTCCAGATGAACAGTTAGTTAAGAGCAATGCATTTACAGGACATTAAAAAAAGTTTTTTTTTTTTTTTAGCTTTTCTGATTGATGCGGAAATGGATTGTTTACCTAGAAGTGAAAATCCTGTCAATAAAAACTCACACATCATTGAATAGGTTTAATTTTTTTGTACAAAATTAAAAAGAAGCAATCTAGAAGAAAGTAGACAATGCTCTTTTGCAGTGAAAGTGGATAATGACAATAGTTTAAGCTTTAAAAAAAAAAAAATTATATATTATAAAAAAATTATATATATATATATATATATATATATATATATATATATATATATATATATATATATATATATATATATATATTGTTTTCACTTAAATTTTATGTTTAGTAATTTTGTGTTTTGTCATATTTATTTATTTTTTTTGCGTCTATCAGGTGTCTATAAAAATGCCACAAAAAGGCCCAATAAATTCAAGATGAAAGGGACTAAATTCAAGACAAAAAATGCCCCTGCACAATTAAACAATGTATTACGGCTGTCACTATTAAAATGAATTGTGAAAATGAATGAAAAGTGTCAACGCGGACATTTAGATTCAATCACACTGCATTAGACTGCTTTTACACCCCATTTTGTGCAACGTTGAGCCTTATAACCAATCAAACATGTTTCTTTTTAACTTAGGAATGCATTGGCCAATCAGAGGCACTTAGATTAGTCAGCACTGAAAGTGGCAGAGTTGTTGATGAGTGTGCACGCTTGCGAATTCTCTCATCATAAACAGTGCAGATATGTTGTAAGTAAAAGATTAATTTAGCAGCTTAGGTTATTATAACAGGAGTTTTTGCATAACTTGTGCTAGATTAGGCTAACATCATAGACTGACATGTTTCTCTGTGAAGCCAGAATGTGATGTGCCCAAAATGAAACATTTCACGTTTCATATTGTTTTCTATATCGATATTAATAATTATTATTACAATATAAAGAGCATTAATCTACAATAATGATTTTTGTCATATTATTGCAGCCCCAGGAGCTCTAAATGGCTTTAGTTTTAGTTAGCGATTACAGCCCTTAGACCAAAAAAAAAAAATCACTATAAAGTGTCAAAGTAGTCCATTCAATTCTTTCAAGTTTTTTGAAGCTATGATCATTTTGTGTGACAACTGCCCAATAATTGCAATTCATAAACAAAATCTTGTCTTCTGTCCCAAATCTCATTTACAATTTTACTTTGCTTTTACTTTTATTTAAAACTGCTGTTTGTGATCTGAGAATGTTTGTTTACATACACATGTACAGTTGAGATCAAAAGTTTACACCCCCCTTGCAAAGTCTGCAGTGTTTTTTTTTCCCAAAATAAGAGGGATCATAATTTTTTTTTTTTTTTTTTTTTAATAGTACTGACCTGAATAAGATATTTCACATAAAAGGTGTTTACATATAGTCCACAAGAAAAAAAAAAAAAAAAAGTTTAATTTATAAAACTTACCCCATTCAAAAGTTTACATCCCCTTGATTCTTAATACTGTGTTGTTACCTGAATGATCCACAGCGGTTCTTTGATGTTTTTGTTTAGTGATAGTTGTTCATGAGTCCCTTCTTTGTCCTGAACACTGCCTGCTGTCCTTCAGAAAAATCTGTCAGGTCCCAAAATCTGTTTGTTTTTGTTTTTTAGCATTTTTGTGTATTTGAACTATTTCCAACAATGACTGTATGATTTTGAGAACCATCTTTTCACACTGAGGACAACTGAGGGACTCTCAGTCTGCAACTATTACAGAAGGTTCAAACACTCACTGATGCATTAAGAGCCGGTGGTGAAAATTTAAAGGGGAACTTTATCTTGAATGTGCCAGAAAAAGTAGCCACCATCCACATTCACTGTACTGAAAAGAGCAGCAGCTTTTTTGTGCTACAAAAAAACTAATTGGTGAGATAATGATTGCAGAATTTTCATTTTCGGATAAACAATCTGTGCTGAAGCCATTAGGATCACACCAAGAAAGGAAGCTAAGGGGAATAAAGTGTTACTCAGTAGGGGAAGACTGTGAACTCAAACCGAGCAGAGAAGCAGTAGCTTTGCTTGCCCCAGTCAAAAGTACATTTGTTGGTAAAACTCACTTGTCCAAGCAGGCCACGCTCAGACACTTCTGGTCGTTGGGAGGCGGGGTTGGGGCAGTGACGGGCTCGCTCTCCTGGAGGATGGAGTTGATGAAGGTTGTGGGGGAAAGAGGCGTGTCCACAGGTACACCTGATCCTGCCACTTCCACTTCAACAGGACACACCTCCTCCACCTCAGGGCTGTGGGCGGGGCTAGATGGCTCCTCCTTGATGTGGACCAATGGGCTTGTTCTGTGATTTCAAAAAAAAAAAAAAAGAAAAAAGATTTGATGTCGCATGGACCATTTTGTCAATGTTCTTGGTACCTTTCAGGACTCTGAATGTGGTAGGACCCTTGTTGTCTATGCAGGGTCAGAAAGCTCTCGGATTTAATCAAAAATATCTTAATTTGTGTTCCCGAAGATGAATGAAGGTCCTTACAAGTTTGGAACGACATGAGGGTGTTTAATTCTATTTTTGGGTGAACTATCCCTTTAAGAGAAACTGCAACATACCTGTCTTCAACCCACTCCTCAGTGGCCACAGGGTTGCTTTGCGCCAGTTCAGTGATATCAGAAATGATTGGCCCCATCTTGACAGGCGATTCTGCGGTGAAGACACCCGTTCCTGTGAAAGCTGTAGAGGAGGGCTGCAAACAAGAAAACATACATTACACTTAACAAACCTAGTAGTTATTGGCAAATTGAGCTCAAGGTTTGAGACTTACAGAGATAGCGGGAGAGGACTCGAGCGAGTACTGTCGAGAGTATTTGGGCATTGAGTGTGTGGAGCTGCCATCATTCAACATCAGAGGCCTGTGAACAAACAGAAAGAAAGAGAGAGAGAAGAAAAATCCCTCATAAAATCAAGGGCAAAAGAAAAGGGGTGAAAAGTTAGAACACATGACAATCACAGTTAACATTTCATGTAAACACACTGCAGTAAAACAGCAAGCTTTTAATGTGAATATGCGTTTTAATCTGAGGTTGACTTGCATCTTTCGTTTCACTCCAAGGACTCTGTTGGTCCGCGCCAGCGTGATCAAGAACTGAATGAGCTGTGGAAACAAAGAAAGAATTGATAACGTTTAGAACTTCAAAAATACATTTAGATGATACTTTTTAAAATACATTAGTTAGAACATACACAAGAATAAAAATATAGTCTATTTATGTTAAAAACCTGTGGAGTCCAGCAAAATATGGATGTAGGAAAGTTTGTTTATTTTTGGAGAAATTTAGCATTATATCACTTGCTCTCAAATTGATCCTCTGCAGTGAATGGGTGCCGTCAGAATGAGAGTCCAAACAGCTGATAAAAACATCACAATAATCCACAAGTAATCCACAAGACTAACTTCAAAATATTTTACGAGATATTAAATGGACTCTAGTCCATTCAATATCTTGTAAAGTGAAAAGCTGTGTGTTTGCAAGAATTTTAACTTTAAACCATTGCTTCCAGACAGAATATAGTTCAGATTCCATTATAATCATATTCCTCCAGTGGAAAACATACATCCACTTTTGTCCTCTCACATTAAAATCAACAAATAGTATTGTTTATAAATGTTTTAGACTATATTTACCTGTAAGTGGTGCTTGATTTGTGCATATATCTCTCCTGATTCAGATAATTCTTATAAACACACTGATTTTCACTTTATAAGAAGGTAACTAATGGACTGGAGTTTTGTGGATTATTGTGACGTTTTTATGAGCTGTTTGTACTTTCTGACGGCACCCATTTAAATTGATAAGCCTGTCAGTAACGCAGAATTGGATGAGAGTTTAACTGAGAAGGTTTTGTTGCGCAAGAAGTCATACCAACACATGTATGTGTCACTCTGAAAGCATGAAAAAGTTCAGCTGATTTTACCTTATTGACAACTTTCTGCTGTTGAGCATGTTTCTGTCTCAAAGTGGCAACTTCCCTCCAGAGCGCCTCATTCTCACTGTGGGGGAGAGACAGAAAGATGTAATATAAAGCTTCAGAAAACAAGTTCTCAGGATTTAAATGTTCATGTTTTGTTCACAACACACACAGACAAATATGGCCTTAAACTTCTGTAAACGTCACTGAAAGATTTCTGGGGTGTTTGTTTTTTTCAGGGTGATTGAGTAAGGCATGCATCTCTTAAACTATGCTTCCCTGACACTGATAAAATGGCATTTTAAGTGTGTGCTTGCGAGTCAAATATGGCCACAGACACAGCCTGAAAGCAGTCCAGCACACAGGAACAAAACCACAGGCTAATGCTGAACATCACTATGGTGAAAATAGAAAATTTAAACACAATGCCAGAAAATGAAATTAGAAATCTACTACAAAAACTAATGTATAGTCTTTCTATAAGCACAAATGTGTTGCCTGAAAGATCTGCACAACATATTGAAAACTACACCCTTATAGTGTCACACATTAGTTTGGGGACTAATTCCTTAAAATTAACTAACTATTAACAGACTTTTGCCTCAATAAACTCCTAATTAAGAGTTAGTAAGGTAGTTGTTAAATTTAGGTATCTACAATATTATACATAATTGACAAATAAATTATCTAGTTATTTAGTTTTTTGCTAAGAAAGAAGAACAACAACTAAATCTGGCTTTACTTTCCACCAGAAAAATCTTTCATCGAGGGCAGCCCTATTATTTTATTAAAGTTAGATATAAAATGTAAATGGTACAATACATAAAAAGCAACATATAAAAAGCAGGGTTTGACTTTTGTGGGTTTTTGTAATGTAAAAATATTAAGTTGTAAATAAAACAATTTCTTTGATAACTGGAGTATATTTTACAAGAAAACATTATTTCTGGTTTTCTACTTTCACGTTTAATTTAATGTGTTACTTGCCTTTACTTTGAAATTCGTAGTAAATTTTACAAATAATTACTGAGTGAAAATGTTTAAAAGAAAATTTAATTATTTCCAGTTAAAAGCATCAGGAATATTGAGTGACATCATCTGTGTCTGACATTCATCTCATGGACTCCCTGTGGATGGGTCTCTTATAATCGAGCAAGAGACAGAGATTATGAGAGGACTCAGCTGCATTATAACCCAGCGTTGCTCGTCTGTAAAACAGCAGAGTGCAGGAAGAAGCTCTTTAAGAGTCCCCTCCTCCGATCATGTGACCTTCCCCCGCTCACCCCTCAACAGATGGGACGGGGGTTTATAGGGGCAGGTGTGGATTCCAGTAAGCAGGGTGATCAGACAACTCCCAAACCTCTATTCAGACTCAACCAGACACAAATTCAAGGCAATTTCCTTTAAAATCTCTTTCAAAATGTCTTTTACACAAAACAGACTTCCAAAAACCTAAAAACCCAAATAAAAACTAAACCAAACTAAAATATGGCTGATACCATAATAGTTTAAAATAAACACATGTCTAAAATGTTTAAAGTTTTGTGAATAAGTGTACATTTTTAAATTCTTACATATAAAACCAACTGTTTGATGATATTTCAAATAATAACTTAATTTCTGAACAAATCAGCCATTATAAAAGCGTTATTCTATTATGCTGGTTTCTATATTCATTAAAATATACACCTGTGCTAATGCATTAAATACATTTAACAATATTAAACTTTAAATACGCTGTGTTAACTACAAGCTCCATTTAGAAGCTTTAATGGAAGCTTAAGAGGCAAACATACAGAAATATAATTTTGATTTTTTGTTGTATATTATTAAAGCAATTTTAATATTTTTAGTACTATATAAATATTAGGGCTACACCCTAATAGTCTACGAAAATAGGCTTGGTCGACCAAAATCATATTAGTCGCAGGAAAAAAATTCCACAGGAAGTAGCGAAGTCACACAGTCTGTGACGGACAAATCGTTAACGGCCGGTCTATGTGGTAATACAGTACATCAGGTAGGACATCCAAACACTCACCTATCATTCATCTAATTATGGCTTTTTTGTCATTTTTGGTCTTACAAAAGTACTACATATTTTTTGAATCTGTAAATATGTTTATTTGTGTACACTAAGAATAACAACGAAACGTTGCACTTTTGTAAAATAATTAAAGCAAACAGAATGTGATTTCTGCTGTCTCAGTCTCTGTAAACTTGAGGGCAAAACTTCAAAACTCCATGTATACTTGCCTTACAGACATGAAAAATATATCTACAGAAAGTGAAATGTCTACTTTTAAATGAACCAATCAAAATGGTAAACAAATATTTTCAGATTATGTAATCTGTATGATGCATTCAGCTCTTAAACCGAAAACAAAAAAAGCACTAGTTTATCACTAAATTATTAAAATGTTAATGCAGCCTTCTTGCCATTTTTCCCTGACACATTAATAATTATTATATCTGCGGGTGTGCTGTGGCAAGCTTTTTTGTGTGTGCTTGAGCACTTATTAGGCTATGTAGGAAATTAAAGGCTCATTTTTATAATTTATATGGCTTATTAATAAACGTGTGACTAACACAGGGCTCTAGGCTCATTCTACCCACTGGTTGCTCTTTTGCAAACTTTCTCAGTTGGATGCAGGAGCACATAATTTGGTCGCAATTATTATTATTTATTATTTTTTGCTACAAAATGGGATTAATCAATGTATGCTGATGAACTTTCATAATAGTTTATAGTTATATGGTAATGAAAATGGTTAACATCCAACCCGTTCTTTTTCCATCAGTAGTATTATTTGCCATTTGAATTTTGTGAATGGGAGTTACTCTTTTGCATGTTACAAACCAGGCTTCAGATGTTTTGGCTTTCGAATTTGTGATCTTGTTGTCATGTTTTACAAGAAAAGATAATTGTCTGTTTTGCTTACATCTATACACCTTTCACTTTTTAGGACTAAAACAAAAGATGGATTCATTGTTGTTGTTCTTAATTAAAAGGCAAAAACAGTATAGCAATGACAACCTAGCTATCTTACATAATGTTAGAACAGATGACAATCTGTTCTAACATTATTACATAATGTTTAATACAAGGCATGGCATACACCACATGCTGTATTACATGCAGACTAATAAATTACAAAAAGTTTAGCAAACGCTAAGGAATCAAATAAATAAAAAAGTAAAAGAAAGCCTCCATAGCATAAAGAGAGGTAAACAGCAAAGATGACAAACTTTTCAAAATGAAAACAAAAAGAAAAGTGAAACTAAACTGTCTGTGACAGTGCTTGGATATATTCTTTCCACAAAAATACCAACATGTTCACCTTCTCTGGTTTAAGAAGAGGTCTTTTACTTTACTTAAGCTTGAAAACCAAATCCTCCATCCGCCATTGTTTCCTCAATATCCATAATTTTTGCAGCTTCTTTGTGCTCGTGCTGACGCGGCAAAACCGGGTTATACCTGAAGTGCTCGCACAGAAAGCACCTCTCTTCGTGTTTTTTTTTTTTGCTACGTGCCCATGCACTCGCAGAAATGCGACCACATCAAATTTTAACTCGCACATTCTCAAAAAATTATTGCAAATGCGATCATTTTGGTCACAGTCTAGAGCCCTGTAACAGTCAAATAATGCTTAAAATTAACGACTACTAGACGACCTGAAAAAACTTTAGTCAATGGCAGCCCTAATAAACGCACAAAATTCAACACATTAATTTCAGCTACCATTCTCAAAACGTCACATTACTTGACAAAGATTTTAAATTTATAACTAATTAAATTAACTTAATACATACACTTCATGTGTCAGAACATTAGACAGACTAACGATAAAGATGATTTGTTGGATTTCAAAAATCCGTAACATATTCAGAGCACTAAATCAATGCAAAATAAGTTACTGCAATGGTGACGCGTCTAAGCAGACATCCATAAACCCTAGAGACCGGCCCAGCTGTGAGAGCGGAAAGTGACAAAATGCCTTTGGACAAGCTGAGAGCAGCTGCTGAACCTCGTCACACTGGCGTGAGGATGGCTGTCCATTTTAGAGCCATGACTAACAGGGTTTAAAAAGGTAAAGCATTAATAAGCGGTCACAAACCCTGCAGAGATTAACCCACATGCACAGTCCTAAGCATTACACTTTGAACTGCTATTGATATCAACCCAGCGTAACATTGGATAAAGCCTAACCGCTAGGCTGTCAACAAGCCAACTGTTACATCAGTCAAACTTTTCCTTTAAAAATGTGCTTTAATAAACTTTAATTTGATTTTAAACAAAAAAAAAAGATAGATAGATAAAATAACACTGATCTGAACTGTGTACCTCAGTTTGTAGTAAATAAATCAGTAAATAAATAAATACAGAAGGGCAAACATACCCAAATACAAAGTATAAACACTCTTTTAAAAATATATAAATATTTAAATATTAAATAAATATAAATCGGTAATTTTAATATTTTTAATTTTCTTTTAATTCCTTTAATAAGGACTAAATGCTTCACTGAGAACAAGCCACTGTTCAAACATTTCCCGGTAGTTTTAAGAACTACATGAAATCAAGTTTAGACTAAATTAAACCAGAACTGGAAGAGGAAATGCAGAAAGAGTTGAATGTTTTGGTCAAACCTAAATGCAATGTGACTTACTGTTTGAGGGTGCTGATTTTGGAGTCCATTGACTCCTGCTTGCCCTTCATGAGCTGGACATCTGTGATCATTTTAGACACATCTTCAGTGTTCAACTTGAAGTCCTCATTTTTAATATTTGACACCTGCAGATGGACACAATGAAAATGTCAAAAATACGAACTGAGGAGTGCATGGGTGTGTGTGTGTGTGTGTGTGTGTGTGTGTGTGTGTGTGTGTGAGATTGGAGGGGGTGAGTCGAGTCTGTCATGACCCGTTTCTGAACCCTCACGTAGTGGAAAGCATGTGCTAACGGTTTGATTTCCGGCCCGAGCTGGACATTTGGACAGAACGGGAGAGGAAAGACTATAAATCGGAGGGGTTGGAAAGTGGCGTCGATGGAGCATCAGAGTGACGCCAGATTAAGTGCCCCAGAACCTCGGCCTCTAATCCACACGTCTCCAGCTGGCTTCCCCTCAGACCTGCTGATTATCGCAATCGGTCACTGAGCCAATGTGAAAAAGAGGGACACTGGGATTCAAAGTGGCCAGAGGAAACCCAGCAGAGCACATGGAAACCATCACACACATACAAAAAAGGTTTTACTTGATCTGGTTACCCATCACCAGACTCTGCGCATTGAGAGGTCTGTACATTTCTGAATGGAAATATAAACCGCAAGCGGAGTGGAGTGTTTCGAAAATGTTTTGGTTAATTTCTGCTTTGCATTTACTCATCAGTAAGCCCCGCCCCTAGAACGCAGATGAGCCAATGGTAGTTGAGTATCAGCTGCACGGAGGTGGAACTCGGACATCTGTAGGTTGCAGCGCCATAGAGAAACATTGGAAGATCCGAAGCTCTCGTCGTTTTAATGGAGTTTATGCTACAAAAATAATAAAACGATGTGCCTGAGGTATCTGTAACACTGATTCCAGGTATCCTGAGAGGATTGGCAATGAAATTTGGAATTTATTTTATTATTTAACGTGTATTTTCTGGTTGTCATACTCTCAATAAGTGGCCTTTTTCATCCGCTCAAGCAGTTAATTTCTGTAAATATCGTTAATATCTCTGGCTAAAACTAGCTAACGTTAAAGTTAGCGAGTCAATGTTAATGTACAAACCTCAGCTAACTATTCTCACGTCATGTACAGTGTAGGTCAAAACACATAAACGAAGGTCTACATTTCAGTGCCTCTCCATATTAAACTGGTTAAATGTAAAATAATGAATCTTACACTACGGTACATGAACAATGTTGAGCCTAGATGTTGTCATCTGCTATCGTGACAACCGTAACATGAGATTTCTTCCATTTGCATTGCGATCTGTATACCCTCGATTTCAAATTAATCATGTTACACACCATATTTATTTTAAAATCATTTATATGTCTCTGCATGGCATATTAAAGCCCTACTTGAACGCTCCTCAACAAAAGGTGGTCCTTCTGTGTTCAAAATTTAGCAAAAACATCTTCGGACAAGGTTTCGCACTGACAGCTGTCATGGTAAGACAGTGGGAAACACTGTTTGTTTGTCTGAGGCAGCAACGGTAACTAAGGGGGGCGGGGCTTACCGATAGGTCATTTAGCACAGAAAACACTAAATATATCTGTGGACTACTGTTACAAACTAGGGCTGTTATTAGAATAAAATGCTATTTATTAAATCTTAGTTAATGTTAATTTCAGAAATTTACTAACGATTTATTAAAATCACAAGTTAGTTAATGCACTATGAACTAACGTGAACAAACAATGAACAACTGTATTTTTATTAGGGCTGTCAAACGATTAATCACGATTAATTGCATCCAAAATAAAAGTTTATGTTTACATACTATGTGTGTTTACTCTGTACATATAAATACACACACATACATATATAAAATATCTAAAAACAACTGTATATGTATATATATATTTGCAACTCTATGCAATTTAGAATATAAATAAGTATAAATATTTTATATATAAACCTAAAATATTTTTCCTTAATATATACATATGCATGTGTGTGTATTTATACATACATAATAAATATACACAATACACAGACATATAGTATGTAAACAAACTTTTATTTTGGATGTGAATAATCGCAATCAATCGTTTGACAGCACTCATTTTTATTAACTAACATTAACAAATATTAATAAGCACTGTAATAAATGTATTGATCATGTTATTAGTTAATGCATTAACTAATGTTAACAAATGACACCTTATTGTAAAGTGTTACCAATAAAATAAACTGATTTATAATGAATCCAATGATTTCTGACCATTATTCAGACAGCAGAATGAGATATAACATCTAATTTAGTAAATGTGAAAAAAAAACAAACAAAAAAAATGCATGAAATATTAAAAGTTAAAAAAGAATCACATATATTTTAAATATTTAGTGAAATATTTCTGGATCCTAGTTTGAAAACCTTTGTCCTGCAGAGTTTAGCTCCAACTTGCCTCAACACACCTGCCAGGAAGCTTCCAGTATGCCTAGTAAGAGCTTGATTAGCTGGTTCAGGTGTGTCTAATTGGGGCTGGAGCTAAACTTTGCAGGACACCAGCCCTCCAGGACCAAGATCTGGGCACCCTGTCCAAGAACATACTCATTAAAGCCAGAAAAAAACTAAAGAAAGTCTTTACTGCTAGTTACACACCTACATTAGAAACTACATATAATCCTGTATAGCCTCTGCTGGAGTCCAGTAAGAAAAGAGAAAAAGTTCAATTATAATCCCACTTTATTATGTTTTTCCCTGTGGGACAATATCATTCTGGCAAATGTTCATTTATAAGTTAAACACTGCAGGTTTCAAAGCCAAAATGCGCAGCAGGGAATCCCCCAAAACCCAGATCAATTCAGACGGCTTTAGTGGTCTGACATCATGACCGTGTCCTAAATGAACTCCAGCCTGACCGTAAAGCTGCTTTGGTTCAAAAAAGCCCCTCTCTGAAATACCAACTAATTATAAAAACCTGGAGATCATTCAAAAATCAAGGTCACTGCGGCTCCTATCTCATAAACACCCCGCTCGTATATTCTCAGTTTTTCAAAAAAGGCAGGCCATCAAGACGAGTTTCTACCTACCGTTGTGACTTTCCTCTTGATATTCTCTAGCAGGTGCTCCTGTCCACGGATGAAATACGGATGCTGGAATTCTGTGTCGTCTTTTTCTGGTTTAACCAGCCCACCCTGCTCAATGTGGACAACTTTCCGAAAACCATCTATGAGAAATACATATATAATTAAATGTTAACAGGTTTTTATATAAATGAAGTGCTTTGTAAATAAAATGTATTATTATTATTATAAAATATATTTATACTTAAATGTGGACAATCACAGAGTAACATAATGAAACTCTGAATTAAAATATTCTGATTTCCATAGACATTTTTTCCATTATTTGCATTTTACAACAAAGACAAATCAAAATCATATTGCCTGCACCCAAATTTAAAAAATATTTATATCAACCTAAACATTTATTCCAAACATTCAGGGTGCAAAACTAATTATGCATAATACATCATACATGTTGTGCATAATCACATCACTATCGAAACTTATTTACAAAGCACTTTAAAGAGTGTACCAAAGTGCTGTGCAACAACAAAAAAAATTGTGTAAACTTGCATATTTTGCTGATTATTGCTGCTGAAAATAATCAATTATTGTAATGTTTTGGGCTGTACTAATCGGTCGGACCAGGAAGAACATTTGGAGTACAACAAACGGACAAAAGTTATAACAAATCAAGGAGAAGACTGCAAAAAACAGAGGGAAAAAAGGTATTTGTGGTTGGCCAAACTGAACCAGCTTTTCTAGGACAAGAATCTTGACAACATTCGTGAGAGTCCTGATCATTTCCAATCAGGCAGGTCAAGTATTAGGCTAATATCTTAATACTGCTCGGATGTATCTTTACTACCTATTAATTTTAGTTTGTCAAAATATTGCGTCATTTCCTCCTTACTAAGTCCTTCTCTATATGATTTAGCAGCTTGCACACATTTGTTCCATAGTTTAAACAGCATATTCAGTAGTACATTAACCGTGCAATCCATCCTGTTGTTTACATCCGAGTATCTCCAATATGGCCGCACATCCGGGTAACTGAACCCCTCTATACATCTTGAGACAGATTTTTAAACAATGTTGACTTAATTTGGGTTAGTTGGTTTGGTTTATTACATAGTTTTAGAATTCTCTTATACTTACACATATTGAGCTGTCGAACAAAACTGGCCATGTTATTGTGCTTAAAATATTTCGGCAGAACCTCTTTGGAAAACCTGCCCTGGTCGAAGACATGAAAGCTGTTGCCGCTCTGAAAACACATCAGAAATGGTTAAAAAAGTAAGTTTAGTGAACAAACATATCATCAACACATCTTTAAGATGTCAAAGGTTTCAAAACATTTTCAGCTCATTCAGAAACTGAAACAGATCTGTAGCCTTTCCTGCTGGTAAGCTTAAAAAAACAGAAGCACCAGGCAAATCCACTTACAATACTCCAGATTTAGACAAGTGACAAATACTATTAGTTCGTTTTGTTTCTCTGATTTAAGTCTTAAACTTGGTCATGACGACTGAATCTAAAATGAAACGGCATATTCGTTTTCTACGTCAGGCCCTTTTAACCAAAACATCAGCAGGGCCACAAGGTAAAAACTACAGTAAACTCAGGTTCCTGTGTATCCACATCAGAGGTTATTTTAGGACGTGCTGGTTTAGGCCTAGACAAGCTAATAACAAACGAATCTAACTACAATCCAGACCCCACAAACAATCTGAAACCCACAATCAGAATCTAAACTCACAGGACTCCAGCAGATTAACGGGTCCGTGTCCGGATCCTCCACCAGCGTCCAGAGTTTGGTCAAAAACGCAGGTACATTATTACCTGAGACCATTACACCTCCAGGCCCCACACTGTGATACTCCATCACAGATAGTTTAGTCCTAGTTTCTGACGATAACTACACCTCTGTAATGAGTCTCTGGTAAACAGCAAAGCTACACACTCAAAGTGTGGCTGTACGACACAGATTACGCTCTTCGAATACACGAATCTGATTCTCTTTCCTCCTCGGAGTGTCCGGATCCCGTTTAGAGAGCGATATATAAGATTAAATCAATTTAAATAAGAGTTTTTGATCGTTCAGAAGTAGTGGAAATTTCCATTAAATCCACATCACGTAGAAACTGCGTAGAAACAACCAGCGCTGACAAGAGTCGCGATCTGATGACGCCAACGCGACGCGTGTTTAAAAATATTACACACATTTTTAAAAGTTTTTAAACACTAGACATATAAATAAAAGCATATACAATTATACTTCAATTTGTTTAAATGTGTTTAAAATATTTATTTGTGCAAATAAAATGTTTAAACCTTCACGCGTCCAACGTTGAACTTTAACCTTTTGCCTCAGACGCAATTTTAATAAAACGCACTAAAATCGACACTATTATATTTTTAAAAAACGACAGATTGTAAGGAAATGCAGACTAATGTTAAATGAAATCGTTTTACATTAAAAAATAAGTAAAACAAACCGAACGCGTCGCTGTTTGACCTTTGACGTCATAGATTCAAACCCACATGGTCGCAGTTTCAGCATGCGTCCAGCTCACATCGGCACCATGAGTAAATTAAAGAATAAGAAAAGAAATTTAGAGGAGAATGAAGACGAAAAGGTATGATTTGATACTATATTGATATAACGTTGTTTGGAAGCAGTTTATACGTAACGCGTTATATGATAACACGTGTGTTTATATAGCGCGGGTTGACTCGAGGTGTTCTGACTTGATGAAATTGAGTTTAATAATGCAAATGGATGTATTTGCATGTATATTTATTATTTAATAAGTGTAATAAACTGTCAGTCTATTACTAGACTTTTAATAGGCTTGTGTTCATAAAGCACGCATCCCGCTTTCCCTCACGCCGGTCATTTGTCGTGTCTACTCTGTTATTATTATAAACTTAGCAAACAAACGTTTGGAAACACATGGTCAGATATATATTTTCATGTCTTTAATACCTTATCATTAAACTAATGTTTAAAGTAGTTTAATGATAAGATATTAAAGACATAAACATATATGTAAAATTAGGTTGTAGACAAATATGAGCTGGGCTTTTGTATGAAATGCATTATGAAAGCAAAATTTGCTTTAAATGTGTTTAAATTATTATACAATAATGAGTGTGTTGTGTTTGTTTTAATGCATTTCTGATGTTCTTTCTTTCTCAGCTGCCCATCTTTGATAAGGAGGGTGGTGAAGATGGTTGTCTAGATGATGGTGATGAAGATCAGGATGATCTGTCAGACAGTGAAGAGAGCGTCTTCTCTGGGCTTGAAGAATCAGGCAGTGACAGTGATGATGAGGAGGATGAAGAAGATGAGGAGGAAGAAGAGGATGGTTCTGAAGGAAAGAGCTCTGATGTAGAGGAGGAAAAAGCAGCCGATGGTGATGGAGAAGATCAGCTGTCTGCCAATGAAGTCATCAAACCTCAGGTACTAGGAATTAGCATGTTGATGCTTCTTTTTTTTTTTTTTTTTAGTGGAGATTAATACTGTGGAATTTAAAAGTTGCCTTTTAAGTGGTGAAATCCACTCTGAATGTATATTGATCAGGACTGATAGTGTGCAGAAGACAGATTTATGCTTTGAAGGATTCATTAAAACATTCATGATTGGTCTATAAAGTACAAAATACTCTGGTGTATAAAACGATACATAACATCAGACTTATAGATGATACACAGATGACTAATTTTAGTTCTTTAGCCTATAGCTACACCTTTATGCCATCAGGAAATCTTCACACAAAGTTTTAGGTGCAAACAATGCAAGATATTATGCCTTTTGCATCTTTAAAGTTATCTTTTTCACTTACATGCACAATTTCCTATTAGTAATCTTGATGGTTGCCCTGAAAAATGCCAGTCAAGAGATCGTCTTTTTGCACCTAAAATATTATCATGACTAGATGGTAGCTGGATGTTCTGGTTTGATTAGACAAGTTTGAGAGCTTCTGGTTTTCTCTGTTATATACTGTGCAGCTCATTGGCCTGTACAGATGTGATTTCCATTACTGTATTTGTTATTGCCAAATGTATTGCATTTAGCTGAGTTCCCGTCATATGGAGTGTCACATTTCCAGACGGTGTTTTGGAATATACTGTGATTCCGAAGGGAATTTGGGCACTTCAGCCAGACAAATGTCTGCATGTCATCGCGTTATGTAATACGATATCAAAGCAGCTTGCGCTTATTTTACTATAAAATCACTAGTATTTGCATTTATTAATTTAGCAGATGCAGAGTATCTAAAGCAATGAATTGTATGGAGGCAATAACATGAGAAGTGCTAAAAATACAACATTTCAAACAATTTCAAGAACTGGGATTCTCAGCCTTTTTGAACTAATGTTCCAAGATAATATTCATTAGCGGCATAAAATAATTATAATTAAAATGGTTAAATTCTATAATTTCAGACTGAATGCATTTCAGGGTTCACACTTTTTATGACCGATCAATTATCAGCCAATCAATACAAGATATTTCCCGTGTTAATTATACGCAAATAGAGTTTGATGTAACTACAAAAAATGAATATTCATTATAATAATTTCACTGACTTTTCAAGGTCTGGAAATCAAATAAATAATCAAATAAAACAAAAAAGAAAGAAAGAAAAGAAACACACTACCAGTCATAAGATTTTTTAAAGAAGTCTCTTTTGCTCACCAAGCCTACATTTATTTGATCCAAAATACAGCAAAAACAGTAATATTATTGTGAAATATTTTTACCATTTAAAAAAAATGCTTTCTATTTGAAAATATTTTCAAATGTAATTTATTCCTGTGATCAAAGCTAAATTTTAAGTATCATTACTCCAGTCTTCAGTGTCACATGATCCTTCAGAAATCATTCTAATATGATGATTTGGTGTTCAGGAAACCGTTATTATTAATATTATTATCTATATGTTAAACAGTTGAGTTTTTTTTTTTCAGATTCTTTGATAAATAGAAAGGTCCAAAGAAATTAAAATGTTTTTGTAACATTACATCCAAAAGCTTGGAGTCAGTATAACTTTTCTTTTTTCATGGAAAGAAATTATAGAAATTAATACTTTTACCTAGCAAAGGTGATTTAAATTGATCAAAAGACATTTATAATGTTACAAAAGATTTCTACTTCAGATAAATTCTGTTCTTCTGAACTTTTTATTCATCAAAAAAAAAAAAAAAAACTGAAAAAAATCTACTCAGCTGTCTCAACATAATAATAATATTAATAATAAGTGTTTTTGAGCAGCAATTCAGAATATTAGAATAATTTCTGAAGGATCATGTGACACTGAAGACTGGAGCAATAATGCTGAAAATTTAGATTTGATCACAGGAATAAATTACATTTTTAAATATTTTCAAATAGAAAGCAGTTATTTTAAAAAGTGAAAAAAATGCAGGCTTGGTGAGCAGAAGACACTTTGTTAAAATACATTACAAATCTTTTAAAACTACTGAATTTAAATTAATAATATTACTAGTAACAAATACTAATTAACATTTACTAAATGGGGTATATGTGCAACAGACTTCCATTTTCTACTAAACAGGTCTCGTTGTTCCCGGTTCACGTATTTTGTGTATGCCTCGTTAACTATGAAGATGATTTACTCAAGATTCCTTCATATTATATTATAAATATTATATCATATTATATTATATTCATATTATATACACTAAAGATGATCATAACCAATGTCCATCACATATGTGGATTGATATATATATAGCAGTTTTTTATTTTTATTCTTTTCACTAACATTTATATGTAAATATCAAATAAAATGTCCACAATAACAACAGCTAACTCGTTTAACTGCTTACCTTAAAAGTCCATTGATATCGGCATTATTTATTATGGCTATTAGCACGTTCTCCAACAAGCGGAAGCAATGAGACCTGTTTTCTGGGTTTGGTCAGGTGACGTTAGACATACCCTATTCATCAACTTTAATTAAGACAATAAATGCTAACTATTCGAAAACTTTTGACTGGTAGTGTGTGTTGATTTTTAGCTATTTTAGGTTATTCAAAAGTTTGATTTGTGCATATGATAAATTTGAACTGTAGTGTGTGTAAATATATTATTTTTTAACTTATATTAAATATTTGTATAATTTCATGTTAATTATTTAATTTATTTATTTATACCTATATTAATTTTTTTTTTTGTCCTTTATTTAAATAGGATTAACAACAACAAAAAAAATCAGTTTTAGGTTTTTTAAACACTTTTGTCTTGTTTTAATCCCCTTGGAAATAGCGTAAGCATAGAGAGTAGAGAGAGAGAGTTAAGAGAGTTTCAGTACCAGAAAAGACGTTTTAACAAAGTATGAAAAAAATAGTTAATAAAATAAAAAGAGAAATTGTGTTGTGCAGTTTTGTAGATGCCAGATCTGTGGGGGAAAAAAGGGGACTGTGGGGAAAAAAGTCAGCTTTGAGAAAAGATCTCATTGCATTTGAGCAGACACTTGATTTGATGTTTTATTATCTAATGCAGTGACATTCATGAAGTTTTTTGCAGTGACCTAATTACCAAATACTTCCAGTCTCATTAGTTAGGAAAGATGCTATCTCTGGACATCACTCTCTAGCGCCCCCTAATGGCACATCACTGATAGTGTGACTGCCAAAGGCTGTGTCTCACCTCATCCCACTCTGGTTTACCTGCCACACAAACCTGCTTCTGTATTAATAGACATTTGAAAAAAGTAAGTCGCTTGTCAAACTGTCATTCTGTGTGAGTCGATTTGGACTTGTCTGCAGAGAAACATGTGATGATGATAAATAGCAGGTGGCCAGCACAGAAGAAAGTCAATATTTATCTATAGCTGTGAGAATGTGCTTCAGTCTGCTGGTGGACTCATAACTCAACAGCTGTCAATCACGTATGTGGGTCTGTGATGACATCACCTCAGTAGACTAACGCCTCGCTCCTCTAGAGAACTGAGACGCATGAGCTTCATGTTGTTACATTTTATAAATAACACATTTTGCAAAATGTATGCCTCAAAGTGTTGACATAATGCTTGTCTTACGTTCTTTGACTGGCGTGTGTTCTAGAACACGGGGTGTTCTTTGAATTGAAAGTTATAAAATGTCAATCTTGTCATTTTTATCTCAATTAATGTTTTGATGAAATTAGTAAATGTTAATTAGTGTTTGTTACTGGTAATGTGGTAAATTATGTAAGTTAAATTCTTTTGAAAAGTAAGTTTTGTAATTTTTTTTTTTTTTAAAGAAGTCTCTTCTGCTCACCAAGCCTGCATTTATTTGATTCACAGTACAGCAAAAACAGTACAATTCTGAAATATTTTTAACATTTAAAAGAACTGTTTTCTATTTGAATACATTTTAAAATGTAGTTTATTCCTCTGATTTCAATTTCAATCATTACTCCAGTCACAGGATGCTTCAGAACTCCTTCTAATATTCTGATTTGCAGCTCAGAGAACATTTATGTTGAAAACAGCATGTATCCGAAATAGAAATCTTTGTAACAATATAAATGTATTTGTCATCACTTTTTGATCAGTTGAAAGCTGAAAGCATCCTTGCTAAATAAACATTTATAATATATTACAATAAATTATTACAAATTAATTTCTATAATTTCTTTCCTAAATAATAATAAAAAAAAAGTATACTTACTCCAAGACAAAAGCTTTTTATTTCAGCTTTTTATTCATCACAGAATCCTAAAAGAAACATATACTCAACTGTTTTAAATATTTTTTGACTAAAACTTTTGACTGGTAGTGTATTTGTGGAAACAAATTAATTTGAAATGGAAATCTTTTGTAACATTATAAATGTCTGTACTGTCACTTTTAATGAATTGAATGCATCCTTACTGATTAAAAAAATATTATTTAAAAAAATGCACAAAGTTTAGAATGGTAGTGTATGCATATTGTTTTTTAATTAATATGTATTCATTTAATATTTCAATTGAATTATTCAAATATTTAATATTTTTACAGGATATTCAAGGGTAGACAGGATAATGACACTTCAGCTATGAGCTAACAGCTTGTGTCCTTTGCACAGCTAATTTGCCAAAGATCATCCAGTTTTTGCCTGGTAGACATTATAACAGACCCAGGGATAGCTAACTTATAATAATTAGCCTGTTTTGGTCTACCACTATAGTATTAGGCCCTTCACATCTGAGCCGAATTGTATTCATGGAGTTCCTCCAGATCTTTCTGCTCTCATTCAACAGGATCAAGAGCACCTACAGTGTGAAGTTCAGGGCTAAAGTGTTGCACTCCAGCGGATGTGCCTGACTTACCGCGGGACACTATCAAATTCACAACTTTGAAATCTCTGTCTGGCGTTGCAGCGAAGTCCGTGGGACGCATTGTTCCTTTTTAATCCGCCCCCCTGGCGTGTTTTTTTCCTGTGTTTCTTCTGAGGGACTGATCACGGCTCTGACTGATGCACACCAGGCAGAAGTTAATGCGGCTGCCAGAGACGTTATGATTCCCGGGAGACTTCCCGCCGCCCCTGCAGCCGTGTGTCTGATCCAGCGGCGGCCGTGCTCGCGCCGCGTGAGGGGGTGGGAGATGACATCGGGACGGGGGCGGAAGAGACCGGAGGGTCTCGTCTTACCGTGAAACTTTCTCTCTCGCTATAACGTACGCCTACGCACGACGCACGCTGCAGACATGGCTGGTCCGCTTCCATCTTTTACACACGTGACTTGCTCCTATGGGGTCTTGTGAGGGCCAGATGGGGTGATGCGGATACTGAGGCGTTTAATTGAGAGGCAACAGTCTTAATTAAGTATCAGCGTGAATGTTGATGAGTGGCGTCGGATTGTTCCATCCGCAACTCACTCAGTAACTCAACCGCAGTTCAGAGGAAGCAAGCGAAATAATGAGCGACTTGAGGCTTTCGGAGCGGAACCCGGGACAGTCCGCCAACAGACATTAAAAACACGTTATTGTGCAAACTTGCGTTGAGTGTGTGTGTGTGTGTGTGTGTGTGTGTGTGTGTGATTTTAAAGAGATGTGCTCCAAAAGCCTGTCAGTGCGTTCATTTCTCTGTCTGATTCAAGTATTGTATGTCATTCGCAACTTTCGGGACTCGAAGGCTCGTCGTCGCGCAATTGGTTTGCAACATCTTCGGCCCACGTCGTTTTTGCGGTTGACTGGCCAGATGTCCTGAAGAGCTTGTTTTTTAATCCGAATCCACACCGTGAGCTTTTCTGTTCTGGCCACTCAAACGTCATCTGGTCAAATCATCTATCAAAAGCCGATTTCTCTGCCTCCACATCCTTCTTTTATTACCGGACCCTTGCAGTAGAAATGAGTGTGTTTTCAGATCCTTCACTGTCTGGTTAGCTGTGAAATTGTATCCCAGCGCATTGGCAAATTACGCCTGGGTGATATTTAGCTAGATAAGGCTCTAATTTGATCATTTTCAGCATTTATCTATTTTTGTAATTGTTCTAAAATGGCCTAAATGGATGACCTTTTTTTTGTAGTTTAGTTGCTTTTTTGTAAGATTCCAAATACTGAATCACTACCAGTCAAAAGTTTTTGAACAGTAAGATTTGTAATAATTTAATAAGTCTCTTTTGCATTTATTTGATCTAAAGTACAGTAAAAACAGTACAAATATTTTTTACCATATTAAACAACTGCTTTCTACTTGAATATATTTTAAAATGTGATTTATTTCTGTGATTTTTAAAAGCTGAATTTTTAGCATCATTACTCCAGTCACATGATTCTTTAGAAATCATTCTAATATTCTAATTTGCTGCTCAAAAAACATTTATTATTATTACTATTATTATTATTATTATTATGATGATGATGTTGAAAACGGCTGAGTAGAATTTTTTTTTTTTTTTTCAGGTTTCTTTGAATAGAAAGTTGAGAAAACAGCATTTATTTGAAATAGAAATCTTTTGTAACATTACAAATGTTTATCATCACTTTGGATCAATTTAAAACATCCTTGCTGAATAAAACTTAATTTCTGTTAAAAAGCTTTTTAGTGGTATAGTGTATAATGTTACAAAAGCTTATTATTTTAGATAAATGCTGATTTTTGGATCTTTCTATTCATCAAATAATCAAAGAAAAAAATGTACTCAACTGTTTTAAATATTCTTAATAATAAATGTTTCTTGAACAGCAAATCTGCATATTAGAATGGTTTCTGAAGAATCATTTGACACTAAAAATGAATACATTAATACAATATTACTGCTTTTGCTGTATTTTGGATTAAATAAATGCAGGTTTGGTGAGCAGAAGAGAATTCTTTAAAAAACAAAAATCTCACCGTTCAAAACTTTTGACTGGTAGTGTGTATTAAAAAAAAAATGTCATTAATTCACACTGTTTATTTAAATCAATGCATGCTATAATGTTTTGTAATTTTTTATTTAAAACAGTAATATTTCGAAATATTATTAACATTTTAAAATAACGGTTTTCTTTTTAAATACATTTTAAAATGTGATTTATTCCTGTGATGCAAAGCTACATTTTCAGCATCATTACTCCAGTAAGTACTCTTCACAGTCACATGAGAAATGTCTTTACTGTCACTTTTGATCAAATTGATCACAATTTGAACACTATATTCTTACTAAAGCATCCAGATATATTAAAATAAAATACTTCCATTTAGCAGTTTTTGAGCTTTGCAAATGAATCATTGGAGTTCATGGGTGAACAGACAGTTGTTTGTTCAAATCAGAGACACTTAAAACATCTGTTTAATGCTTTTGTACTCCCAAATTGTAATGTGAGGAAGAATCAGCTGGTGTAATGACACTAGAAATGTGATGAAAGTCCTTGTGGTCCTCCACAATCTTACATTGGCAGCAAATGCGTTTTGAATACATTTGATATGGCTGCTCATCCTAACAGGTCACGTCCCGGTTTGGCCTGCGGTTTAATGACTCAGAACAACCGGTGTCGTACCCCCCAACCCTTCCTTTCCAAAACTCTGTTTCAGCTTGTTTTTAGATCTTCAGCGTTAGCGGAAAAATTGGCCGTCCCTCGGGCTGCACGAGGCATTCAGGAACGCAGGGCTTGAGCGTCTTGATGTGGATTTAACTGGGCTTCAGGGAGGAAGTGTTTCACTTAGCTCTGCAGTCCAAGAGATAGCGGGACGTTGAGGAGCCGTAAATCAGCGCAGGTTGCTCACCTGCCCCATCTCAGGCTCGTGGGAGACGCGGCGGCTCAAAGCTGCTCTTCCTCTCGACCCTGTTAGGAGGCTTTCAGTCCGTTTGGCCTTCTCGTGACTGATGGGCTGTGGTAAATAACAGGCGGTACGGTGAGCTTTCATCCCCGCTGTCCCGCCGTCTTGGGCAGGATGTGAGGTTCTGGTGACTGCTTTTCAACAGCTAACGTGTAAATCACGCAGAGGAAGTTTGTGCGTTAAATGAAATAAACTGCATCTGAAACATGTAGACTGTCATGCAGCCATAAAAAGACGGTGTCTGGAAAATGCTGTACTGAAGTATGTTTTTCTACAACAGCATTAAATAACTGCCTGCGTGTATTTGTGTACTGAAAAATTGAAAACCTGTCCAGTTCATATTTCATAGTTATTTCGCATTTTTTTTGTGCAATTTTTGCGTAGTTTTAATTATTTTAGCATAGTTTTAAATAAACACTATGCGCCATATATACTTTTTTTAAATATATCATTTTAATCATTTCCTTTTGCCCCCTGACCGCTTTTTTTTTTATTATTGTGGTCCAAAACCAGTCATGAGTGTCAATTTTTCAAAATTGAGATACGTACATCATCTAAAAGCTGAATAAATAAGATTAAATTGATGTATGGTTTGATAGGACAATGTTTTGCTGAGATAAAACTATTTAAAAATCTGCAATCTGAGGGTGCAGAAAAATCAAAATATCATGTTTTAATGTATTTATGATAGGAAATTTACAAAATATCTTCATGGAACATGACCTTTACTTAATATACTAATGAGCTTTGGCATATAAGAAAAATCGATCATTTTGACCCATATAATATATTCTTGACTATTGCTGCAAATATACCTGTGCTACTTAAGACAGGTCCAGGGTCACATATGGCTATTTATTTATACATTTTAATTTAGTTTTTTTTTTTTTTTTTAATTTAATTTTAGTTCTTTTTGTACATTGTCTACTATATGGGGAAGGGAAATGTTGCTTTGCAAGTTGCTGAAATAAAATAAGCTTGTTTTTTTTGTTTTGTTTTTTCATATAATTTGAGTTAAAATTTGAAGAGTTCAAATTACGTTTTTCTTTTAAAATAAGAATTTTTTCCTCCTATGTATGAGTTTCTACCCAAGTACTAGTACTTCTGATTGAGCTGAGGCTGGTATTTTAGCGAGTTTGAAGTAAAATATATGTTACTTCATGTAACAATGATTTTATGGTTTTAGTTGGCTATAATAACCCTGCTACAAACTAGTTGCATACAATTGCTATGCTAATAACTAGTGCTTATTACACTACAATATGAATTATACTAGTTACATTAGTTGCATACAGTTTTGCAAGGTATATCGTACTGCTACTAGTTACAGAACAATGTACATAACTTGTACTGATTATGTTGTACTGCAGCTTTTAGTTGTCTTTGTTTTTAATAACATTTCAAGTTATTTTGTTTGTTTTAAGTTTTTCTTGATTCTTGTTCATTTTTTTTTCAGTATTTTGTAAATCTAAATGAATTTAATACAGTTTATATTTTATTAACTTCTGCATAAAGATACAACAAATACTAAATTAATATTATATATTTTTTTAAATATTACATTTTTAGATTTGAAATTGAATATACTTTTTTTTTTTTTTTCCCCCACGTTATAAATATGAAATTGATTGGTATGGAGAAAAGACACAATGCCAAAAAAAAAAAGTTGGGGTTGAAAAATACAGAAATGTTTTGGTCATTTTTAATCTAAATTAGGATAATATATATTTTTTTATTTAATTAATTTAGTGTATAAATACATGTAACACCAATATTAAATCTATTAATAATTAATTAAATATAATAAATTAAGTATAAAAATGTGAGTTGGTGTGGAAAAAAAATCATGAAATGTGGATGAAATATTGGATTCCCTCAAAATAACTGAGGCTGTTTTCTTAGATGTGTAGTTTTTATAGTTTGTTTAATACTGCTTATAGTAAATATTTGTCCATGTTTGAGTACATAATCTAAGATTTTGATCACTCAATGTTGGTGTTTATTTTTTTTCTACAGGCTGATGGCCAACATTCAAAGGAAAAGAAGAAAAAGAAGAAAACTGCAGGAAAGGAGGGCGGACAGGAAAGTGTTGCGTCCGACAGAGACAGCGGCCTCCAGATTTCCTCTCAGGTGGACGAATATGAGCACGACACGTCCGATGAGGAGGTAAGAATCTGTCTTATCCAGACCAATGTCAAACCTGCAGACCAGGACAAGCAGAACAATCAACACCTCATAATTCTGCCAGATTTAGTTTGGAAGCTGTTTTTCCACAGCTGTCTGTGGCTTTTAAAATGTACTGTGGTAAATGTAGTTTTTACCAAAATGCCTTAGTTAAATGGTAAAACTGTAGTAATGTGATATTGCCCACTACTGATGTAACACAAAGTTTCTGAAAGTTTCTTAACATTGTTAGAATGAGGTTCCATATTCATTTATTATGGAAGTGCAGTGGTGATTAAACCATTTTGTAGGAACAAAGTGTGAGACCCCGTTGGAAATCTTTTTTTTTATTCTTTTTGACATAGAAATGAGCTATGTTTTGAATATTTTTATGTATTTGGAATGAGAAATATTTATGATTCTGCACTTTTGGATCATCTCAAATCATGCTGAAGAACATGATCATCAAATTCTCATGCATTTTTGTAACATCATGTGATCAAAGTGTTGTTTTCAGTTTGAAAAAAATAGTTCACTCGTGGTCTCAGACTGTTGGATGTTCGGTGTATCCATGGAAATTTCCATTAAATTCTGGTTTCCAGTTCAGCGAGTCTGAATATCACCATTGTGTCCAGGTGTTGGTGCACCTGCATCTGTTGTGATGCGTCCTTTGCATGCTGTCCTCCTATCATTTGTTTCCAGATGGCTATTTGACTTTCAACTCTTTTGACTTTTATTTGGATGCATAACAAATGTATAATTTGACTGCTTGAGGGAATTTTGGACTCTTTATGAACAAACTGTGTGAAATACCAACCTAATTTTGCAAAAAAAGAAAACTAAATTGAATGCATAGTTTTCAACTTTTGTCTACTTTCTGAGTAAATTACAGTGAGTTTTATTCAGGTTTTTTAGTCTAGGAAATGACAGCTGAGCTCAAAGTCGCACTTTAGGGTAAAGTTAGAGTAATAGTTTAATAGTTTAAAAATTGTTTAAAATTTACTCTCAGGTCATCCGAGATGTAGAGTTTGTTTGGGGAAATTTAGCATTACATCTCTTGGTCGCCAATGGATCCTCTGCAGTAAATGGGTGCCGTCAG
The DNA here is from genome assembly GCA_033026305.1 of Cirrhinus molitorella. Taxonomy (NCBI): domain Eukaryota; kingdom Metazoa; phylum Chordata; class Actinopteri; order Cypriniformes; family Cyprinidae; genus Cirrhinus; species Cirrhinus molitorella. The sequence continues at coordinate 29,491,747 of CM065131.1, read as the reverse complement.
AATGAGAGTCCAGACAGCTGATAAAACCATCACCAAAAATCCACGTTTAAAAAAAATGGTACTTGATCTGTGCATATTTCTCTTCTGATTCAGTCAACATGACTTTTTCACTGGAGAAAGCAATTTTATGAATGGAAGATTCATATTTTCGCCAAAAGCAATGGTTCAATTTTTTAAAAATGTCTTGTTGAACAGCTTTTCACTTCACAAGATGTTAACTGATGGACTAGAGTGGATTACTTGGGGATTATTGTGATGTTTTTATCAGATGTTTGGACTCTCATTCTGATGGCACCCATTCACTGCAGAGGATCCATTGGTGAGCAAGTGATGTAAAGCGAAATTTCTCCAAATCTGTTAAAGAAACAAACACATCTACATGCTGGATGGCCTGAGGGCGATTACATTTTCAGCAGATTTTCATTTTTGCGTGAACTATTTCTTTAAAGGAGTAATAATGGAAATCTACTGCTTGATGTTTCTTGACTGACATGATACTTTAATAACTTCTGAATGACAAGTAGACTAAAGATGATTTAAGCAAATCTAAATATAGCGGTGGCTTTTTCTGCTACGTTTGCACAGGCATGATTACTTCATTGTTCCGTAGAGGGGGAAAATGGTTAGTTGTGTAATGTTTCATGTAAAGGAAAAAGTATTTTGTCCTGTTCCTCGGGCTGGAAGTGTCTGAACCGCAGTATTTGATACCGTTCCCTTACGCCTGTCAGACGTTACCACATTTCTGTAATGTCTCTGTTGGCTTTTTCAAGGGGAGGCCGTGATGCACCTCTGCAGTAAGGAGCTCTGTAACGTCTCATATTTACATGTAGGACCATTAAAGAATTCCTCTTCAGCTCTTTAATTTACATGCTCCATTGAAAAGCGTTGAACCCTGGCACAATGCGGTCTGGATAATTTGCCAGGCCATACAACCTAAACACAGCAGCCATCCAAAACTGTTCTTGGCAATCTGCTACCGACCAGGAATGTTTTGCAGAAGTGTTATTGTTCTTGGGTAGATCCCCCATTTCAGAGTGACTTTTTAATGCCCCTTCGTAGTCGTTCAGAACACATCAGGAACGCTGACTACCGTCATTATTTAGTTTGTAAAAGTTCACATTTTTCGCATTTCTGTGTCTTTGGAGGCTCTCCTCGTTCTTTTAGTTTAACGACAACATGAAATCAAAGTTGGGCTTGTTTATTTTCTTCGTAAATGTCATTTGTGTTATTGTGGACCGTTTATCATAGTTATCGTAAAAGAGCAAAAAAAGGGCTTGCTCATAGGAGTCAATTTTAGCTGCGATTTGTCTACTGAACTCAATAATTTGGTTATAAAATGTTGCTTTTTGGATGAGTGTAGAGATGCAACTTCCTGCAGAGGGTTTTGCTATGCTGTAGGTTTTACAGTTTTTATATTTTAGTTATAGTTTTCATATTTTGATGAATGTGTCCTTTATATTTAGCCTATATATATATATATATATATATATATATATATATATACACACTGCCGTGCAAAAGTTTGGGATCACTAAGATTATTTTTATTTTATTTTTTTTTTTTTTAAGTCTCTTTAATGCTCATCAAAGTTCAATTTATTTGATCAAAAATACAGAGACAATAAATATTGTGAAATATTATTGCAATTCAAAATGACAGTTTTTATTTTTATTTTATGATGCAAAGCTGAATTTTCCATCAGCCATTACTCCAGTCTTTAGTGTCAAATAACCCTTCAAAAATCATTCTAATATACTGATTTATTGCTTTTATTATCAATGTTGGAAACAGTTGTGCTGCTTAATTTTTTTTTGGAACCTGTGATACTTTTTTCAGGATTCTTTTGAATAAAAAATTAAAAAGAACAGCATTTATTCAAAATAGAAATCTTTTCATACAATATAGGTCTTCACTATCACTTTTTATCAATTTAACACATCCTTGCTGAATAAAAGTATTCATTTCTTTTAAGGAGAGAAAGAAAGAAAAAAATAACTGACCCCAAACTTTGAAAGAGGTGTTTGTTACAAATGTTTTTTATTTTAAATAAATGCTGTTCTTTTTAACATTTTATTTATCAAAGAATCCTAAAAAAAGTATCACAGGTTCCAAAAAAAATAATAAGCAGCACAACTGTTTCCAAAACTGATAATAAATCAGTATATTAGAATGATTTCTGAAGGATCATGTGACACTGAATACTGGAGTAATGATGCTGAAAATTCAGCTTTACATCACAGGAATAAATTATATTTTAAAGTATATTAAAGTAGAAAACAACTATTTTAAATTGCATTAACATTTCACAATATTAAATTTTTTTTCTGTATTTTTAATCAAATAAAAACAGCCTTGATGAGCAGAAAAGTCTCCTTTTAGAAAGCATTAAAAACTTTTGAGCGGCTGTGTGTGTATATGTATGTGTATATATATGTATATATGTATATGTGTGTGTGTATGTGTGTATATATATATATATATATATATATATATATATATATGTGTATATATAATTTTTTTTTTTTTTTTTTTTTAATTATTATTATTTTTTTACCAAATGTGAACCACAAAAACAGTCATAAGGGTCAGGTTTTTTTTTAATTTTTTTTTTTTATTTACCTTTATACATCATAAACATCATAATAAGCTTTCCATTGATGTATGATTTGTTAGGATAGGACAATAGAATAGGCTGAGTTGCATCTATCTGAAATCAGATAAAATAAATATTAGGAAAATCGCCTTTAAAATTGTCCAAATGAAGTTCTTAGCAATGCATATAGTAATAATCAAAAATTACGTTTTGATATATTTACAGTAGGAAATTTACAAAATATCTTTATGATCTTTACTTAATATCCTAATGATTTTCGGCATAAACAATAATCAATAATTTTGACCCATACAATGTATTTTTGGCTATTGCTACAAATATGCCCATGCTACTTTTGTGGTCCAGGGTCACAAATTAAAACGTTTACGAAGTCAAATATTAAATTGGTATGTTAAAAGATCCAAAATAAAAGTTTTTGTGTATATAATATGAGTGTGTACAGTGTATATTTATTATGTACATATGAATACACACACATGCATGTATATATTTAAGAAAAATTTTATGTTTATATTTTAAATATATTTTACCATGCTGCAATATTAATTATGGTTCTATGTTGTAGTTATAGTGTTCATATATTGTTGTAAATGTAGTCTTTTTTTTTTTTTTCATGTCATTCATTCTTTTAGTATGATTGACTTTTTATGTATTTTATCGTTTTAGTCAATGAAAATAGCATTTTAGTTTCCAGTAATGTATGCATTTACAAAAGCATTGTCAAACTGTAACATACCAAATAACTATTTCAAAGTTAATAATAAATTCTCAAATATTTGTATTTTACTTTATTATTTTATTATTAATAAAATTTATTTATGCATTTTCACTTATTTATTTTAGCTTTGAAAGAATGTGCTTTGTCAAAAACGCTATAAAAAATAAAAGTAATTAAATAAAATAAAATAGTCAAATTATTTTTAATTTAGTCATATTGTACCAATTGCTGGTGGACTGTTAGCACAGTAAAACATGCTTTTGCACAGTAAAATCCTGTCTGTTGTGTTCATGGCTTTTAAATGTACTTAAGTTCATCATCTTTAAACCACTGCTGCTAAAAATATTAAAGCTAGATCTAGTGAAACAAACTAGTCAATCTTCAGGATGATAGAAGTAGTCAACCAGTCGTCAACAACCGACTAGACGACTAATCTATCATCCTGGACTTTTTCCCTAATCCCGCTGGATAAAATTAATTCCTGCCTGACGTTCGCTGTTGAATGTTAAATGCATTGCTAATAGCGTTTCCGTCCGTCTACAGGTGCCTTCTGTCTTATAATCTGCCCTCATTTCAGGTAGTTTGGTTGTCTCATATGGAGATGAGAAGGTGTGAATCTCATTAGCTTGTCAGTCTAGTCTTTTACTTGTCGTCTCGTGGGCCTGATCTCTGCGGTGTTGTCAGGCATCTCTGCGTGCGCCGCACAGATCGGCGGTGGTCCCGGGGCCGTTTGGCGTACGCTAAATTAGCCCCCCTTGTCGGGAGACGGCAGATTGGGTTGCCTCTTCGTCCCTTCGCAGCTCTCAGCACAAGTTGTCTACAAATAAAACTCCAGACTTCTAAATCCCCTGTTTTTCATCCTCACGTCCCCCCTTTGTAATAAAGGGCTATTTCCTGTTAGCCGAGTGAAGAGGGAATACGCGAGAGTACAGCGTCTGTCCGAGACCGAGCCGGCAGGAAGGGGCTTTTCCCCCGCAATGGCTTTTCCATGTGCTCTTTGAGATGAATGAAGACACATTGTGGAATTAAGGGGAAAAGGGGCTCTGGCTCCCGGCCGCAACTTTAGCTTCCTGCCGCCAAGCAGCTACCGCTCGCAAAAACTGAGACCCCGCACAGTAGCATACAAAGATCTGTGTGTGTTTCTGTCGTTCTATCTGTCGTTCTATCATTCTATTGTTCTATCCATTTATCTATCAGTCTGTATTGTTCTATCTATAATTCTGTCTATCTATCTATCTCTGGTTCCATCGTTCTGTCATTGTATCATTCTATCTATCTATTTTTCTATCTACCTTCTATCTATCGTTGTATATCATTCTATCTGTCATGCTATCTATTCATCCATCTCTATTTCCATCGTTCTGTCTATCGTTCTAACGTTTTATCGATTTGTTGTTCTATCTATTGTTCTATCTATTTATCTATCTCTAGTTCCATTGTTCTATCATTGTATCGTTCTATCTATTATTCTATCGTTCTATCTGTCTATTGTTCTATATTGTTCTGTCTGTCTATTTACCATTCTATCTAACGTTCTATGGTTCCATCGTTCTGTCATTGTATCGCTCTATATATTCTATTGTTCTATCTGTCTATCGTTCTATATTGTTCTATCTATTTATCGTTCAATCTATCGTTCTATCTCTGGTTCTATCGTTCCATCATTGTATCATTCTATATATCATTCTGTCTATCGTTCTATATTGTTCTATCTATCTATTTGTCTATCTCTGGTTCCATCGTTCTATCATTGTATCGTTCTATATATTATATCTGTCTATCATTCTATATTGTTCTATGTATCTATCTGTCGTTCTATCTATCGTTCTATTGTTCCATCATTGTATAGTTCTATATATCATTCTGTCTCTCATTCAATTGTTCCATCTATCTATTTGTCCATCTCTGGTTCCATCATTCAATCATTGTATCGTTCTATGTATTCTATCTGTCTATCATTCTATATTGTTCTATGTATCTATCGTTCTATCTATCGTTCTATCTCTGGTTCTATCGTTCCATCATTGTATCGTTCTATATATCATTCTGTCTATCATTCTATATTGTTCTATCTATCTATTTGTCTATCTCTGGTTCCATCGTTCTATCATTGTATCGTTCCATATATTCTATCTGTCTATCATTCTATATTGTTCTATGTATCTATCTATCGTTCTGTCTATCGTTCTATCTCTGGTTCCATTGTTCTGTCATTGTATAGTTCTTTCTATCATTCTATCTGTCTATCATTCTGTATTGTTCTAGCTATTTATCTATCTTGTTACATCGTTCTATCATTGTATTCTATCTATCGTTCTATCTATCGTTCTATCTATCGTTCTGTCTATCTCTAGTTCCATCGTTCTATCATTCTGTTGTTCTATCTATTGATCTATCTGTCTATCGTTCTATATTGTTCTATCTATCGTTCTATGTGTTTATCATTGTTTCCATCGTTCTATCGTTCTGTCTATCATTCTATCTATCGTTCTGTCATTATTTCTATTGTTTTGTCATTAAATCTATTGTTCTATCGTTAAATCTATCGTTCTGTTGTTCTATCTGTCGTTCTGTCATTATATCTATCGTTCTGTATTGTTCTATGGCTCTATATTTATCTATCTTTCTATCTAACATTCCATCCATCTATTGTTATGTCGTTCTATATCTATCTGTCTGTCGTTCTGTCTGTCTGTTAGTCTGTCGTTCTGTCGATCTATCTCTCTGTCGTACTTCCTATCTTTCTGTCTATATCTTTAATTCTATTTAGCAATCTGTCTATACCTAGATCTATATCTATCAAGCTAAGAGTTATGTGATTATCTGAGTTTTAGTTCCACTTTAAAGTACATTTCAAATTGCAGTTCTTCGTCCAGTTTGCAACTTCTCGAATTGGAATTAAAGTCTCTCTCAGTTCAAATCAGAATGACAAACAACCTGGGTTTTAAATGTTTTCATAGTGTTAAATTTGCCTTTTTTAGAAAGTCAGTTTGCTTTCTGCACCTAGAGGGTGCTGTTTCTGCTGTCTGCTCGGCAGGCACACAGCTGAAATCTTATTTCCAGTGTGCGGTAAGCCATGGATGAGTGATTCTCTTTTGAGGTTTTTCAGAACGGCCCTCTCTCTGGGCTCTAACGTAAAGCTCTAGTGACAGGTAGCGGATCGAGGTCACGTCTGCTAATCACATCCACTGACTGATTCCAGATTCCGGTCCAGTGACCCACTGAGGAGCTGTCATGAGCGGAGGAAACTTTACATCCTTTGCAGTCTTGGCACGTTCCAAAACTTTCGCTGACCTCAGTGGTTGCATGGCAACTGTTTTGTTTTAATTGGGAGGTTTTATTTAGGCCCGGATATTTGCATATGTGGTTAGGTTCATAATGCGAGACTCTTGCTGTAGCTAAAGGACACGGGTGAACATTTGATGGATCTAGTTAGCGATTTCCTCCGGTCCCAAATGATGTCAGAGTAATTACATGTTGAGGAGGTTTTGCGGTGTAGAGAGTTTCTTCAGGTGGTCAAATCTCACTCAGGAAGGTAAGGGCTGGCTTTGTCATTTCCACCCAGAGATTTAAGAAAGATTTCTGCCCACGCCGTCTGAAGAAAAGAGCCCTGTTTGCTTTCCCGTACAAAGTAAAACAAACACAACCTGTAATGCCGACTGGTCAGGTGTCCAGATTGCTGCAGAGTTAAGAGGGAACCCAGCCTCCCCCTCCGGGGATCTGTGCCACCCACTCCTCGGAAATATGAAATCTGTCGAAACCGAGACGTGGCGCACATGTCTCGAGGTGAATTTTATTTGCGTTGCTCTCTAAATTTTGGTAATCCCAAAGTTTAATTTCATGATTGGGCCATTTCCAAACGCCGGACTGATGAGTTCCAGATGGGATCTCAAATGATTGCGGTCAATCTGATGGCAGGGAAAAAAGCTTGAATTTTAGCAGTTCTGGCCTCTTAGAGGATAATTTAGGGAAGAAACTAAAGCTCCACGATTTGGGGGAAAAATCTTTTTTATGATAAAAGTCGCAATGGCAAATTAAAACGAATTTTAAAAAATTCCAAGTTTACTGCACTTGTCTGTATGGATGCACATTTGGCCAAAATTATGTAATTATATATACAAATAGACAAATAATTGCAATACTAAAATATACACTACCAGTCAAAAGGTTTTGGACACTAAGATTTTTAATGTTTTTTTTTTTCTGCTCTCCAATCCTGCATTTAAAATACAGCAAAAGCAGTATAATTGACTTTTTTTTTTTTTTTTTACTATTTAAAATATCTGTTTTCTATTTGAATATATTTTAAAGTGTAATTTATTCCTGTGATCAAAGCTAAATTTTCAGCATCATTATTCCAGTCTTCAGTGTCACATGATCCCTCAGAAATAATTTTAAAATGCTAATTTAGTGTTATTAGCAATATTTTTAAAAGGCTTTTGTAACATTATACACTATACCACTCAAAAGGTTTTTTTTAAGGAAAGAAATTATAAAAATGAACACTTTTTATTTAGCAAGGATGCCTTAAAGTGATCAAAAGTGATGATAAAGACATTTTATAATGTTACATAAGATTTCTGTTTCAGATAAATGCTGTTTTTCTGAACTTTCTATTCATCAAAGAAACCTGAAAAAATCTACTCCGCTGTTTTCTACAATAATAATAATAAATGTTTTTTGAGCAGCAAATCAGAATATTAGAATGAGGGTCATGTGACTGAAGTAATGATGCTAAAGAAAAAAAAGCTTTGAAATCACAGGAATAAATTACATTTTTGAATATATTAAAATAGAAAGCAGTTATTTGAAATAGTAAAAATATTTCAAAATTTTACAGTTTTTCCTGTACTTTGAATCAAATAAATGCAGGCTTTGTGAACAGAAGGAAAAAAAAAAACATTAAAAAAAAAAAGCTTTTGACTGGTAGAATATGTCAGAATTTTTTTTTTTTTGTTTTTGTTTTTCATTTTTTAACATTATGCCATCAAACCTTTATTTGACCTTTAATACTCTCTTTGGTCAATAAGTGCTTTTCATTACATGTTTGGGAAGGTGGTTGGCATATGTTGAGTTCCCAAATGCACACTGAGGTGACCCAAACTCAAAGAGAATGTAGAGATGGAGTTTGTGTGGAGCAATGAACTCAGATGCTGCAAACACTGGTGTATCATGAGCTGCTCATGTGTAAACAAACATAGTGCCACACTTAACTCTGAAACCCACAGCATATACATGTATGTAATTAAAATGCAGCTTTATTGCGACTTCAGTTTTATTTCACTTAATCATGCAGCCCTAAAAGAAACCCCTTCTTCCTTACCAGGCTTGGTAACCTTTCCATGTATAGCTGGATCTATAAGTTTTAGCACAGCGTGATTATGACCCAGCGTTCCTCAGCTGGGGGAAATGGTCTCTCATTACCAATGTTATTTTCTTTCCCTTTGTCTTTCCATTGGATGTGGGCACTGAAAGCTTTTGAGACTCTCGGCGAAGGAGGAGATTTTCATTACTGGCCAACATTACTGCTTTCTCATTGTCTCTGAATACCGTATCTATTCCACTCGGCACATATGAAACGTTTGGAGAGCAGTGACTGTCCACAGAGCGCTAAGATTGAAATGGTTGAAAAGCTCCTGGATACCCAAAGCTAATCAAAGCCGTCAGCACGCTTCTCTTCGAGGACGTTTCTTTCACAAAATTCAGCATCCCAAGCGGACGTAGTGGAAGGTCCTGGCTCTCTGTTCAAGCAGCAAATTCACATCAATTTATGAAACAGGAACCAGGGGGGTCATATCCATTCACCTTTGGCAGCCCAGCACCAGTTGACGCCTGAACTCACCTCCAACTTTGACCCTCAGTGTTCGGCACCTCTCACTGCTTCGAAGTCACAGTCTGCTTGCCAAGTGAAATGAGAACCCTGCTTGGTCAATATCCCATAATTTACTTTCTTTGTGTTGTTACTTGTTACTACCAAACCAGCTTGTAAAATGAACCAACTTCGCAAAAAGGCTACCTAACACTGCAAACCCTGACATAAGAAATAATAGTAAAAAAAATCTAATGTTTTGAAATGAAACCGTTTAATGAACCTATAGACAATATATGTAGGTTTGAATACATTACCAGTCAAAAGTTTTTAAACTTGCATGCTCTCCAAGCCTGCATTTATTGAACCAAAGTACAGCCAAAACAGCACAATTTTGAAATATTTTTACTATTTAAAATAACTTTTCTATTTGCATATATTTAAAAATGTAATTTATTCCTGTGATTTCAAAGCTGCATTTATTGCATCATTACTCCAGTCACATGATCATTCAGAAATCATTCTAATATACTGATTTGCTGCTCTAAAAATGTATTATTATTAATGTTGAAAACAGCTGAGTAGATTTTTTTTTTTCAGGTTTCTTTGAATACAAAGTTCAAAAGAACAGCATTTATCTGAAATAGAAATATTAGACATTAACTTTTAAAGTATCCTTGCTATATAAAATATTATTTTCTTCAAAAAAAAAAAAAAAAAAAACCAACTCCAAGCTTTTTGAAGCTTTTTATTTCAGATAAATGCTGATCTTTGGATGTTTCTATTCATTGAAGAATCCTAAAAAATGTACTCAACTTTTTAAAATATTGATAACAGCAATAATAATAGTAAAAATGTTTCTTAAACAGCAAATCTGGATATTTGCATGATTTCTGAAGGATCATGTGACACTGAAGACTGGAGTAAGGATGCTGAAAATGCGGCTTTGTTCACAAGAATAAATTCCATTTTAAAATATATTTAAATAGAAAAGCATTTTATTTTAAATAGTAAATGTATTTCACAATATTACTGATTTTGCTGTATTTTTGATCAAATAAATGCAGGCTTGGTGAGCAGACTTGACTGACTGATAGTGTATGTGTGTTTTTGTTGAGTATCATATGATGGATTAGTTCTTTTTAAGCTTTTTATGCCTCATATAGTATGAATAGTATATGGAGAAGGATGTTACGGACCTCATATTTTATTCAAGGAACAAAAAACATTTTTATTCAGAGCCCCAAAACTGACACAAAATATGCAATTTGATGCAGATGTTATTTATATGGCCAAAAAGAAAGATGGAATTCTAATATCTAGTAGCATAGCAAACTACTTACATAAATGCATGTAAATATTAGTTTTCACACCATATCTCTTAATATATCTTAGTAAGATGGTATTTAAGTGCTCGGATTTATGCTCAAATCTCATAAGTTTCGAAATATATAATGCAATGCAATAATTATTGGGACAAATAAACATTCATCAAAAGCCTTAGCCATATATATAGCCGTTTTGACCAGAATATAAGCCAACCCTGGTTAGATGATGACCACCTTTTTCAAGACTTAACTTTTGGAAAAGGATTTTTTTTTTTTTTCTAAATCTTTGGTTTTATAAGAAAAAAGTTTGTGTTTTGAAAATATGGTAAATACTGGTAAAATGCACCAACAACCAAATAAAAATAAATAAATAAAATTTGATATAACACAAAAACAAGTAACCCATTTAAATTATATAACAATTAGGCTATTCATCTCATAGTAGCCTATTAACATTTCTAGCTTACCATGACTGTCTTACATTTTAAAATCACTTACAGAGGAAGTTTGGTTTCAAACTGACAGTCAAGACTCATGCTGCTATACGCTTTTCTTTTTCTTTTGTTTTCAATCATGTTGTTCTAACATTACATTATGTGTTTCTTGGCACACTTATTTTAGTTATAGTTGTGGGTGTATTATTAACATTTCAAAGACTAGACCCTGAATATAAGACAAATGCGTTTTTTCAGATGTATTTCCAAGAAAAAAAAAACTTTTTTTCGGGTCAGTACAGTATTTGGTTAGCAGTATTTGAAGATGAACACTTATTGGACAGAGTCAACCTAAGTTTACTTGATTATCCATTTATTATTTTTAAAAACCATGTTAAATATGAGCATCTAACCCAGGGGTCGGCAACCCTCGGCTCTTTCATCCATCTGCGGTGGCTCTCTGTAGCTCGGGTATACCCTGACTTTTAACAAAGCCTAAACTGTTCCCCCTGCACTTCTTCTCGGGGAAGTGTGTTCGCGTAGTGATTTTCAAGGGCCAGTGTGAATAAGTATCGATTCAAATTAAAAGAGACAAGATAGTCACATCGTTTTGGATACGTTTTATTCTTATCCAAATCGATGTTGGAGTGCTGAACACTCTCATGCAGTGTATGTTTCATTCATACTCAAAGCCGGAGGGCACTCTCACGCAAAAAGTCCAAAACTGACTCATATGATAGAAGTAATAACTTTTGAAGTGCCAGGAAAACCCTAATATGGGCAAAGACATCCCGCTATCGCTGTAGCTAAGCTGAATAACAAGCATAAATTTTAACTGATGAAACGTAAAGACAATAAATGACTGCGAAATGATTAAATGATTAAAGTATATGAATGAAACCGTGGTAATTGACATTGGCATTAATTACAGTAGACTACAGAAGCTATAACATATTTTCTACCCTATTCTGTGATAAAAGTGGAAACTAAATCTTTTGTTTTATTAAGAAAAAAGTTTGTGTTTTGAAAATATGGTAAATACTGTAAAATGCACCAACAACCAAATAAAAAAAAGAAATAAAATTTGATATAACAAAAAACAAGCAACAAGTGTGTGTGTGTGTGTGTGTGTGTGTGTATATATATATATATATATATATATATATATATATATATATATATATATATATATAAAATATAAATTTATTTTTTACATTTTCTCTTTTTTTTTTTTTTTACCTTAAGGTGGAATAAATTATTGATTATTGATTGTTTTTTTTTTTTGCACTTTACAAATGTACACATTTTTTTCAAATAGTTGTATCTTGGCCAAATATTGTCCTATCTTAAACCATACATCAATGAAAAATGTATATATTCAGCTTTTAGATTATGTATACATCTCAATTTCAAACAAATTGGCCTTTATGACTGGTTTTGTGGTCCAGGGTCACATTTATAGAACGATACTAAAAGGTCTTTCAAACTTTTTTGTCATCTTGCATTTCAAATACGATCCAGTAAACTTTATAATGTTAAAATGAAGTAGTCTTGCAAGTTTCTAGGTCCCATTTCCACCAAAACTTCATTTGTGGAAGTCAAAGAATATATTTAAAGTGTAAATAGTACAGTACACCGCAGACCTTTGACCTTTTCCGGTATCCGTACCTTGTTGACCCAAGGTGTTTTCTTGCACCCTAGTTGTATTCTGTTCTGGAGTTCTTGTTAAAAGCACCGCCAGCATCTGTTGTTCGTGTAGTTTCTATGCTTCTCTTTGTCTTTCCCCCCAGCACGCCATTTGCTTGAGCGTTTCAGGGAAGAGAATGATTAATATGTTTTTTGCTTCGGCAGACACGGGCATGGATTTTTACGAAAACGTCTGCGCTATTAAAACACAAAGAGCGGTTTTGTTCTCCCGGATCCATTGGATCGAGCCGCTCTTTAGATTTATCAAATTAGACTCAAGTGAATGTGGGTGGTGTTCTGTTGCACATGCAGCAAGGTAAAGGGGGGGGTTTAAGGGCTGTATCCCACCGGGAGCCATTGGTCCCCACACAGACCTCACACCCACGCTGTACCTTCCAGATCACAGTCAGGCCAATAATTCCTCCCTCTGGCAGGAGTCAAGCAAACGTGTAAGCTATTTGGAGCCGTAAACTGAACGAATGTATTCCTGTGTGTGTTTCAGAGGAGAGAAGCGGCTCGAGGAGAGGATTGCGCAATATCTTAGATTTTATCCTATTTCTGTTTTATTGTTGATTTAATTTACTGTTATTTGTAGTTTGAATTATTTTTTTTTTTATTTGAATTTTTATTTTTTTGAATTATTAGTTTTGTGAAATTTTGAGTCATACCAACTAATGGAATTGTGGTAATTCAGAACTTGTTTGTAGCATAAACACATTTTTAAACTAAAAAACATTCAATGCTTAGCTTCAACATTTCTCCTTATCTGGTCTTGTGCAAAGCATGCTGAGAACTAGAAATAGTGTCCAATTTTCAAATAGTTTCATTAAGTTGCTACTATCTATATATATATATATATATATATATATATATATATATATATATATATATATATATAATTTTTGTTTGTTTATTCAGCTGACGCACAATATTACACATAATATTAAGTTGTTATGTGAACAGAACTCAAAGTAATGTTTGCAACTTAAAAGGTTTCATAAATCAGTAAGTTTGAATTTTTTACTTGCAACCATGCATTTATTTGTGCAATAAACCCCTTGAATTACATTTTATAGTGATTAGAAAATCTAACTTCTAACTTCCAAATTGTTAAAAACAGATATGTTGTGAGCTCAAAAGTACTCAGTTTATTTTTTATTTTTTGTCAAATGTAAATTCATGTTCTAGTCGCATTTTCTTAGTTAAATGAATATTACTTACACTATCAGAATAAGATTTTTTTTTTTTTTACATGAACAATGTAATCAAAATTCTATTTATTAGCTAAATATGAATCCTATCAAGTTAGTGTTTTTAAGCATTTCAGAACATTTTCCATACATTTATTCCAAAATAATAACTCAAGGCAGTAACAATTTAAACAATATATTTTATTTGTGAACTAACGTTCATCTGTTCTTTTTAATAGTTAACTATTTCTGAGTTTTTCGGATCATCGGTCAACAAAGCTCTGGAAATATTGGTCACAGACACGGAGACTTATTTTAAATTTCACCAAGCTGATTACTCACTAAAAACTCCCACAGATCATGTTTTAATTCCATTTCTTTGCTTATCTTCCCATTAACGGCATTATATTGTTCGTTCAAACATGGGTGGGATTTATCACATGAACCAGTCACAGCTGAACATAACCAGTCATATCCAGTCATATCGCGATGGAGGCATTGCCTCCTCTCACATGATTTTCTCCATTCATTCTCAGTTAACCCCTACCAAACTCCCTGCACGCATTAGGGGGTCTGTTAAAACTGAATGGGTTCAGGGGAGACCATACAGGCTGAAACTTTACCTGCAAGTGTCGCTGTTGGACAATGTTTATTTAGAAAAATTAGTGATTTACGCCCAATATATGTAAACCTGGACCACAAAACCAGTTGGAAGTAGCATGGATTTATTTGTAACAGCAATACAAAAATAGCTAACAATACATTGTATGAGTCAAAATGCTATATTAATGAAGATATTTTATATATTTATTACCATAAATACAGAAATAGCTAACAATACATTGTATGAGTCAAAATGCTATATTAATGAAGATATTTTATATATTTATTACCATAAATACAGAAATAGCTAACAATACATTGTATGAGTCAAAATGCTATATTAATGAAGATATTTTATATATTTATTACCATAAATACAGAAATAGCTAACAATACATTGTATGAGTCAAAATGCTATATTAATGAAGATATTTTATACATTTATTACCATAAATATATCAAAATGTAATTTTTGATTAGTAATATGCATTGCTAAAACTCAATTTAGACAATTTAAGTGTGATTTCTCTCAATATTTTGATACATCAATGGAAAGCTTTTTTATTCAGCTTTCAGATGATTTTTAAATCTTAATTTAAAAAATTTACCCTTATGGCTGGTTTTGTGGTCTAGGGTCACACATAGTTTTTTTTGTCTTATATTTCTATATTTTTAATTCACTTATGTCATTCACAGTGCTTATTTGGATTGTAGTTCTGTCTTTCTTTGAACCTGTTAAAGCCTTCTACTTTTTCCAATTTCCAAATCCTTTTTTGCTTCAAACTTAGTTTGTGATATTGTGATTCACATTGTAGCTAGTTGGTCTGGTTTAGGACTGTAACTTTTAACAGACTTTTTAAAAATCCCTATGGGGGAAAAATGAATTGGTTAAATACTTCTGGGCCCCAAAAAGTGAGCATTTTTGTACCCTATTAAGCTTAACTTAACTAACTAGATTACCAGTTAAGTATTTGCATGGAGTAGGCTTCTGGCCACAGTGAGTTGTCAGAGAATAGACAAAAATGATATCGATCAGCAAACGCTCAGCACTCGTCCGGGCTGTTGTCCAAAGACCCCGCGATGGATTGAAAAGTCTCGGTTGCCTTCTAAGGATGAAGTGATTTCCAAACCGTTCCTGTCTGAAGACACAAAGGTCTTCTTTCAGCCCAGCGCGCTCCGCTGAAATCAATAGGCTGATAAAATTGACAGATCGCCGGTAAATTATGTGGAATCTTGGCCTGACACGCCGCTGTCAGCAGGAAATTTCTTTTTAATAGTCTATTTAAGGAGAAGCGGGGATGTGTTTTTCTTAGTCAGGGGGGAATGTTGATCCAGAGGGCCGGGGGTGGGGGGTCAGACGGGGAGGAGGCGCTTGGGTAAATCGCGTGCCGGTCAGACAGAGCAAACGGGACCCCAGGCTGCGGACTCTTGCAGGTGTGTGGAGGTGGGGGGTAGGCGTTGGAAAGCTGGCTTTTTTTTTCTTCGAGAGCAGCCAAAGTAGCCACCTGTCGTTCCACAGTTTTTAGGACTTCCTTTTCATCCGGTCTTCAGCACAACTCCCAGTTGGGCCAGCATGCATCCTGCCAGAAGGCCTGATTGAAACCAACTGCCAGCGGGGGCTGCCTCAGGAACTCCAGGCGAGGACATGAATGGAGATACGGCGAACGGCGTGCGCTGACTGTTTACCTCAGATACAGGAAGGAGATGAGCTAGACTTCTCAAAATCCCACGACTACAACTCCTCCATTCCAAAACCTAGTTAGCTCCCTATTGTGTGCTTCCTACACCCAGACAGCATCCTAAACAGAATATCATAAGTGATTGATTTGGAGCGCTCAACGTAGGCAGCAACATTTTGTTTTGTACAAATAGTGACTCACACAAAACGAATGTTGAATCAAAATATTTCTTTCTAAAGTTACTTTTTGTAGTGTTTATTCAGTGGTTTATTCAGTGCCAGAATTCATGTGCAGTTCATTTGCGATGAATTACATTAATTCATCAGCACATCATGTAATTAATTAGAATAAGAATTTGAATCTCTTTACAGACCTATTTGTGGAAAGGAGTTCAGTTAGGTCACACACAGCTTCATTCAAAAAGTAGAAGCTCATGTGAAATCCTAGAGAAGAGAAGCTAGTCAATTGAGTGTGGCAACACATTTTACAGTGCTTGAATATTATGTCTTTTACTTCATATAATTAATGGCGCCATCATTGTTTCAGGTGTATCAGTTCTAACACCATGGCAAAAGTTTGAGCAAAGCATGCTAATTGTTCTGTCATTGGCTGCACAGACGAGCACAGAACAAGTTTTAGAGTCCCAACCTCAGAGGAGACAAGAGAGCAGTGTATTTGATTTATTTACTGTATATTACACTGCTGCCACACAGATCAATATACATTTGATTTCTTTCCCAGCTGTTTACCTTCACAGACATAACTGACTGTTTTTGTAACTCCTTTGTGTTTTTAACATAAACTTGTGTTTATTTGACAGTTGTAAACACAATAAGACTTGAAAGAGACGCACATGCTGTGTGACTTCTGATGTGTGCATTCACAAAACCCTATATCAGAACTTTGAACTAATATGGTTTAAAATACATGATTTCAGCGTTAGAGACATGATAATCAAAACCAAACAGATGTTTTATGACAGAGTATCTGAGATATGAGCTGTAAAGGAACAGCTCTATTCTGGAGAAGGGGCCGGGGAGCAGCAGCTCATTTGCATTTAAAGAAAACACGAAAACAGCATGTTTCTGCTTCCACTCAAAATCAACATTTTCAACATGATATAATAAATTATCAGTGTGGTGATTTGAGCTGAAATTTCACAGGCATCTCTTCACATTCTGGGGACAAAAAAAATCACAAAAATGACACTTGTTAAGTTAAACAATGATTTTTGGCATAAAAAAAAAATCAATCATTTTGACCCACTACTTGCGTCTGGGTTTGTGTTCCAGGGTCACAAATATTAAAATGTTTACACATACACACACACACACACACACACACACACACACACACACACATAATACACATATGTATTATATTTTTTTTATGAAAACTTAATTAGAAAGAGATCTAAAATATTTGTAGAATTTTTACTCTCTTTTGCTACAAATGTTAAATCTACAAATAAAATGTTATGGTTAACACTGCATCTGTCTGGAAAAATGGCTATTTTGGAATAAATGGGTATTTTCTATAAAAAAAAAAAAATGGTTATAGTTTATATTATTATTGTTTTGCTTAAAACTAACCAAAATAAATAAATATATATAATCTCTGTACAGTCTCAAACAAAAGGAAATACAGTAGTCAACATCTGAAGTGGATCAAAACCTTTTATCAAAGTTGTCCTAAAACCAAAACAGTACCCGTTCTTGTCATAGGACAACTTTAAACTTTTTTTTTAATCCACTTCAAATGTTGACTACTATATATGGGTATTTGTTATCTGCAAAAAGTATTTGAAAAATATTGCCAAAATCCAATATCATGCATCCCTAGTTAAAACAATTCACCTGCATTATTTTGCATTTTGTGATGCACACGCGTTAGGGCTGGGCAATGTATCAAATATTAGCGATAATATCGCTATAATTTTGATGACGATGTAAAATTTTGAAAATATTGTGAATATTGAATATTTCAAATTCAAGCATACTTTCCCAAAAGAACGCGCCGAACATTCAATCTTGGGCTCGCAAGAGACGTGAGGTGGGGAAGGGACTTTTTTCACACATTATCAAAATGGAGAGTAGTGTTTAAATGAAAACTATAACGAAAAATGCTATTATGAATTTTTCCTATGACTTGGACGAGATGAAGATGAGATGACAATAAGGTCATAGCTATGACAATAAGTGAAAGCTATGACTATAGCAATATGCAATTCCGTTGACTAAAATGTATAAAAAAAAATACAAACTTTAAAACTTTAAATAAAAAGCTTTCATGAGTGTGGTTGCCAGATATCAAGAGTTCAAATCCCCGAATCAGAGCTTCACTGTTAAAAGGATACATTTTATGCCTGGTGTTTTGCTGATTTTAAGCAATCTGGCAACCATGCACATGCGCTCATCCTCACTGCTGAAGCGCCGCAGATGATGATCTGAAAACACAGACAAACAGGCTGGAGTTTAGCGATCAAAATGAAAGTGTCACTCAACCAGTCTGAATTCTGTCATGAGATCTCAACTGTATTGTTTGCGATTGTGATCACTGAACAAATGCACTTACTCAACCGCTGTTGTTTGAGTAGAGAAACATAGGCTATTGCAATTTGGAATTACTATTAGGAATTTCAGTGTTACAATATTTTTCATAATGTAGACATTAGTGCATAAGTCTTTGGTATTATTTTATATATACATGTATATAATGCTTATAATGAATCAGTACACTAGATGAGGTAAAATAAACCATGTATGAGTCCACATTGATTTGTGCTCATGGTGGTGGAGCATCCATGAGGCACATTTCCCCAAATTTGCAAACTTAGCTAAGAAATACCTGTGTTCCAGCAACTAGCTCCCCATCTGAGAGGGTTTTTAGTGCCAGTGGGAACACAGTTTCATGCCACAGAGCTTTTAATTCAGAGACAGTTGACAGACTTGTCCCAGTTTTTCCAGTTGCACAGTGTAAAAAAGTTGACATGATGCACTTTCTTTACTGCAGTTACATACATGTGTTCATTTTATTAAAAGCAGTAAGTGCAGTCTAGATTTTTTAACTACTTAAAGTAAATACAAAATGTTTAGTGCAAATTTGTGACAATAGCTGTTCTTTTTTTGTTTTTAAAACTGTTTTCTATTTGAATGTTTTAAAATGTATTTAATGTACTGAATTTTCAGTATCATTACTACAGTCTTCAGTGTCACATGATCCTTCAGAAATCTAATACGTTCTAAACCATAAATCAGAATCCTCTGCAGATGAAAGTCCCGCAGGTTAAAAATTACATGAGGTTGAGTAAATGATGACAGAATGTTTATTTTTGGGTGAACTGTTCCTTTAAATGACACTTAAAATGCTCCACAGTGCGCTAGGTTCTGGAACAGAGCTATTATCTCTTTTATTTTAGCAGAGACATTTTTTCCGCATTGTGTTAAAGGTGCTGGATGCATGTGTTTGTACAACGAGGGCGGAAAAATAACTAAAGGGAAAAAAGAAATATGGCCCATTACCACCTTGGCCTTTAGCGTCTCTCCTCAGGTTCTGACGTAGATGCCTTCTGTCATACTTTCTGTGGACCTGTCCTCAAAATTCAGAACGAAAATATGCTTTTGCAACCATACGGGCAAACGGCTCGTTGGGGCTTGTAGGACAGCTGAAGGAAAAAAAACGCTCACTGGGATGCTTCAGTTAATGATATAAAGAAAAAGTCAAGCTCTTCGTTCTCGTGGATTTGATTCGATGGCTTTCTCTTCTGTTATCCGACCAGAGTCGTCATGTAGAAAAGCTTCAGGGCCTCATTAGATATTTAATTTTCAATAAATAATGACTTTCTCTGAATGATGTACCGGATGCTCCGAGGCCAGGTGGGAAACCCATTTGAAACCTATGTTGCCAGAACGCAAACTTTCCACATGCGTCCTCCAAGGTTAAAGCCCCGTGTGCGAAGATCTGCAGATTATTTATTTATTGGGTGGTGTGGTGGTTTTTTGCTATAAGTAATGAGCGCTTGACCTTCTCGCGACCTCTTTCGTGGTTTCGCTATTTTAGAAATAATGATGGGATTTCCTTTTATGGCCTTTGGTTCTCTATAAGAAGTTGGGAAATTAAAAGTGGGGTCTGCAGCTGCAGGTCTGTCAGGTGAGCGAATCCGTTCCTTCGGTCCGACTACATGGCACCGTCTTCGTTGGGCAAAGCGGACGGGACAGGAAGGGAAGGGACGGGACAGAGCGCTCTGATGCTGAACAGACGAGAATCGGGCCCGTTCAGCTGTCATCTGTTAGCCATCCTCCAGACGGTCTCTCGGGACACGGGGGAGGCTGGATTATTACCCCCACGTCCAGCCTTTCATGGAAAGAACTGCGTCTGCTCTGGTCATCGGCCTGCTCTGTTTTGAAAGTGTTTAGGCCGGTAATGAGGGGGACAATGTGTTTTCAGGATTCGTTTGCTGTTGCTTCCAATTTGTAACTTGACATTGGTGAATGTGTGGTGTAGAGTCCATGTCTGTGTTTATTTGAAGTGAAATAGCATTATAAGTTCTGTACAAAAGTGTTCAGTGGCTCATTTCTTGGTATTGAACTTGCAGTAGGTAAATATCAGCATGACATTGAAAAATAAGAAATGATGCTTTTGTTTTATGGTTATAAACATACTTTCAAACCTCAAGGTTGTTTGGTTTTGCAGTGATATAATTCAGACACTTCTTAGCTGATTAATCAACTGATAACTGATCGTTTGAAGATTATTTTCACTGGATCATAATGGTGTCTGTTTGAGCACAGAGTTGATAGTTCCCCTTGTGTCCTTTCCAAAATATACAGACAATCTTGCCAATGAATAAACCATTTTATTTTCCAACTGTTTTTTTTTTTTTTTTGGATTTGGGTAAATGGTGTAACTTAGTTCTTCTTCACACTTCACACTGTGTATTTCACATTTGCTGCAGTGTATATAAAATGAAATGTATGTTAAATAAAAAAATAAGCTGTTGCACTTTGGGCAAACTGAGTTGGAATCTCGACTCATGGATCTTTCCCAATCCCATCTCCCTTCTCTATCTTTCAAACTTTGCTTTATGTATAAAATAGTGTCGTACCCTAAAAAAGGCCAAAAATGGATAGATAGATAGATAGATAGATAGATAGATGGATAGATAAAACTGTATTTATAAAATATTTATGAATTGTTTATATATATAAATTAGATATTTGAAGTATATGAAGTATGAGGTATAAAATATTAAATATTTAACATTATTATTTATTTATACATTATGTTTAAGTATATATATTTTAAATGTACACACACACAATGTACAACACTACATTCATTAAATAAATGTATAATTTATATTATAAATTTTTTTATTACATTTTATAATATAAATTATACATTTAATAAATGTAGTGTTATTTAAAATATTATATATACTTAAATATAATGTATAAGTACATTACATAATTTTTGTATAAAATATTTCTAAAATATTACATTTGTTTATATATTTGTATATATTATAGTATTTTAAAATATGAAAAATAAATTATAATACTATAAATTATACCCCTAAAGTTTATTAAATACATTGTTTACCATTATATACAGTGTGTTATGAAGTATATAATATATAAAAAAAGAAAAAAATATATATAATACATTTTTGAATGCATTTACAGTGTTATGTATGCTTTACACACGCACATTTAATATAATAAAAAAAAAAATATATATATATATATATATATATATATATATATATGTATATGTATATATATGTGTGTGTGTGTGTGTGTGTGTATGTGTATGTATATATATATATTAAAAGTATATAAAAAAAATTATATTGTTAAATGTATATTATACACAATTTTATAATATTGTAGACTATACATTTTAAATGTTATATGTATGCATTACACTAGCACATTTCATTCCTATTCATATAGTATTTCCAAATATTACGTTTTTTTTTTTTTTTTTTTGGTGTCCCTAGTGTTTTATTCTGTAGCTGTATTTCAATGATTGACTAGAATGAATATTTTTTTCTTTTAGATCAGACGTGATATTTTAATACATTGTCATTGCTGATTGGTTACTTTGTCATTGTTATTCTTCATGAGTGTTGATGTCTGTAGTAGCTGGATGTGAGGCCTGCGTCAGACCCGCAGGTAACCGGGTTCATGTGTGTCGATATGGAGCTGCTCTGTGAGATATGAGGGGATGACAGAATGACAGACCGGGGTGAACAGAGGGGTAAGACTCAGCGGGATGCCGCCTAATGCTTTGCTTTTTGTCTTGCGTACCTCCACAGCCCCATCAGCGAAGATCACGTACCGCTTCATTGACACCAGACTACTTTGATTTACTTTTAAACGAAAAACAATCGATAATACAGTCGAAAAACAATCTGCTCTCTGCTCTCCAATTAATGACACACCAGAGCTTCTATGTCTCATCGCAAGTTTTTGCCGTTCTTATTCCAGTCGTGGAGATTAACGGCAGATTTATTTATAAATGAAATCCAGATGGGGCGTTTAACAAAAGTAAAATAATTAGCTGTTTTTGCAATGGTCGAACTGAAATATCAGTGAAGCTCAGTATGAAATATCACCCATGAGAAGCTCTTTTGTGTTTATGTATTTTTTCTTAAGAAGAAGCTGAATGTTTTAGACATTAGCTACAAAAACAATCACAAGATTAATTGCAGTTATTATAGTAACCTGATGTCAAAAGATTAAAACAAAGCTATCGCTTTTTTTGATTAGTTTAACAAAGCAGAGTCTCATTTTAGTTACCTGAAAGGAGAGATGAAGTGATTTTTAGTTTGGCGAGCAGGTGTGGAGGTTGTAGACGGTGATACGTGAGTCGAGACGCTCAAGACCAAGACAAAATTTGTCCGAACTTCCTCTCACCCTTTTTTGGCGCTGTCACACTGCCAGGACCGCTGCCAAAAGCTTTACCTGCAAATCCCATCTGCGCCACCACACAGAACAGCTGTCTGTCTGACAGGTCTCACTTCCTGTGCTGTCCACCACGGTTCGGTCGTCTGTTTCAGCTCACACTTACTCCTGTCCTCTAAATTTGAGCAACCATTGTAACAACCATGTACCTTCTTTGCACTTTTTGAAAGGTAATGATTTCTTGAAACTGTAGGTAGGTAGATAAATAAATATAAAAAAAAAATTAACTTTTGTTTTATTTTAGGTTTAGTGTATTTTTATAAAAAAAAAAATTAAGGTAGAAAAAATGTGCAATAAAATTCTATTTTATATAATTATTATTATTATTATTATTATTTTTTTTTTTTTTTATTTGAGATGTTTATTTTATATAAGATGAATGAATAGATTGAATTATTATAGTATAAATATACAAATTATATATTATAATTTGTTTTGTTAATATACTTTTTATTCTTTTAAAAAGTGGAGATAGATAGATAGATAGATAGATAGATAGATAGATAGATAGATAGATAGATTTTATATAATTAAAAATATTATATATTTAATTATTTGTATATACAATTATATATTGAATTATTATAATTATACAAATTATATATAATTTTATTCTCAAACTTTTATTCCTTTTTAAAAGTATAGATAGATAGATAGATAGATAGATAGATAGATAATTATATTTTATATAATTAAAAATATTATATATTTAATTAATTGTATATACAATTATATATTGAATCATCATAAGTATACAAATTATAATAATTTTATTCCCAATATACTTTTAGTCCTTTTTAAAAAAGTGTAGATAGATGGATATCTAATTATATTTTATATAATTAAAAATATGATATATTTAATTATTTGTATATACAATTATATATTGAATTATTATAATCATACAAATTATAGATAATAATTTTATTTTTAATATACTATTCCTTTTTTAAAAAGTGTGGATGGATGGATGGATGGATAGATAGATCGATAGGTGGATAGATAATTATATTTTATATAATTAAAAATATTATATATTTAATTATGTATATACAATTATATATTGAATTGTTATAATTATACAAATAATTATATATTATTATTATTTATATATTAATTATATTATTACTATTATTAGTAAGAAATATTTATCTTGAATTCTTATCCATTAAACCTTGAGTCAAAAATATTGAGAATCACTGCTATAGATCATAAACAACCCTTCTTGCCAGTTTCAGTTGATAACGTTGAATAAATCTTGAAGTATTATGTCTGCGTTTGTGAAATATAAGACTATGTCAGTGTCTCTAGATCTGTTTGTATTTCTTAACCTAATGAAACACAGAAAGAGAACTTGAAATTAAATATTTAGTCTTCACGGGCTCGTGATGAGAGATGATCTACAGAGATGATAAAATGAAAGTGTTGATCTTTATCTGCAGGGACTGTTTTTGTAGCCGTTTTGAGGTTTTGGCCAAATTACAGGATGGCTGGATGACAAAGATATCCAGACGTCTTTGTGACACGATGTTGAGTCATACTAGAAAGAAACGCAGGTGGTTTTCGCTCTGTTTGTTCAGTAATTTTTAATTTAAACAATGAAGAATATATGTAATTTGCCATATTAGACATACAGTATACTGCATTTATTGAATTTATTGCGCTTTCATAGTCAGGCTAAGTGTCTTTTGTAAGAAATAACATGCCACATATCAGTTTTCGTCCAGTTGTGTCCTCAATATGAGCACTCTGTCCCAAGATCCTCTTTGATTTGGAATATTGGAAGATGTTCCATCATTGATACATTGTCTCCAAGTCTCCTGGGAAAGTGATGTGATCATTTGCAGCCTTGTTAATACAGTTCACTTATTCGGATAGTCTTTGGTGAATAGCTTTACCATAACTCCCTGTGGTCAAAGATAAACATTTGGTGTAGCTTGATGTGTAAATGCACAGAAACTGTAAAAATGGATGAAGTCTGTGGTGGGATGTTCAGCTCTTGCATAATCAAGTCGCTGCAGTCTGCTTTTTTTTTTCCAGTCGTACATGTTTATTTCTCCAATAAAAACGCTCCAGTCCAACGGCGATTTACAAATAATTAAATATGAATTGATATTTGCATATATACACCACAACATTGCGTTTTGCAGTCAACAGCTTTTGTACATTGGTGATGATGATGTTTTGTAAATCCATTCACGTCGTGGCTTAACTCCTTAGAGCTGATTTCCGCTCTCTGTCTTTGCTCTGAAATGAGAGAAAAGAACTGGTTAGTTGTGAAAAATGTCAGGTTTCATAATATTCCAAATATTTTTTACATAAATATGTATTTTTTTTTAATTCTTATCATGTATTAAAACTTATATATACTCAAATATATGACCGTGGACCACTAAACAAATATTGAGATTTGTGCACCATCTGAAAGCTAAATAAATCAGCTTTGCATTGATGTATGGTTTGTTAGAATAAGACAATATTTGGCCATGATACAACTCGATCTGGAATCTGAGAAAATTGAGAAAATGGCCTTTAAAGTTGTGCAAAGGAAGTTCTTAGCAATGCATATTACTAATCAGAAAGTTTTGATATATTTACAGTATGAAATTTACAAATTGTCTTCATGGAACATGATCTTTACTTAATATCCTGATGATTTTTGGCATAAAAGAATTGATAATTTCGACACACCAGCTATTTTTGTGGTCCATGGTCACACATTTATGTTATTTGAATTCCATTTTATTTACATTTTATTGTTTATGTAACTTGTTTAAGTGATTCTTTTATCCCAAATGTTACAAAAAATTAATATTTATTGGTTTTCATTTCTCAGTTTTTCAGGAGTTGTTGACTCCTGAGGGTTCATGTCGCCCTTCTCCCTGCAGGCTGGTGGTTTGGCATTAACGCGCCTGCTGTTTTTCTCCTATCACCTTTCCATTTGCGGTAGCACGCGCACACACCTGGCTCACATTTCCCAGTTTGCTTTGCTTAGAACGGGAGCAGATGGAATGCCATCGTTCCTGCGGCCCCCATCTGATGTAGGCGGAGTTTCTAGTCAAAACACTCAACCTTAACTGATGAAGTCAGACAGAATCCCATTTGAAAATAACCCTGACCCTCAACGTTTTCCTTTCTTTCTTTCCTTCTCACTCCTCTTTTTTCCCCCCAACCCCCAGCCCCCTCCTTTAAGTTCAGTGCCACTTTAAAGTCACCAGCGCTCTGACTCCAGGGATCACTTACGGCCAAACTAATAGGATTTTGCCTACATTTGCTTTTCATATCCTGTCTAACACGCCGTAAAGAAATTATTATTGCTGGAGCTTACGTCCAAATGCCCAGATTGATCGTACGCTCCCCTTGGTCTGAAGTCCTTTATAAACACATTATTTCCAAGTACTTTGAGGCAGGAAACAAATCAAGGCAAATTCTCAAATATCTTTATATCAATAAATTGGTGTTCACCTCTTCAAGCGGCTGCCCTTAACACAAATATTTGGCTTCACCTCAGGTTGACGTTTAACGTTGACAGCCTTCTAAAGATCACAATGAGACGGTGTGTGTGCACGCATGTGTTTAAACGTGTAACTCTAGCCTCTTGGTGGTGACAGGACGGGTTGATTATTAAAACCAGTCTTGTGTTTGAGCTAATCCCTATATATGAGTCTTGCACGCTTTGAATGTGCCATTTACACGCTTTTGATTGTTTTTATAGTGTTCGGGAGTATTTGCGCAGACCTTTTCGCTGCTGCCCACAAGAGAAAACACTAGTTTCCCTTTCGTTTATGGTTATGAAGCGTACCGCCCCACCTGTGGTAAAGGATGACCCAATTCCAGCCCGACTTTAATTCATGTGGCTTCGCTTTCCAGAAGGTATTGAAGTATTCACATTTGGCGGTTTTATAAGATCCCGCTTTTGGCCAAATCTTTCAGGATACGTTCGAATGAAACGGCAGTTTACGGAGGGAAAAATGTTGGCTCTTTAATGTGCGCTGCTAACACTTCAAATAATTTCATATTGTGTCAAATGTTCGGGCTCCCGTTAGAGCGAAAGACTCTAAACTCTTCCATATGCTCGTAATGAGAGAAGTCTCGATAATTATGCAGAAAATATGACCCACGTTCGTTTTTATTCAGTTACCATCTGAGCCATAACTGTGAAGAAGACAGTCTGGTTATGCAATCTACACCTTTCACCTGCAAGAAACCAAACGTCCGCCACTAATGACTAGTGTGGTTTGGTGTCAAAACACCGAAAAAGAGGGAATTTCTCGCTTTGTCATATTTGTACTACAGCCATGCGGGCTTAGTCATGTAGTAAACACTAGTTACCGTCCAAGATGAAAATAAATGCAGATAAAACCACCAGATGCATCAAAAGCTGGAAAATGTTTAGGGTAAAATCGATCATTTTTATATAGACACAAATCAGTTTGAGTCCTGAACGTCTTAGCAGACAAAAGTAGCAGTTTTCTGCCGCACGACTGTCTGCGTTTGATTTAAGCGTCCGTTTCGCTGGAGAATCTCGACGCAGCTGTCTGTTTTGTGTCAGCTTACAGAACTTAACTTTGGCGAAAACCCGAGCATTTGAATTCAGTTATACCTCTACGTCTTTCCCCTGATGTGTGTGTGTGTGTGTGTGTGTGTGTGTGTTCTTTATTTGGTCTTTCTCTTTCTTTAGAAACAATAAAGCCGCGCGTCTTGGCTGAGTGATACTTTCACGGCGTAATGAGCACTAAGTAGGGGTAAAAGAGACGAGTGCGGTTTTGGAGCGCACAGACCCACTTCTGAAAGCGCACTACAAAGGCAAGGCCCGGTCTGTTTCAAATATCTGCCTGCCACTGGAATCCCGAAGACATGGGCGTAATTCTCAATCGGACTTATAAAGATCTATCCTTTCGCTTTGTACGGATTAAGGTTGCAGCCTGAAATGGGAACGTTGGCCTTTGGCCTGTTGTTGTTCATCGCTGTGTGGTTTCTGGGTTGTTTCTATGTCATTTCCAACAACAGTTTAACCGCAAACAGTTTAGCAAATAAAACCCTTGAGTTGCCAGTTATAATTTATTTTATTTGCTTCAGTCTGAAATATACGGTGTGGTTTGTACAATATCGAACGTTTTGTAGATGCTCAATGCGTTGATTAATTTATCTAGAGAGTAACAGTGGCCCATTTAGCCATCTGACTACTTGAATTGGACACTTGGACTTTAAAGCTCAGATATTTTGTTGGAAATAACGAATAAATGGCAGCTGATTACATCAGTTTGGCTTATATAAATTGTTCAGGATTTTGTTTTTGCACTTGTTTTCCTAGCTACAATATAAATCCACTGAAAACTCAATTTAATGGACTTAATTCTCTCAGCTTAAAGTGCAAAGACCGCCTTGTTCCTTTCAGAAATCTGTGAAAATCTCCTCTGAAATATTTACGAAGGTCCGAGCAGGTTGCATGTCGTGCTTGACAAGGATATTAATTGAGCAACGAGGAAGCGCCTAAGAACAACACAGGATGAGAGAGTGAAACGCTGAGGTTGGTGCACAGCTACTTGGGGGGGAAAATACCCAGCAGCAGATGTTCCCTAGATTCTCATGGCCTGATATATAGATCACGGACCATTTGCATTTGCATATTTATGCCTCCCAATTGCTCATTTGTCATAAATGGCCCAAACTAGGTTTCTTGTAATTCAGTCACGAGTTGCCGAGTACCCACGGCGGAATCAGTTGCTATCTTTTATTGTTTATTTCCTTCGCTACAGACTTTACTTTCAAAGATCCAGAAAAAGAACACGGCTTCTGGAAGCACTTCAGGTTTTTGAGGATTAAACACACGTTGCGGTGGTGAGATACCCTGACCAAAAATGCTCTTGTGTCATGGCGGAGTGTAATTGTCTCGAGCGTGTGTTATATTTCAACTTCTGACAGTTCTTCGCCGCGCAAGTTTAAATTACAGTTTTCCCCCTGTTTTTGGTTTGGTGTCATTGTATTCCTCACAGCCAGAGCGTGATTTACGGTTTTATTTTTAATGTGCTGCGGTGTTGGCTCCACGGGCCAAGGTCAGCGCAGTCACGCTCGCCGGGGGAAGAGATGGATGATGTGTTTGTATATTACCTGACAGACTCTTTGTTGATTGGATATTTTCCGTCGGGCTACATTTAATCCGATCTTTCACTGCATCTGTCTATGAGGTCATGGTAGCAGCGCTCTCTGTAACAGAGATATCGCCCTTGATGGAAAAGGACATGTGGATGAAGTCATAACTCAGCTTCAGAGCGCCGAGGACGGTTTTCAGTGACAAACGTTATCGCGGGAAGGCTGAGACTTACGACGCACGTTCTCTAAGAGACATAGTTGGCCAGTGTAGAAACCACTTGTTGATTATGCCTCAGAAAGCATGTACAAAATTATGCCTTATCAGCTTTCTGTTGACTTAAAAGCCAGTTCTAGAAGTTCTGCTTTGTTGTGGCTAGAATTAAAGAAATGCTTTGTAGAAAGGCAAACAAACCCTTGCAACTACTTGTTTGAAAGACACTCCACAAATAAACAAAGGTACCCTACAAGTTTATTTTGACAGTGTTTTAATGCAACCCAACTGTATCCTGACTAACTCATTGCCCTCAGTGACCTTACTAGCAGAGAATGATTCAGACCCTCGCTTTTATCCCTCCCTGAGGTTCAGCCGTATTTCACACCTCTGCTTGTTTGTGATCATTGCACAACCTTAACGGAGAACACCTGCATGCGTCTAACTCACCAGTTTCCTCTGGTTGCTGAGGCAAAACGTGCAGATCTGTTTGGGCTGCGAGTTCTCAGAGTCCCGGCTTGGCGACCCGTGGTGGTGGTAGTAGTTTGAGGTCGAAGGCCCTCCGCTGTGGCACGGCTGTCCGTCTCCGCAAGCTTCGCCCACGAGGAGGACGTTTCCCAAGTGGGAGATGTAACTGGACGCCAACCGCAAGGTCTCGATCTTGGACAGCTTCCGGTCAGCAGGCTCCGTTGGGATGAGAGTCCTCAACGCGGTGAAGGCTGTGTTGACGCTGTTGGTGCGATCCCGCTCCCGTGCGTTGGCTGTGTTGCGTTGACGGCCCTCTATCACGGGTCTGATTGTCCCGGAGGTGTTAGGTGGCGTCCCTATCAGCCTTGCACCACCTCCTACACCAGGTTTCCGCTTTCTTCCAACTTTAAGTTCGTACCCTGGGCCATCCAAGCGAAACGAGCGATCGTCCGAGCCTGAGCTCTCACTGCCGTTTTCATCGTCCTCCGACATCATTGAGATCTCCGAATACAGGTATCGGCTGGGAGCCGGTCGCACCATCGCGAAAGACATCGCTGAAAACCTCCGAGCCTCTCCACGCGGATCTCAAATGTTGCTTGTAAGACTCTAGAGTTTGTAATGCATGGATCTCTCCAGTCCTGCACTTGTTTCCTCTAGTACAAGTTGCGCTCTTGTATTACATTGCTTTTGCCACTACTTGGAGAATTGATCCTGAAGGGTTAAACTTGCTGTTTGTCCTCACTCACATCCCATTCGAGCTGAAATCCACGTCTCGCTTCCTTTAAACACACGCACATGCACAATCCTTCTCCGGCTCTCTGTCCCTGTGCAGCGCTGGCTCTCCCCCCTGAGCAGAGACCCACGTGTGGTTTCACTGAGTGTTTCAGTATGGTTGTGCTTTATAGGTTGTGGGAGTGTCTGGTATGATTCCTCCCTCGCTCTCTCTCTCTCCCTCTCTCCCTCTCTCTCCTTCTGTCCATCCCTCTCTTTTACTGCTTATGCAAATATCCCAGCTGGCGGCTCAGGCAGGGAGCAAAGTGGTTCTATACAGCTATCAACTTCAGCTTTTTTAACTCCCAGTTAATAATGGCCTTTCTTTTTTTTCCTCCTTGCTTGCTTTAGTGGTTTGAAATGGTTCTTTCTTGCATTCTTGCTTTCATACTCATTTGCTTGCTTCATATCTGACAACAACTGTCCTTTTTCCTGTCATATTTTCCCTCTTTTTTTCTTTCTTTCTTTCTTTCTTTCTTGCTTTCTTTCTGTCTTTCTTTCTTTCTTTCTTGCTTTCTTTCTTGCTTTCTTTCTTGCTTTCTTGCTTTCTTTCTTGCTTTCTTGTTTTTTCTTTCTCTTTCTTTTTCTTGCTTGCTTTCTTTCTTGCTTTCATACTCATTTGCTTTCTTTCTGTCTTTTTTACTTTCTTGCTTTCATACCAATTTGCTTGCTTCATATCTAACAACTGTCCTTTTTCTGTCATATTTTCCCCTTTCTTTCTTTCTGTCTTTCTTCCTGTCTTTCTTTCTTTCTGTCTTTCTTTCTGTCTTTCTTACTTTCTTGCTTTCATACTCATTTGCCTGCTTTATATCTAACAACTCTCCTTTTTTCATATTTTCCCCTTTCCTTTTTCTTTCTTTCTTTCTTTCTTTCTTTCTTTCTTTCTTTGTCTGTCTTTCTGTCTGTCTGTCTGTTCGTTCTTTCTTTCTTTTTCTCTTTCCTTCTTTCTTCCTCTCCCTCCTTCCTTCTTTCTTCCCTTTCTTCCTTCTTTCTTCCCTTTCTTCCTTCCTCCTCTCCTTCCTTCCTTCCTTCCTTCCTTCCTTCCTTCCTCCTTCCTTCCTGATTTTAAATGTTCCTGATGTTAGTACCTTTTCTCCCTCTTTTCCTTTTGTCCTTACTTCCTTCTTTCATTCCATCTTTCCTTCCTTTTTTCCTTCCTTTCTTGCTGATTTTAAAATCGATATAACCTTTTCTTCCACTTTTTCCTTACTTCCTTTCTTCCTGATTTTAAATCATTACGTTTGCTTCCTAGCCTTCCTTATTTAATTCCTTCCTTCCTTCCTTCCCATTTCTTCCTCTTTTTCCTTCCCTCCTTTTCCTTGCCTTTTAGCTCCCGTTCATATTGTTTTCCATCCTCCTTTCTTTCTTTCCCTTCTTCCATATGTCCTTCATTCCTTCCATCCTCCATTTTTATTTTTTATTTTTTTGCCATCGCGTTTGCTTGCTGTCTGTCTTTTGACACCATTTGCCCCTTTATATTCATTTCCCCACAGCCTCTTTCTTTCACCCTTCATTTACAGTTATACTGCATCCTAGAGGGACTCTCACACTTTAGGGCTTCAACTTGAGGTCTATAAAGTTTGGGTCATTCTTTCACCCATTCTGCCCTCCTCCCCCTAAACTCTGTAACCATCACCTTTCCTCAGTGGTGGGTTTACAGTGACCCATGTGTCAGAGACAAACCTTCTCAGACCCGGTCTTTTGTGGTGAGTCTGCACTCCCATGGTTTTTCTTCCACTCTGAATCAGTGACTGTCTGGTAGCTTGATGAACTATGTTGTCCATGAAGATGAGTGGGTTGTCTTACACTTTAGTGCATTGTCTGGCTGGACTAGTTTAGTCACGGGAGGAAAATAGCAACATAACATCATCCACCGGGGCCATAACTCAGATCGGAGCACCTGTTTATCTCTTAGTCATTACCACCAATCACCATCTTGTGATAAAATGAAGATAATTCCTCTGAGAAGCAGATTTTGGTCATGTTGTGTTTTTGAGAAAGGAATATATTGGATCTTTTCGAGAATAATCTTGAGGAAAGTTATATGGTCTTGCTTAGCTTAACTATGGAAGTTTGAAAAGGTTGTCTGAACCTATTATACGTTCTGTCACGCTTTTGTAACTTTATAGCTGTAAGTCATTATAGCAAAAAAATATTGTTCCCAAAACATATCAACTTGACTTCACCATTTCGTGGAGAAAAAACTGCTTAAGAACAGCATGCTAGATCTCTAAATTCGGGTCTTTTCTCATCCTAATGTCTTCTTTCTGTTGAAAAACAAAATACGTTTCCATACAACGCAACCATTTGATGGATTATAAGTGTACTCCTTGATGTCATTATAATTTCAACTCCTATTTACCCTCTGGAAAATATGAAGATATGAATGGTGGCTTGTCATTTTCCCCCTTCATTTTCTCTAGATTTCATATTTTTGACATTAGCTCAAGACTAGTCTGGTGGGTAACGATGTGGTTTTCGTACTATTTCTCTACAAATGGCGGCTTGAGATGGAGATGATGAAAAAGACGTTTTGAGGACGTGGTAAATCCATATTAATGTCGTCTCATGTTTAGTCTCTTTGAACCGCAGCCTCATTAATAAGCGATGCGAGTTAAAGGCCATACGGGATATCTGATTTCCGGCGTTTGCTCGAGGTCGAAACCACAGAAGAGGTGGATCCTCTTGAATGCTCGCTTCCGTACTTCTTGGTTTCACTTGTTAAGGGTTTTAATGCGTTATTTATTGTTAATAGTAGTGACATGCACTTTTCAAGCAAGACTATACAGTCTTTTCCTTTTTGAGATTTATTCATTCATTTGTTCCCTGAACGGTCATTTGAAACCCATCCTCGTGAAGAACAGGAACGTAACACTTAACACCTGAAACTTGCTTTCTCCCCAAATTTGAAATGGAAAACGTTCCCGGTCTGTTGAAGCCTTTGTGTTTCATGTTTTCATTATTGAAAATGGTTTTGTTAATGGCTGCTGTGAGTGAAGAGATTTATATTCCTCTGAGTGGGAGAGCACTCTTTAATTTTATTCTTGTAAAGGGGAATTTTGACCTGGTTTAACTAGCCACAGTAAATCACTAGTTGAGTTTTTAACACAATTGTATTGAAATAATGCTTTCCGCATGTCGAAACATGTACGATCATCCTGTTCCGAATGGACTTTTCTTCCTCTTTTCTGTTTTTTAGGGCGATTGGAATAAAACCTTAAAGATGTCTTTTTTTTTTTCCTTTTCGAAACCAATTTTGAAGTTGAATGACTTTACCAGTCACTAGTCATATTCGCTCCCCAGACTAAAAAGTATCAGTTGCACATCTGTAAAGATGTGTCTTCATGAAGACGCAAGCGAACGCTTCGCTATGAAAGCGTCAGTGTTTTGAAGTCACAGATATTGTTGTGTTTTGAAGTCACAGATATTGTTGTGTGAATCATTCTTTTGAATCGGCTCATTTCGTTCGAACCGATTTGCATGGTATTTGTAAATCACTTGACTAAGAAATTGGTTTAGGAGACAAACTGTGAGATGAGTGAAATATAGAAATCGCAACACAATACAACTGTATGAAAATGTAGTAATGTTGGCTCCTCTGAACATATGGGACCCTGCACCACAAAATCAGTCTTAAGTAGCACAAGTATATTTGTAGCAGTAGCCAACAACACATTGTATGGGTCAAAATTTTCTTTTTTGTGCCAAAATCATTAGGATATTAAGTAAAGATCTTGTTCCATGAAGATATTTAGTAAACTTCCTACTGTAAATATATCAAAACTTAATTTTGAATTAGTAATATACATTGCTAAGAACTTTGTTTAGACAACTTTAAAGGTGATTCCCGATATTTAGATTTATTCTCAATATTTAAGGCTGGTTTTCTGATCCATTTGTGAATGGTGAGTTGAATCATTGAGTGTAATTTAAAAGCAACGATTAAAATGAAAAGATTCACTAAAATCTGCTGCTTTTTTTAGGTTCTTATGTTGTCAAACATTTCCAATCTGGTGATATATTGATTTATATTATGAGTTTTGTTTCACAATTTTATATTTATATTTTTAGATCCTTCAAAAGTTTGGAGTCGATAAGATTTTAAAACAAAAATGTTTTTAAAGTAAGCCTCTTATACTCACCAAGGCTGCATTTATTTGATTAGAAAAAAGTAAAAATAGTAATAATGTGAAATATTATTACAAATGTATAAAACCTGTTTTCTATTTAAATATACTTTAAAATGTAATATATGTCTGATGCAAAGCTGAATTTTCAGCATCATTACTCCAGTCTTCAGTGTCACATGATCCTTCAGAAATCATTCTAATATGCTGATTTACTGCTCAAGAAACTTTTTTTGACAATATCAGTGTTAAAAATATTTAAGTTGCTTAATATATCACATTTTTTACTTTTTTGTTTGTTTTACTTTTTTTTTGCATTTTACAACATACGTTATAAATGTCACTTTTGATCAATTAAATTCATCCACCCCCACCCCCCAAAGTGTTGTGAAATTTTTAATCATGACTAATATCATGATCTCATGAGGTTGTGGGATGATTTTTCATGAAACTCTTATTTATTTATTTTTTCTTCTTGACTTAAAAGTTCATAAAACTGTGTACTAAAACAATGAGATGTTCTTTTGTCATATTGTTAGATTTAGAAACTAGTTTTTCTTGGTTTGTGTCTTTTAGAAGACACGTTTGTGCTCTGCACCTGTTGGCAAGCTTTTTAGGCTTATATTTAGTAGAAAAGTAAGTGCATTTGTCTGTACACAGTAGAGAAAGATGCTCATTCGATGAAGCATTTATGTCTTTTAGTGTCACAGTCACGACCGCAATGACACGCCGATATTTCTTTTCAGGCCCCAGCTGTGACCTTTCAGTCATTAAAGCGAGAGCTCACCGCAGCAGTCCGTATATCCCAGGACGAGTCATTACAGCAACGGGTCATAACGTGACGACATTCATTAGGGTCGAGCAAGACCACAGCAGAGATGGAATGTCTCGCTACCTCATAAAGATCGACCTCTGGGGTAACGAATGACAACGCTCGTTATCTCGCCGTCGGCCTGCTTAAAGCGGAGAAACTGCATCCCATCTGACTGCCATTAGCTCCCACTGACCTCCTCCAGTGCTCTGCGACATCTAATCCAGCAGAAAAACGCTTTCTGGGCTCCGATCCTCTCAGGCCGCAGGGTTTTCGGTGTTTGGTTAAACACCCGGGGTGCAGCGTACTGCGATCGACTGCTTGGTTCCATAAGCTAGTGGGTGGATTTGTCTGGACGGGTCCAAAAGAGCCCCTGTATCGCTTTCAGACCAGCACAGACCGCTTAATCTAAGCCAGACGTGATCCGGCTCGCGCACACGCATGCGGGACCTGCTGAGGTCACTGTGGACGATGACTTGGGTTAATTTATTCAAAAGAGAAGGCGGAGTCTTATGAAGGGAACAAATAAAAGCAATTAGACTGGCCAAGGCCTTTGTTCTCGTTGCTCTTATTGTGACTTTTCCGTTGTTAAAGCGCTCCTGTTCTGTTTTTATGACGTGTTTTCTCTCGGGTACATTTACAGTGCGTAAAGCATATAAACAGGCCGAAACTAAAGAGGCTCTGAGTTGGTTTCTTCCATTGTAATATGAAAGCCGGAAGACCTAATTGAGAGCAGTCCATCCACAAGTGCATTTTACGCACGTCCACCGACTCTTGTTTTAACATTTGTTCTGGATTGAGCTACTTTTTTGCCTGCTGTTGTTCAAAATTATTTAAGGGATTTATTTTTGGTTATGAGGTTAGTGTATGACTAGGAACCAGAAGCAAAGTTCCTTCTGTCATGTTGAATTATTAGGGATTGATCTTTATGGTCTTTTCAAGGCACATTTTTGCATTAAGACTGGATGGAAAGAATAAAATCAATGAGAGATTTTTGAATCAAAAGAATGTTTTGTATGACAAAATGTAGGGCAGGAGTTGATTTTATGCATTAGGAATTGATTCGATGGTTGAAAGTGGGTGTTATGTTTATTAGAATGCAATCAGGTTGCTAAAACAATGAAATATATAGTTCATTTTACCAGATAAGATTTGTAATGTTTTTTTGTTTTTAAAGAATTCTCTTCTGCTGACTAAGCCTGCTTTTGATTCATCCAAAAATACAGCAAATGCAGTAAAATTGTGAAATATTTTTACTTTTTAAAATGACTGCTTTCTATTTGAATATATTTTAAATTGTAATTTATTCCTGTGATCAAAGCTACATTTTGTTTTAGCATCATTACTCCAGTCTTCAGTGTCACATGATCCATCAGAAATTTTTATTATGCTGAAATGAAATGCAATTATTAGTTATTATTATTATTATTATTATTATTATCATGCCATTTAAAAGCTTGGAGTCAGTATAATTATAGAAATTAATACTTTTATTTAGCAAGGATGCTTTAAATTGATCAAAAGTGATGAGGATAAAGACATTTATAATGTTACAAAAATTTCGGATAAATGCTGTTCTTCTGAACTTTATGTTCATCAAAGAAACTCTGCTGTTTTCAACATAATAATAGTAATAAATGTTTTTGAGCGGCATGATTTCTGAAGGATCATGTGACTGGAGTAACGATACTAAAAATTCAGCTTTGCAATCACAGGACTAAATCATATTTTAAAATCTATTAAAATAGTAGTAAAATAGTAAAAAAATTTTGAAATATATATATATTATTTTATACATTGGATCAAATAATTACAGGCTTGGTGAGCAGAAAAGACTTCTTATAAAAAAGAAAAAACATTAAAAATCTTACTGTTCAAAAACTTTTGACCGGTATGTATTATGAATTTAACCAAGTATAATGCATGTTCATTTTTAAACTTGTTTTTAGTTCGTTTTTAATTTTGAATGACTGTTTGTACTTCATCACTTGTTCCACATCTTTTTCTGTCGTTATTTTCTCGAGTGTTTGCTTTTATTGACAATTTAATATGTTTTTTTTACAAGTCGAAATGAAGTGAGCAGCAAATGTGAAAAGTGCTGCGTTTTGGAGAGCTCTTTGAGTCCCGCTCAGTTTCTCATATTCCTTACGCGGGATGCTTGGGTTTGGGTATTATTCCATGATCATTTTCCAATTTCGATTTTTCCAGCGAGCTGTTAGCGGTGGATGTTAGCGGCATCCTAATGGGCTGCGCGCAGCTGCCACTCAGCCACATTCGCGCGCACAGGGATGCGGTGCGCTAACACGTCTGCACGCATTCCTGCTGCAGACGCATGGCCCTGTTTGGATGGACCTCATGGAAAGTGTGGATGTGGCAGCGTTCCACTGCGGAGTTTGAGTTTACTGGGATTATAAATGATCCCATTAGAGGGAAATGCAAACCTGCATTTGTGGGGAGGAGACGCAGGCTGCTCCGTCTGCAAATGGCTTGTCGCTCAGTGGCCCGTGCCGAGCGGGTAAGCCGTGGAACCGCTTCCATAAATCCCGTCTTAAGCAGTTCTCCTGCCCTGGTGCCCATCGAGAACCAGCGTCTCCTCGCGTTAAACGCCCTCCGTCAAATCAGCACTGCTGCTGGAAAATATTCGGTGCCAGCTTGAATTCATAAATCAAGTTACCTAATGCACCTAAACGCCTTATTGAATTTGAAATGGCCACGTTTTTCAATTTCAAGCTAGATTTCATAAATTGCCCCTGGAGAACTTCAGATTAATTGAGGTTTTAAATGCACCGGTTTTGAGAGGGTGAGTAATCTCTTCTAAGAGCAAACAGCAGAATTGTTCAGGTGTTTCACCACCAAGGCCCTGCTGGTTTTGTACACAACAGCCATATAATGTGACCCAGGTCCACAAAACCAGTCATAAGGGTCAGTTTTTTGGAAATGTATATTTATACACCATCTGAAAGCTGAATAAATGAGCTTTTTTATTAATGTTTGGTTTGTTAGAATAAGACAATATTTAGCCTAGATACAACTATTTGAAAATCTGGAATCTAAGGGTGCAGAAAAATCTAAATATTGAGAAAATCGCCTTTAAAGTTGTCCAAATTAAGTTCTTAGCAATGCATTTTACTAATCAGAATGTAAGTTTTGATCTATTTACAGTAGGAAATGTACAAAATATTTTCATGGAACATGATCTTTACTTAATATCCTAATCATTTTTGGCATAAAAGAAAAATCAATAATTTTGACCCATATAATGTGTTTTTGGCTATTGCTACAAATATACCCTTGCTACTTAAGACTGGTTTTGTGGTCCTTCCTTTTGCATTTCTGTTTGTTTGCTGTCCCTGAGTATTGTATCTCCCACACGTTTACCGAAATCTTTGTTTTAAAGGGATAGTTCACCCAAAAAGAAAATTCTATCATTAATTACTCCATCTTTGTGTCGTTTCAAACCTGTAAGACTTTCGGAACGCAAATTAAGATATTTTTGATGAAATCCGAGAGCTTTCTTACCCTGCATTCAAGACACATTCGAGGCCCAGAAAGGTAGTAAGAACATTAAAATTGTCCATGTGACGTCAGTGGTTCAAGCGTAATGTTGTGAAACTATGAGAATACTTTCTGTGCGTAAAAGAAAACAAAAAGAATCACTTTATCCAACGATTTCTTCTCTTCCGTGTCAGTCTTTGACACAAGTTCTATGTCAGAATGCACATGTCGTGGTACTTTCATGAACATGCGTCAAAGACTGACATGGAGGAGAATAAAGTTAAGTAAAGTTATTTAGGTTTTCTTTGCACAAAAAGTATTCTTGTAGCTTCATAACATTATGGTTGAACCATTGATGGCACATGGACTATTTTAAACAATGTCCTTTCCACCTTTCTGAAACTTGAACTTGTTAGTTGTGTTGCTGTCTATTTAGGTTCAGAAAGCTTTCGGATTTCATCAAAAATATCTTAATTTTTGTTCTGAAGATGAACAAAGATCTTAAGGGTGTGGAACAACATAAGGGTGAGTAATTAATGACAGAATTTTCATTTTTGGGTGAAATATCCCTTTAAACGTTTAAAAGGTACATAACAGACACAGTTTCACCTAATCTCATGTTAATCCTGAGTACCTATAGAGTAGTAATGTATCCTTAATATCTCCAAAAAGTCTTTAGTTTTATTAGATTTATAAAAGAAAAATACAGCTTTCCGATTTTCTCAGGAAAAAGCCGAACTTCTGGAGGCGTGCTGTGGGCGGAGCTAAGTTCGACGGTCACTTGCATTAGGATTGGCAATAAAACAGACATTTGATGGCCATCTGCAGTTCTGAATCATGAGCGGGATCTTTTATAGCTGGGACCGCTCCATCTTTCAGTATCAAACAATGTGCAAATCCAGCGTCGAACTGGTCCTCGTATATGAAACATTCACTTGCTAAACTCCATTGCTGCCCCAGAAAAAGGAACTGCATACACTGTTCACGTAACTCTGGGTTC
Source organism: Cirrhinus molitorella (assembly GCA_033026305.1). Classification (NCBI taxonomy): domain Eukaryota; kingdom Metazoa; phylum Chordata; class Actinopteri; order Cypriniformes; family Cyprinidae; genus Cirrhinus; species Cirrhinus molitorella. Next base: position 29,451,742 of record CM065131.1, on the reverse strand, counting down.
TTCAGGAAGCTGAGCAAAGTTATCTTTGCCTTACAACCATAACCACACTTCTTTAGAGACATTCTTCCTGAGTGAATCCCTTGCTGAGAGCAGCCAAATGAAGCACGTTGATGGCGCGCTATCTTTCTTATGGTCTAGCCGACGTTATCGCGGGTGCCGCGGACGCGCTTTTCCGGGAGAAATGCTCATATAAGGAGCTCCACCACCGATTACATCATTAAAGCCACGATTGAAAAAAATCAGCTGAAACTTGTACCGACCCAAAAGTAAGATTTTTGGCAAAGACATTCTCTGTCATTTGTCCAAATTATTTTTTTAAATTTGGCCATGTTTAGCATGAGAATCCAACTCTTTAACACTGTAAACAACTCTGAATATACGAAACACCATTGTACCCCCCCTTTAAGATAGTTCACCCAGAAATAGTTGGTGACCAAGCAGTTGACGGTAGCCTTTGACTTCCATAGTGAAAAGACTGTGGAAGTCAATGGTTACCGATAAGGTGTTTTTTTTTTTTGTTTTGTTTTTTTTCCAACCCATCTAAATCTGGTAACTTTTATTTGTATTCTTTTGTGGATTTTTAGTTATTTTTAGAATTTGTATTTTACTTATTTTCTAATTACTCATTAATTTTATTCTTTTGTAGAATTTAGTTATTTTTAGACTTTGTATTATTTCTTTTCTACTTTTTCATTTATTTTATTCTTTTGTAAATTTTATTCAGTATTTGTATTTCACCTTTCTACTACATTTTAATTTATTTTATTCTTTTGTTGATGTTTAGTTATTCTTATCATTTGTATTTTACTTTAAAGTTTTTTTCATTGATTTTTCTTTTTTTAAGAATTTTCTACATTTTTGTTTATTTTATTATTTTGTACAGTTTTAGTTATTTGTGTAATTTGTATTGTACTTTTTTCTACATTTTTATTCTTTTGTAGATTTTTAACATGAGTATTTTACTTTTCAACTACTTTTTAATTTATTTTATTCTTTTGTAGATTTTATTCAGGCATTTCTCTAATTTGTATTTTTCTTCTTTTCTACTACATTTTCATTTATTTTATTAATTTGTTGGTGTTTATTTATTTTTATCATTTGTATTTTACTTTTTCATTTATTTATTTATTTTTAAAATTTGGATTTCTTCTACATTTTCATTTATTTTATTGTACTTTTTTAGTCATTTGTGTAATTTGTAATGTACTTTTTCTACATTTTTATTCTTTTGTAGATTTTTAACATTAGTATTTTACTTCTTTTCAACTACTTTTTTATTTATTTTTATTCTTTTGTAGATTTTATTCAGCCATTTTTATAATTTGTATTTTACTTCTTTTCTACTACTTTTTCATTTACTTTATTATTTTGTGAATTTTCAGTTATTTTTATAATTTATATTCTAGAGCCACTTTTTTTTTTTTTTCTCAACCCATCTAAATCTGGTAACTTCCCAGACCCACACGAAAGCTGCACTGTCATGCGTTGCTGCTTCTACTCAGTTTTTTCCAAACTTCTTGGGACTGTGTCTATCAGCGTTGGTGGTCAGTCAGTCTCTTAGTAAAAACAAGGGTCTCGTCGTCCCTCAGGACTTTGACTGCCATCCATCTGACAGACGTACAGGTGCTGTATCGCCCACCCCTGCTCTCAAACGCCGAGATCGGCCTGGTCAACCAGACACATCCATAAACGTCTGAAATATCAAACACACTTTCCTAATAGACCCTCTCTGCTTGTACAGGGACCAGGGACTCCGACCGCAAGCTCTGCAGTCGATACGCCACATCCGTAACCCTTCCTTCAGCTGTTTAAGGCATTATCAGAGCCCGAGTCTAATATCTCTGCTTTTAATAACCATCCCTTTTAGGTGGCTGTTTGCTTTCACTAACTGTCATGGGGAAACTTGGCTGCTACCATATCAGTCATTTGGAAATCATCGCTGCGCAGCACATGTGCTGTTTGTTTGGATGTCGACGTCACGATTAGACACTCGTCTGAGCGTCAGTGTAGATGGGTTGAATGAAAGCGAAGAAGTGGTTTGCAAAATAAAGCAGATGGACTCTCTGTGTGCTCTTCCAGCGGGGTCTGACCGCAGCGCATTTGTTATTACAAAACCTGCTGTGGAGGACACTCATTCTGCACAAACGTAAGGTTGGGTCTACTCATTTACCGATTGCTTGATTTGGTCAGTCAGTTTATTTGTTTACTTTTATTTATATTCTTCAGTACATTGTTTTATTCATTTACTTTATTCATTTAGTCCATTCATTTTATTTATTCCTTCATATACTCAATCATTTATATTACTCTTTTATTTATTGTGCTTTTTGTTTTTATTCATTCATTTACTTTCTTTCATCCATTTCATTCACCTATTCTTTTTTTTCTTCATGTAATGCTGAAACCCTATTGTAATTGTAAGGATTTTTATTATTTTTCTGTCATAAAACTGATCATGCAGACCAAACCGTAAGGCCTAGAGACTTGAAACTTGGCCAGATGGTAGGCCTCAATTTAGGGAGAACCTGACTAAGACTCAGCCCAATCCACCAATAGGGGGCGTTACAGTGATCAAAAATGCAAAATCGCTCCTAACTCCTAGACCATTTGTCGTAGACTCCCAAAAAAAATATCCTTGGGTCAAGGTGATGAAAAGCCTAGAAAGTCAGATTCGCTCTACGAGGTCCAGTTATACAAATAAACATATAATAATAAACATATAATGTATATATATATATATATATATATATATACACACTTGAACGGAATGAGATATCTTCATCAAACTTGGTTGCACGTGTACGAGCTCAATCTTTGGTCAAATATAAAAAATAAATAAATAAAAAAACACGCAGCTGTGCTATATGGTGGTGCTATAAGTATTTTATACTTTTGTAGATTTTATTTATTCTCGTGTAGTTTTTTCGTTTTTTTTTATCATTTGTATTTTACTTCTTTTCTCCTTATTATTATTTATTTTATTCTCTTCTGGATTTTATTGTTCTTTTATTAGGTTATTGGTTTATTCTTTTTATTCGTTTATTCTCTTAAGATTATTTTTATTTTATTTTATTCATTTTTGTATTATTTTAATACCTTTGATTAATTTAACTTTTATAAATTTATGTATTTATTTGATTTATTTATTTGTGCATTATATATTTTTTTTATTCAGTTAATTATTCTTTTTTTATTTACTATTATTTTAGCCATTTATTTATTGACTTTCTTTTTTCATTTTTTTTTAATCATTTTTTTTATTTTATTAATTGTCTTGGTTTAAGTATTTTTTTTCCTTTTTATTGTTTATTCGAGTTATTAGTTTATTTTCCTGTTTATTTACTTACTCTTTTATCCGTTCAATTACTGTTTTTTATTATATCAGGAGAAATTACTGAAGGCTACTGACATTATTTACTTAATTGTTTTTGTATGATTAATTTACTTTATGCCTTTTATTAATCCTAATATTCTTTTATTCACTTTATTCGATTGTTTATTTTTATAGGTCATAGTTGGCATTGTTATTATTCCTCTCAGCCGAGCCTAGTGCCTTATATGCATCTTATGAGCTTCTGATCATTTTTGGGCATGTCTAAAAACAAAATTTACCATTATCTAGTGTATGCATGTTAAACATTAAAATCGATTCGTGTCGAGAGTACTTGCATATGAAAATGTAAACAAGTATGTGCAAAGGTCACTGGTCTTTCCAAAAAGCTCACTGTTGCCCAACAGCTGGTGAATATGACCTGGTACGGGACCAAAAAAATGGGTGATAACTTGAAGTTTTCTGCCAGCCAGACTGGCCCCAAATAGTTGTGTGAAAGATGAGTCGCAGATGTTTTAGGGCACGTAGTGTGACGCAGTACTGCGATTGAAAGCAGACTCTTCCTTTTAACTCTTTTCGAGAATACATATATATATATTTTCCTCCGCGTTTCCAGGATTTGGTCAGGCAGTCGAGCGGGAATGCTTTACTTCCAGGCATGCGGTTCCCGCTCCAAAAACAACTTCCATTCAGTGCTCCCAAGTGACAGCACGCTGGTGGGATGCTTTGCGCTCTGGCTTTGAGCGCCGGAGCCAAACGAGAAATGCGGAAAGAAGAGTAGAGGAGAAGAAAAATGAATTGAGTTGCTGAAGCTGCAGTAACGCAGCGATTCTGCACCTTCATCAAGCGGCTTGCTCTTCTGCCACAATGGATTACGGCTCATCCTGACTCACACACGCAAGCCAGACCTGAATCACTCTTACTGACACTGGGAGGATGCAACTTTCTCCCATGAGCTCGACTTCAAACACCAATCAGCGTGTAGGCCAGACTCACTTTGGCGGTGCGGCCAATCGGTGACGTAGCATTCTCAGAAACCAAATAATTTCCATTCTGTGGAAAGACGTTGTGTCCTGTGTCATTATTCCCGTGTGTTTTGCTCCTGTTGGAGATCGTAGATTTCTGTTTTGTGTCAGGAGGCAATTCTCTGCGGCTTGGAAATGGGCAGTTGAACGCTTTGATGCATTTGGTAGCAATGAGGCCGTCTGCTCTTTCCTTCTGTCTAGACGGCTTCAGGTTGTTGTCAGCATTTAAGAAAGTGACTGTGAGTAGTTTTTTTTTTTTTTTTCTCGGTTGAGCGCAAGTAGTGGTGGGTTTCCTTATGATGTAATGCCCTGTCAGACATACCAAAAGGGTATTTTGGGAACCTGGAGGAAATGTAGCAGTAAAATGGCAAAGACATTCATATTTTTTATGAACAGTCTTTCTAATTTTATATATATATTTACAATTAGTAATGTTTTACAATTTGGAATAAAAAATACATTTGTAATAAAATATTAAATACAAATACTATATGTACATCAACTATAGACATTTGTGTAAATAAATACTTTTTACTTTTTAATTTATGCTAAATACTTATATTATATTTTATTTTATTTTATAGTAATATATATTAACATTAATTTCTTCATGTGTCTTGCACTGAAGCAAGACACACTGAGCTCTTCAGGCAGTTCTTTTGACCTTATGATTCTCATTTGCTCTGACATGCACTGTGAGCTGTAAGGTCTTATATAGACAGGTATGACTATGTATGTGTATATATATATATATATATATATATATGTGTATATATGTGTATATATATATATATATATATATATATATATATATGTATATGTGTGTGAAAAATTTAAGGGGGTCTGAATACTTTCCGTACTCACTGTATGTATATATATTGGTTATGTGGTTGACACACGTTTAAATTCCTTTTGTGCCACTTCCCAATTCCCATGCCATTTTTTTTTTTTTTTTTTTTTTTTTCATCGTAGTCTTTTTACTATTCCTGTCAACAGATGTTTTAGGATCTCTTCAGCCTCAGACAAATCCTCTCCATAATCTCCTGCTCATTTCCATTTGTTCCACTGCACATTTATGCACTATCACACCATCTGCAACCACACAAATCTATTTTGCCAAGTCTTGGAAAATATACCATCAGTTCAAACATGGCATATCTGCTCTGGTTTATCCCTGCATGAGGTAAACTCCAGACTAGTTTAAATACACATTCTCCTTTATTCAAACAAACAGCACTTGCTGAATCATTTTGAACAGTGTTTGTTTTGCCATATTATTTCGATCTCGACCTCATTACGAACGATGAAGTCACAACTTTCGCAAATTCCGTGCTGCAATTCCAAGGATGTTCCTGCAGCCAAGGAATTCCGCCACCGTGAGGCAAAGGTCACCGGTGTCGAGAAGCGGAAAATGTGAGGCGTTCTCTTGAAAGACAGACCTGCGGATTTTCCTTCAGCTCTTCTGACAGCACCACCAACTTTATTTTCACCCACAGCTCTTATGGATATCATGGCGAGAACTGCCTCTTTTACTCTGTTATTATTGGGGTTTTTGAGGACTCCTGACCTGTTTTGATGGATTAACCTGTCACGCATCTGCCACCGCGCGTCTTGACGGGCCGATGCCACTTTGGCCTGTGAACCCAAGGAACCCAGCGGAGAGCCGCGTCCTTTCCAAAGCGGGACCACCTGCCTGAGTCGTCCATTTACTGATCAGATGCATTTAATCATTCACTGCTGGGGCTCTCAGAAACCTGCGTCTGCATGCTGACTGACACCAAACTCACTACTGCTCAGCCATCTAAAAGGAATAGCTTGTAAAAAAAAAAAATGTGTTGTTGCTTTAAACAAGAAAAGCACCATAAAAGTTGCCCAAATGACTCAGCCTTAATATTAAGTCTTCTACTGGGTTATCATAGTAAACTAAAACTAAAACCATAATAACTTAGGTTATTATTATGGCTTCTTGAAGCATCTTTGAGACGTTGCCACAGTTTTTCTGAATTTAGCCTGTCTCAGTTTGTTCTGTTACTTGATGAGGTCAGATCTCTGTGTGGAGCACAGGACAAAGGACTCCTTGTGCAAAAAAAAAATCTCACTGGATTATTACAATTAATCACAAAATATTTGGAAATGTAAACTGATATTTCATACTGACACACTACAGCAAAAAATAGAAATAGCTGACTTAAAATTTTTATTTTTTTTTTGGTGAAAATACTAGTGGCCTATAACTTTTGCACAGTACTGTACATTTAAAAAAAAAATCAGTGTTGTTGTTGTTGTTGTTGTTGTTGTTGTTGTTGTTGTTATTATTGCATTTATAGTTTTAAAGATGTACATTAAGTTTAATCTGATGTACTAAAACAATGAACAAACCAAAGAAAAAAGTTAAATGTGCACAGAACAAACATGACAAACACTATATATATATATATATATATATATATATATATATATATATATATATATATATATATATACACATATACATATATATATATATATACACATATACATATATACATATATACATATATATATATATATATATATATATATATATAAAACGATATACATTTATTTTTAAAAGTTAAAAAATAATCTTTTTTCATAAACAAAAATCAAAAATGAGAATGCAAAAATAAAACTTTCATAATATAAAAAGTAGGTAGAGAGAGGTTAATATCTTAATTTTGTGTATTTCATTAAAAAAATGTAAATTTTCCAAAAAGGCAGTTTAAAATATAATGGGTAAAGAGGCAAAATGCTAAAGTGTGTGTATTATTAAAAAAAAAAGTTTTTAGAAGTAAAAAAATAGGGTTACAAATATTTTTTGAAAAATAAGATCTTAATATCTCTCTTAAAGGTAGAGTTAAAAAATAACTAAGGTAAAATGACAAAATGGTACAAAAAAATTATAATATAACTTTAATAATGAAAATACAAAAATAAAAGTATTCTAAATATAAAATAAATAGATATAATATCCTAAAAAAGTGATATCTAAAAAAATAAATAAATTAAAAAAAAATGAAAATGCAAAAATAGAAATATTCAAAATATTAAAGAAAATAAATAAATTAAAAAAAAAACCTTTTGTGCCACTTCCCAGTCTCCATGCCAATTTTTTTCCATAATAGTATAAAGTATATTGATGATACTAAAATAATACTGGTCTTCTATTAACATTTCATTTTAAATTTTCATTCAGTTCTTGCTTTTATCCAAGATCTACAGTCTCAGTCTTTCTCATTTGTGTGCGAACAATTTCTCAAATGTGTCTTTGAGAGGAAAGGAAACTTACTAAACCAAAATTTAACTTCTTGCATCTTCTATTTTAGACATTGGTGTAATAGAGAAATGTAGAAGAATGTGCTGTTCTTGGGAGTCAACCCTGTGACCTGTTGCCAGCATTAAGCTGTAGTAGCAGAGCTGTTTCATTAAAGCTAACTTCACAGTGTTCAGGTTTGCATCGTTACTTCACAAAACTTTGGTGCGTTTCCGCATTTTTAGTGAGCTCTGGTTCTCAGCAAGGTTTGCGGCTCTCAGTGTGGCCTGTTTCTCTGGCTCTCCAGGGTCTCTCAGGCCCCTTTACGAGTGTCCCTCATGAAAATCTGGGGGGTCATGTTCACTCTGTGGCCTGTGAAACGTGTGAAAGCAAGGGGCACCTTTGTGAGACGCGGGCCGGCTCTGTTTGATGTTGTCCTGTAAAGAATCAGTTTCATGGGTGAGGCATTCTAGCAGAGACATTGTAAAGCGTCAAACATTACGTCATTACAATCCGCACTTCCTTTTTTGTGTGTATGTATGTATATTGGAGTCTTTTTGTATATAGTACTATGGTACATATTATCAGCAAGTGTATATATTTATACAACAGGTCTTTCTGGTCCTATTTTCTGATTGGCTGATAAAAGTGATATTCAAGTGATAACAGAACAGTTTCACAGTTTGTATCACTCTGCTTGCGTTTTTGAGTGTCATGGCGGACATAAATACTATAATTTCAATTTATTTTTTTGTCATGAATGTAGTTTTAAGATTTTTGAGGTTAGCACAATTAGAGAAAAAATAAGGAGCTAAGAATGGCATGGAGCAGCAGATAAACAGCAACAAGTTATTAATTTTATTCAAAATGGCTGAAAAATCATAAATACAACTTTTAGTAATATGATTTAATGGGTTATCACTTTTGATCAATAGGAGGTTCTGTTATCAATTCAACGTGGTGTGTTCTGTGTGAGGTAACAATGCCACACACAAAGTTTGGCGTCAGTGTGTCAAAGCGTTTGGTATCCATGTTGTCGGCATGATCCAAAGAATATTTTGAGACCAGTTACATTATAAAGGCTCATGCAATCAAAAGTAATTAGCATTTTTGGAAATTTCATTATTAATGGTTAATGAATGGATTATTACTTTTGACCACTAGGTGGTGCTGTTACCAAATTGTTGTGGTGTCAATGGCACATGCAAAGTTCGATGTCAATATGTCAAAGCTTTGCAGAGATGGTCTCAGATGCAGTTTGGCATTGTTCCAACAAATTTGTTTCTGCATTAAATGATAAACATTTTGTGTATAAACACAAAATCCATAACTTTTTGTCAGCATGGTCTGAAGATGATCAGAGTCAAATTTGGTGGAAATTAGACTGACCGTCTAGGAGGAGTTTGAAAAAGTAGGTTTTCAACATAAATCAAAATGGCGGACAGAAAGTTCGGCTCACTATGGCAAAACTGGTATCTTGGCAAGACCACTCTCATTACAATAGGCATATCAAATATTATTAGCGTTTTTTTTTTATAGCTTTTGGCCACAAGATGGCGCTGCCCCTAAGCTTTTTGAGTACTGTCAGAGCATGGTGCCAAAGACACATACAGAAATTTGTAACGATATGCCCATGCGTTCGTAAAAAATGCCCAAGCATTCCACCGAATTTAAAGAGACCAGTTTTGTGATTTAACCGTTCAAAAATTCTAAACAAAAATAGCTTTTTTTTTTTATATCTCCTGACCCCTAGGTGGCACTGCACCGAAACTGTGCAGGTAGCCTAAGGTCATGCTTGTTATAACACGCACCAAGTTTGGTCTCAATACGCCAAACCATTGTGGAGATACAGTCTCCATCCATTTTTGCGTACTTTTCATCAAATTTGTTCACTTGTTATATGAAAAAAATTTATTTAATAACTTTTTGCCAGTATAGTAGTATAGATGATCTGTGCCAATTTTGGTGAAAGTCAGACAAACCGTCTAAGACGAGTTCGAAAAAGTAAAATGGTAAATTAAAAGTAAAAATGGTGGAATTAAAAAAAAAATGGTGGAATTAAAAAAAAAAAACTAAAACTTACTCTTTTTGTGTGTGTGTGTGTGTGTGTGTGTGTGTGTGTGTTTTCATTCGAAGAATGAAAGAAAGAACAGTTCCTTCTGATAAGTTATTAGCCAAAATACAAGTGAAATTTCGCTAGAGAGTTTGAGTCAGAGACACCATATTTGCTGTGGTTAATGATGAGACTGTCCTCTATCTGTGTACCAAATTTTATAACTTTCCAGCAAGCAGTTCTATGGACTGCAATAGACTCAAAAGCAGAAGAAACAGAAGAATAAGAACGCCAACGGATACCAAATGAATGAGACCAAAGACTGCCCATTAGATTTACCTAAAATGAATTATACCTCATGTTTAACCACTATGGAGACATCAGAGCCAAATTCCAGAATATTTGGCCAAGGTGAGGCGCTCTCGGGCGGGTTCATGAGTGCAGAATGGCCGCTGATATCCTGAAGCTCCCATCTCTGATAGCGTCAACACAATGCACATTTTCAAATAGACGTTATCTTTAACGTTTTTTACATTTTAAACGCTTACATTTAAAAAAAAAAAAAAAAAAAAAAAATACTTAATTACATTCTGTGACACAAAAAGTATTATTTTTAAAATGATAGTGGATTTGGGCGTCCGCTATGACACTCACTGTGAGAAATACTGCAAATGGAGTGATACGGTGAAACGGTTGGAGTTTCGATATTACTAGAATATTGCAGTCCTCTCAGCCAATCAATCAAGTGTGTGTGTGTGTGTGTGTGTGTGTGTGTGTGTGTGTGTATTTGTGTAATATTATTGGCCACACCTACTTGGACACATAAGAGGTAGAGTAAAACCAGTGTATGAATCTTAAAAGTGAAGTATTGCTTGTGTTTGAGAGAATGCATTAGGGTAAATGCTAACATTGCCTGCAGAAGCAGTGTTGGGGAAAGTTACTTTTAAAAGTAATGCATTACAATATTGCGTTACTCCCTAAAAAAGTAACCACTTACGTTACTTCGATGCTTTTTATGGGAAGTAATGCGTTACATTACTTTTGTGTTACTTTTTAAATCTGGTTAGGGCTTGCTTGTTACTTTTTAATATAAAAAGTTCAATTTTCAGGCTTATTCATTTTACTTTGGTGTGAAAGGGCTAAGGCTGAAGGAAAAGTAAATTCACATCTGTACAGTAGGTACAGTAGAACTATTGGAAAAGGAAGTTCAACACTCTTCAGCAATGAGAAAAATGAAGCACAAATGTTAGTTAATCTAAAGTAAGTTTTGCTGAATTGAATCAAAAAAGGTCAGCAGCAAATGGGATTAAATACATAAAGGAAACAAAACGTAACTACCAAATTTTCTTGTAATGAAAAAGTAATGCATTACTTTACTTGCATTGCTTATAATGTTACCCCCCACACTGGTTATTTATATTGAGTTCGTAATATGAAGGCGCAGTTTTATGAAGTGGGATTAAATCCCAATAGTTCCCTACTATTGCACTGCATACGCTAAAGTATGTGCTTCCCATCAGAAGTGAAGTATGTACTTTCATTGCATAGGTGAAGTATGTGCATTGAGATTGAGCCAGGGCTTTTTTCAAAGCTGATAAATGTCACGAAGACCGTCCTCTAAAGCTCTGAGCATATATTTCTGGATTGACAGTCTGATTTCTCAGGTGGTTTGTGAAGAGGGAATTTTTTCCACTTGTCTCTGGGAGTTTAATGATGTGGTGTGGAAATATCAGGCGGAGAGGTGCAGGCTGCCAGCAGCGAGGTTTCTGACCATCTTCCCTCAAAGCTTCTGTCAAAAATGCACACACACATTCAGCAGTCAATCTCCCATCTCACCGTCCCCACCGCAATCTGAACAGGAAGTTGATAAGAGTGTGTGGTAAGGGGCAGATTAACTGTGTTCAGCGTTCTGGACTGAGTGACACTTAATAAAGGCAACGTCCAGCAGCTCAGTTGAAAGCAGGTGAGCTGTACGTGTTTTTTTGTGTCCAGTGCTCTTGGACCACCCCACTGAGAGAGCTGAGATTGAGCGTGGCCCTATTGACCTTGCAAGCACACTTTCTTCTGATCTTGTGATCTGTAGTATTCAAAGACAACAACTTATTGTGCACAACTAATAACTTTAACCTGCTGAGCGACAGCAACTGTTGCTCATTTGCATAAAGCTGAGCTCTCCATGTTCAATGCAAATGACCAGTGATGTAATCCAATAGACAGCTGTCTGTGTGAATGAGTTTAGAGGAAATGTTTTTCATCATATATATATATATATATATATATATATATATAATATACACTAAGACAGTCTAGGCAAGAAAAAGTAATTAGTTTAATTGTAATTAAAATTATAAATAATTATGAGTAATAATTATATCTCAGCATGTGTTGCAGTCAAATCCCATAACAAGTCCCAACCTACATTTTTTTTTTTTTTTCAGCTGATTTTTTTTCTATTATATTAATTTAATACTATTACTGTACATTTATATTTATATTTATCTAATTCAAAAACCTTGTATTATATTTTAATATAATATTTAGTATATTTTCTTTTACTTGAGATTCTGCACTATTTTTAGGTCACTAATTATAAATATTGTTTTCTTTTATTTTTAAGGATTTTTTCCTCTATATTAAGAATATTTTGATGCTGAATACTCTAATAGGAAGATTTATGTCTCTATTTTCATTTGTTGCAACAAAAATTTGTTGCTGTCTAAAAAAAAAAAACAATATTGCCTTCTGTTTTGTTTTTCTATTGTATTGATATATATTGATGTATTTAATCATAGTACATTACATACTGTGTATAGTGTATATTACTGTTTTACTGTTGTTTGGATAGGCAAAAACTATAAACAAATCAAATTAAAATACATAAAAATCTTTTGACCAGTCATGTATATTTTGTAATTTAGAATATAAAATAATTCTGTGAAATTGTATTTTTATTTTATATTACATTACATATAATTCAAAAATATTGTATTATATTTGAATAGAATATTAGTATATTTTATTTCTTATTTATTGCAACAAAACAAATTTGCCCTCCATTTTATTTATTTTTTGTTATATTGATATAATTATTCATAATATATTACATGTTATGTATGTGTGTATATGCATTTTACTGTTTTATTGCTGTTTTTTTTTATTATGTATTGTTTTTAATCAAATTAATGCTTATTAGGTCTGTATTTGAGGAAAAAAAAATTAAATGCATGAATATTATGCAATTTATAATATAAATATAATTCTGTGGAATTATATTTAATTATAATTCTATTTTATATTATTTGTAAATATTGTATTATATTTTAATAGAATATTTAGTATATTTTATTACTTAAGTTTTTACATTATTATTCACTAATCATAAATATAGATTTTTTTTTTTTTTTTTAGTTTTATTATGTTAATATACATTATTATAGATTTATTTCTCTATATTTTTATTTGTTGCAACAAAAGCTGTCTTTCAAAAAACAAACCTGCTTTCCATTTTCTTGTTTGTGTTTTTTTTTCCTGTTATATTGATATTATATTTGTTATATTTATTATATTGATGTTGGTGTGTGTATATATGTATATTACTGTTTTACTGTTGTTTTTTATTATATGCTGTGTTTTTAATCAAATAAATGGAAACCTTAAAACCATAAGAGGAAAAATGTAAAATAAGATATTGATTATAATTAATATTATATATTAGTTATTTTTATTTTATATTCTAATTTAAAAAAGTATATAATATATATGATATTATATCAATACATATATTTTAATAGAATATTTATTTTATTACTTAAGATTCTAAAACATTTTTTGGTCACTAATCATAAATATAGATTTTTTGAAAAATTAAAAAAATATATATACATTTTTTACCAGTAGTGTATAACATTATAATATAATATGTAATTTATCATATAAAATATAATTCTGTGAAAGTATATTAGATTTTATTTTATATATACTTCGCTTTTTGTTTTTGTATATGCATGTGATTCTGTACAATTTTAAGTCACTAATAATAAATATTTAACTTCAGCTGAAAGTTAAAAGTCATTTGGTTGTGCAGTAGTTGGTTTCACCCTGTTTAAATGAACAAAATACTAGTTTTGTCTCGATGCTTAGGAGCACTTTAAGGCTCTCTAATTTTTCCATTTTTCCTTCCTGAAAACTGTGCGAAGGTCCAGTGACAATCTGTGACGCCTCCACACAGGAAGTATCAGATTAGCGAGTCTTAGGGAATGTAAGTTCTGTCGTTCTCTCGCCGTCTTGGCACTGCTTTCAAGTTGGCAAGGATGCGAGTCACACTAGACAACACAAGCACTTCAGTCGGCCAGACATCGAGATTGCTGTAAATATGTCTCGTAGACATTTAGATTACATTACGATCAGATGCCTGCGAGGAAGTCGGCTTCAGCCAATTAGACGCGAGCCTTTGAAGATGAGTGTCGTGTGGGCGTGGCCTCCGCAGCTGCTGTCGGCTGTGTGTGAAAGCGTGACAGCGCTGCCCACTCGGACCTAATTGGATATGGTAGGGGTGTTTTTATAGAAATCACTCACAGGTGTAAGACTCGCTTTAAAGTGGTGCTCGCAACCTCTGAGAACTTTCAGCTGTGTGCTGTTACCAGTGTGTGTTTGTGTGAGCGAGAGTAGTGTGTGTGTGCGTCTTTCCCAGACAAAGAAATCTCTATTTTCAGACCAAAGCTCTGTTTGGTTTATTAGCAGTCGTAGCTGTGTAATGTTCTTGTGGCGTACTGTAAAGTGGGCTGGTTAGTGAGCTTGAATAATTTCTGCACCTGCAGAACTGAGGCCTTACTGACGCACAGCTGTAACCTGACTGTGATTGCTAGTAAAGGAGGTCGAGGGTAGCAAAACTAGTCTACTAGGGCTAGGAATCAACTGATAGTACGTTATGTTGATACTGGATCACAATATGATCATTTTGTAGTTATTCAAAACCTTTTTTGTTGTTGTTTGTTTTTGTGACCTTTTACTCATTTTAGACATTCATCTATAACTGCTTTACACTATGATTTTCTGAGCTTGTGCTGAGTTTGGATTTTGTTTATGAAGAAGTGTTTGTTTTTTGTTTTTTTTTAACTTCATGTATTTTATTTTTTTAACTATATTTTTATTTTTTTTCTGTGCTATAAAAATATAGACTTATGTAAAAAAAATTGTGTGTGTGTGTATATATATATATATATATATATATATATATATATATATATATATATATATATATATATATATATATATATATATATATATATATAATTTTAAAATTTATTACAATTACATATTATATTAGACATAATACAATGTATATATTATAATATTTAAATATAATAATTAAGAATGAAATGAAATTCTATAATAATTATATCATTTAATATAATTGTATATGAATTATATAAAATTTATAATCATGTTACATTGTAAATAATAATTGTAATTAAATGTTTACAATTCTGCACATTCCAGGTCACTGATAGATATTTACATTTTTTTTCAATCTCATATGTATAATTAATATTTTTGTAAACAATTTACACAATTTTTAGGTGAATATATTGCTATGATGCATATTTTTTTTTAGTATTTTTTTATTATATAATTATCTTAATATAATGTTTTATAATATTTGTAATATATAATATAATATTTTTTAAAAATCAAACACGTTTTTTTTTTTTTTTCCAACTTTAATTTTCCTTTGTTTTTTCTCTTCCAAACCATACAACTTTTTCCAGTTTTAAATAAAAAAAACTAATACATTTTATTATAAAAGTGTGACTTTTAGTCTAGATTTCAGTCTTTTCCCATTCAGGGTAGACAGAAGCTTGACAAGAAGTAATTGCATATTGGTATAGCCAAAATGAACACAAATTTTGGCTTGCTTAAATACTAACCAGTCTTACTCTGCAGGTACTAGAGAAACACAAGATAGTCTGTGTTGATCTGCTATATCTAAACTTACTAAACTAAACGAGTTGGACTTCATCACTTTCTCTGTCCGTTCACAGGACATCCGCAACACTGTCGGCAACATCCCGATGGAGTGGTACAAGGATTATCCCCACATCGGATACGATCTGGATGGCAAGAAGATCTTTAAACCAATCAGAAACAAAGACGAGCTGGATGAGTTTCTCGACAAGATGGACAATCCCGATTACTGGTGAGGAGCATCTGGAACGTCCATTAAAACTCATTCAAGCTCTGTAATTGTTTAACACTCATTCTGTCTGTCATTACTAGGCGTACAGTCCAAGACAAGATGACGGGGGCTGATATCCGTCTGTCGGATGAGCAGGTGGACCTCGTGCACCGTCTGCAGCAGGGCAAGTTCGGTGACGTCAGCTTCAACGAATACGAGGTATTTCTGATCTGGTTTTCCGCTCTGTTGGTGTTGGGTTCGACGCAGATCCGACAGTAACAGAATTTGTCACCTCAACATCTGCAGTCTGGTCTGTGAAAACCTCTTAAAACGCGTTTCTAGATAATAACCCCAGCGCACGATGAGGAAAAAATGAAGCTCGTCGTATTACTCCTCTCGTTTACGAAGCCACACGAAGCCCAACCCGAGTCTGCGCTCACCGCCGACGAATGAAGTAACGAAACATTAACACGGGCTCAATTAGCCGCCTTAAGAAAAACACAGCAGCCCCGTCTGACCTACGCAGGAGGTAATGAGTCTGGATGGTGTCATGGCCACCGTTTAGCCGCTTCGACTTTACAAGCATCAGCGCTAATTGCGCATCGCTGTCTCTTCTGGGGCAAACAGGAAGTGAGTCAGTCCATAGTTGGTCTGTCTGTGATCAGTTAGTCGACCTCAGACAGGCTTTAAAGAGCGTGAGCGTGAAAAAGCCACCTGTCATCTGACTGGGACTTGTTGTTTCTGGATGATTAGCCCAGATGTTCTCATTTTCACAATACCAAATTAAACGGAACACAAACTGTTGGGTTTTGGTCACTTTATGTATGCACTGGTTAATATAATAGAAAATTGCTGGGTGTATGTGTGTAAAAAAAAAAAAAAAAACTTATATATATATATATATATATATATATATATATATATATATATATATATATATATATATATATATATATATATTATATACACACACACACACACACACACACACACACACACATACACGCGCATATATAAAGTGAACATTTATTTATTTATAAATAAAATAAAATGGCTCTAGTCATCCTTTAATATATTTATATAATGTAAGCTAAACATAATATTTATTTTTATTTATAAATAAAAAAATTCTGGGCACCCTTTTATTTATTAACTTAAAATTTAAAAATAAAGGCTAAAATGTCAAGGCAAATTATATACAATTATTTATTAATTATATAAAATTATTATAAATATGTCTCTGGCAAACTTTTATTTATTTAGTTATTTATTTATATAAAAGGCTGAAATATTGAGGCAAATTATGTAGTATTTAAAATATAAAATATTGAAGTTAATTCTATACAATTATATAAAATTATTATATATAAACGGACTGCACAGCAATTTTCTATTATACAGACAAATGCATAATGCATATATAAATTGAACATTATATGTTTTTATTTATAAATGTAACAAATCCTCTGGGTACCCTTTTATTTATTTATAAATGTCAAAATAAAGGCTAAAATATTAAGGCAAATTATAAAATTATTATTTCAAATATTTTTATGTATTTTTTTTTAATACAAAATTGCTCTAGGTACCATTTTATTTATTTATAGAAATATCAAATTATGTTATAACAGATATTAAATTACTTAACAAATGAAAAATGCATATATAAAGTGAACATTTTAGTAAACATTTTAGTTAATTAGTTTTGTTATTCATAGGTAATAGAAAATTGCTCTGGGAACCCTTTTATTAATTAATATAAATGTCAAAATTAAGGCTAAAATATTCAAGAAAACTATATAAAATTATTATATATAAACAGACTACACAGCAATTGTCTATTATAAAGACAAATGCATATATAAAGTGAACATTATATTTATTTACTTATTTATTTATTTATAAATAATTAAAAATTGATCTGGGCACCAATGAAGGCTAAAATATTTAAAGCATATTATATACAATTATTATTTAATAATTATATAAAATTATTAAAAATAAACAGTTAAAACTACAATTAAACAGATGCACAAATTAATTGTCCTATACCTGTTTACTTTTAGACCAAATAACATATATAAGCATAAAAATCAATCAATTAACATTTTTTAAAAAATGTATTAAAAAAAACACACAATTTAAAAGATGTACTAAAACATTTATTTGTTATATAGAAAATTAATCTGTACCCGCTGACTTTTAGACCAAATAAAATATATAAGCATAAAAAAGCAATCAATGAACATTTTTTTAAAAATGTATAAAAAAGCACACGCTTAAAAGGATTTACTAAAACATGTATTTATTCATATATAATATAAAATTGATGTATACCTGTTTGCTTTTAGACCAAATAAAATATATAAGCATAAAAAAAGCAATGAATGAACAAATTTTTTTTACAAATGTATTAAAAAAAACACAATTAAAAGGATTTACTACAAATTTACTACAAGTAAGGTGTTGTTTGGACAGGTTCTTCTTACACTCCATCTGTGCTATCATTTAATTGTCAGTGTAGACTCGGAAGGCGTTACGGCTCATCTAGTTTTAAACATTTATCAAAAGCGCTATTATTTCCTCAGGTCTTTACAGCGTAAAAAGTTCCATACCTTTAATTGCATGTAAGGTAATAACGCTATGATGTCATTGATTAAACTCTTACTTTGCATTAATGTTTTATTGTGTCTCTCCGTTTTGTTTGTGTTTCTAGCCTGCAATTGACTTCTTCTCCAACGAAGTGATGATTCACCCCGTCACCAACAGGCCTCAGGACAAACGGAGCTTTATTCCTTCGCTAATCGAGAAAGAGAAGGCAAGTTGGGCTGTGCTCGTCACACCTTACGTTTTACGTTTATGGTGAAAACGTATATTTACTGTGAATCAGGAAACGGCATGAGAACAGTCATGTTTCGTCTTCTAACTGCTCCCAGCTGTGCTGCGTTACAAATAATGATTCCCACGTAGTTTTTAAAGTGGAAAGAGGTCTAAAACGCCAGCATAATGGGGATCTGAAATTGAACGCTGAAAGAAATCAGACCTGCAAACGTTTTGGTAAAAAAATACGATATTCCGGCTGATTCCGGTCACTATATACAATGTGTTTAATGCAGTGAACTGGCGACGTGTGCAGCGAGTGTTTTGAGTAATGATCGTGCACATGTGCTCTCAATCATGACAATGATGTGTTACTGTGTGTGTTTTCCTCTCTACTGTACTGTCACTGCATCCATCTCTCTCTGTTAGGTCGGGAAGTTGGTTCATGCCATAAAAATGGGTTGGATCAAGCCACGCAGACCCAAGGAAACCACCCCGCAGTACTACGACTTGTGGGCCAAGGAGGACCCCAACAGCATTCTGGGACGCCACAAAATGCACATCCCAGCACCCAAGATAAAGCTTCCTGGTCACGAGGAGTCATACAACCCTCCTCCAGAATACCTGCTGTCGGAGGAAGAGGTGCGTTTTGACGGAATTGTTTATCAATATTTGTCAAATGTCATTATTCACTCACCCTAATAATATTTTTGAACTAAAAAAATCAGGTTTAAAAAAAACAGTTTGTATAATCAATAAATTAGTTGATTTATATCTTAAATTAATTAAAAACATAGTAACAAGTGACTCAAATTAACATTTTTCTGGTAATATAATAAACTTAGTTTTATGTCTCTTTCTTACAGTCATAATATAGTATAGTATTTACAGTACACATCGTATTACTCACATTAAATGTGGGATTTAATTTAAATACGATCAGTTTAGAACCAGAATGTAGTGTGCAATAACAAATGTTTAATAAAAAAGATATACAGTATCTCACAGAAGTCAGTACACCCCTCACATTTTTGTAAATATTTTATGTCTTTTCATGTGACAACACTGAAGAAATGACACTTCCCTACAATGTAAAATAGTGAGTGTACAGCTTTTATAACAGTGTGAATTTGCTGTCCCCTTAAAATAACTCAACACACAGCCATTAATGTCTAAACCGCTGGCCACAAAAGTGAGTACACCCCTAAGTGAAAATGTCCAAATTGATTTAATTAAAATGTAATTAGCTAAATGGTGAATGGGGGAGCAGGTGTGTTAAATTTAGTGTTATTGCTGTCACACTCTCATTCTGGTCACTGGAAGTTCAGTGTTATTTCTTCACTGTTGTCGCATGAAAAGATATAGTAAAGTGTTACAAAAATGTGGGGGGTGTACTTACTTTTGTGAGATACTGTAGATTATTTTTTTAACCTAAAAACATTATCATAATTATAACTAAAATAAATATCATTATATTCATCAATGTATTACAGTATAATTAAATGAACATCACCTTTTTTATCACTGTATTTGTGTATGTTGAATTCATGATTTTAAATTCAAAAACTAATATTTAATACAAATGCAATACAATTAATACAAAAAAGTTATTAATATTTGTATTTTAAAATGTATTAATATTTTTTTTATCAAATAAAATATTCCGTTTGCACTGTTTAATGCACATAAGCTGGATTAATGAATTTATCTTCCAAAAACAAATATTTCTATTTTTATAAATCCAACCTCTATTTTAACAAAAATGTATAATTTTAAATTGTATTAATTATAATTAAAATTCTTATTAATTGTAACATTTATTGATGTGTTAAACTCTTACATTTACACTGAACACGTATTTAATTCAAACATAGTTAGAGGTCAAATATTTTTAAATATATAATTTATATTTTATAATTAATCATTATAATTATTATTATAAACCACATATGCTTGAGTAATGGATTTAACTTCCAAGAACAAGTGTTTCATTAATATATATTTATACATAAAATCTATTTTTTTTAAATAAAAATATAATTTTATATTTAATAATACATTTATATATTTATAATATTTTTATATTTAATAATTTACTGATGTTGTTAAACTGTTACATTTTCACTGAGCACATATTGAATTAAAATATAGTTAGAGATAAAATATTTTTAAATATAATGTGTATTTATTTTTATTAATATATAAATAATTATAATTATCATAAACCACATATGCTCGATTAATGAATTTAACTCCCAAGAACAAATATTTAATTTATATATATTTATAAATAAAATATATTTATATAAAATATATAAATATATAAAATAAATATAATGTTTTAAAATAAAATATAATTCTATATTTAATAACTATAATTAACATTTTAATATTAATTGATGTTAAACTATTACATTTAAACTGAACACATCTAATTAAGTTATAGATAATAAATATATATATATATATATATATATATATATACACACACACACACACACACACACACACACACACACACACACACACACACACACAGTGTATGCATATTTAAAAAATAATTATCATAATCCACATTTGTTCACTGAATTTTACTTCCAAGAACAAATATTTCATATTTATAAAAATATTTATATTATAAATAAATATAGAATTTTATATTTAATAATTGTAATTAATTATAATTAATTTCATATCTATCGATATACATATTACATACAGGTCCTTCTCAAAAAATTAGCATATTGTGATAAAGTTCATTATTTTCTGTAATGTACTGATAAACATTAGACTTTCATATATTTTAGATTCATTACACACAACTCGAAGTAGTTCAAGCCTTTTATTGTTTTAATATTGATGATTTTGGCATACAGCTCATGAAAACCCAAAATTCCTATCTCAAAAAATTAGCATATCATGAAAAGGTTCTCTAAACGAGCTATTAACCTAATCATCTGAATCAACTAATTAACTCTAAACACCTGCAAAAGATTCCTGAGGCTTTTAAAAACTCCCAGCCTGGTTCATTACTCAAAACCGCAATCATGGGTAAGACTGCCGACCTGACTGCTGTCCAGAAGGCCATCATTGACACCCTCAAGCAAGAGGTCTGTGGGAAGGAAAAAGTGTGGCAGAAAACGCTGCACAACGAGAAGAGGTGACCGGACCCTGAGGAAGATTGTGGAGAAGGACCGATTCCAGACCTTGGGGAACTGCAGAAGCAGTGGACTGAGTCTGGAGTAGAAACATCCAGAGCCACCGTGTACAGGCGTGTGCAGGAAAAGGGCTACAGGTGCCGCATTCCCCAGGTCAAGCCACTTTTGAACCAGAAACAGCGGCAGAAGCGCCTGACCTGGGCTACAGAGAAGCAGCACTGGACTGTTGCTCAGTGGTCCAAAGTACTTTTTTTCGGATGAAAGCAAATTTTGCATGTCATTCGGACATCAAGGTGCCAGAGTCTGGAGGAAGACTGGGGAGAGGGAAATGCCAAAATGCCTGAAGTCCAGTGTCAAGTACCCACAGTCAGTGATGGTCTGGGGTGCCATGTCAGCTGCTGATGTTGGTCCACTGTGTTTTATCAAGGGCAGGGTCAATGCAGCTAGCTATCAGGAGATTTTGGAGCACTTCATGCTTCCATCTGCTGAAAAGCTTTATGGAGATGAAGATTTAATTTTTCAGCACGACCTGGCACCTGCTCACAGTGCCAAAACCAATGGTAAATGGTTTACTGACCATGGTATTACTGTGCTCAATTGGCCTGCCAACTCTCCTGACCTGAACCCCATAGAGAATCTGTGGGATATTGTGAAGAGAAAGTTGAGAGACGCAAGACCCAACACTCTGGATGAGCTTAAGGCCGCTATCGAAGCATCCTGGGCCTCCATAACACCTCAGCAGTGCCACAGGCTGATTGCCTCCATGCCACGCCGCATTGAAGCAGTCATTTCTGCAAAAGGATTCCCGACCAAGTATTGAGTGCATAACTGAACATAATTATTTGAAGGTTGACTTTTTTGGTATTAAAAACACTTTTCTTTTATTGGTCGGATGAAATATGCTAATTTTTTGAGATAGGAATTTTGGGTTTTCATGAGCTGTATACCAAAATCATCAATATTAAAACAATAAAAGGCTTGAACTACAAAGTCTAATGTTTATCAGTACATTACAGAAAATAATGAACTTTATCACAATATGCTAATTTTTTGAGAAGGACCTGTATACACTGAACACAATTTTTTCTTAAAATATAGTTATAGATAAAATAAATAGTTTAAAATATATACAGTATAAAATTAATAATTTATAATAGTATTATTAGCATTAATAGAAATATTTTTAGTGTGTTGAGGTATTATGTTACACTGTTTGATGCACATACACTTGCTTTGTTAAGTAAGCATTTAACTGAATGTTGCTTGCTTTCAAAGTCTTTATGCAAAATTTAAATGCATAAAATTTATACTGTTTGCATATATAAATATAATAAAATACAAATTATTCACTGCAGAAAAACATCTTTGATGCACATTTACAGCACACAAAGTAAAGATGATCAGTGAATAATTGCTTCAATTTTGGTCTTTTTGTGGAATAAGTCATGATCACTGGTTTTATGTTGAGCTCTAGTCACTATAACTGGAAAAGGGCAGCATGTATGTGAGTAAATAAAGGCAGATTCATTCTGAGTGAGCACTGCCTTTAAAATGTCACTGGATAAGCACCCACATCATTTCACACCTGTGCCTCCAGCTCCAGCTCCATTAGGCCTGTCCAATTTGCCTATAAGTCATTTGCGTATGCTTTACATGCTATAGATAACTCTGTGGGAACACGTGCATCCCCTCTGCAAGTTAATCTTTAAATACAACCAAATTTTGCCCCCAATTTTGCCTGCACCTGTTCTTTAGTCCGGCTTTGTCAGAGTTCCTATAACGTTTGCCCTTTGTTGTGTGTGTGTGTGTGTGTGTGTGTGTGTGTGTGTGTGTGTGTGTGTGTGTTGTTCAGAGACTGGCATGGGAGCAGCAGGACCCCGAGGACAGGAAGTTGAGTTTCCTGCCACAGAAGTTCACCTGCCTGCGGGCCGTTCCTGCATACTCACGCTTTATTCACGAGCGGTTCGAGCGCTGCCTCGACCTGTACCTGTGTCCCCGTCAGCGCAAAATGAGGGTGAGATCCCTCTGCATCCACTTTTGTACAAATAAACTGTACAGGCAGTTCTTGGAGATGAAGATGGCTTTTCTGTCACCAAACAGAATTATGAATTACAGAATCAACCAAAAACTCTCAAAAACCAAAAATTCCTCTCAGGTTAATTTGGTTCTTGACATATATATATATATACCTGGATTTAGTTTTTGCTGTTTATCGGCAATAAGACAACACTGTCATGACAGATCAATTTAAAGAAAAAAAAGTAATAAAAGCACAAATTACATTATTTTTCAATATGAATGTGTACATTATTCACAATTATTTCATATATATTAAATGAGAAACAGTATAATAAATTATTGTAATTATATAATTACTATTAAATGTTATTACATTATTAGCAAATATTT